>OX442364.1:8649834-8851977 GCA_949357725.1 Hyperoplus immaculatus | reverse complement strand
CTACTGCCAAGCATGAAACAGAGGCAATAAGTAGTATCATTCTGAACCAGAAAAGCAAATGAGAGTATTCCCCAAAATGTTAAGCCATTCTTTTGACATCATAGGGAAATAATATTTTAAAAAGGATATTTTTAAGGCTCTTTCCAATTAAACGTTAAGCCTGTTCTCATTAGAAAAAAGAAAAAACCTGGAGGAGCTGTTTATGTTGCAGCCCCCCAACAAAGCATTATTCTGTTTGTAATAACATTACTTTTAAATCCCTTTAAAAGGTTTGTGTCTGAGTTGATGTGGACCCTAAGCCAGCTCCAGGAGAATGTGATAGGGTTGTAGAGGTGGGACTACCTGCATCCACGTCATTGGGCCAACCGCTAGACTGAGAGCTACTGCCGGCCGCTGGGGAACGGCCAGAGTAGAAGACATCGTCCACCGGGCTCTCCATCTCACTGTCGTCATGGACTTGCGCTTGTTGGAGCTGAGAGGAAAAAAGTGGAGAAGGATAAAAATGTTTTACAAAGCTGGGTGTGACGGCGTTAAAGGTGCAATATGTAACTTTGGGTGTGTCAGAGAAGTGAACATTTTCTAAAAGGTATATTCTCATAAACTTTCCCAAAAGAAAATGTGATCCCTAGAACACTGTTTGAAGATAGGAGGCTTTACCGAGAGGTTACTGTTTCACTGTTGTTGTTGTTGTTGTTGTTGTTTACAGCAGCAGGGCCTACAGTTTTGGTTTACAAACATATTCTAGTCTTAGGTTTGGTTCCAGGTTCCTCTAAATCATTTTGTTTTGATTTATTATGATATAATTAATTCAATACTCAAACTAACATGTAAACTATGTAAATTTTGTAAACTAACTGCAGGCTCTGCAAATGTAAACAAATCCCCCTTCCACTGAAACTGCATAGTGCACCTTTAAAGGGACGTCTTTTCACAATATGTTCATTTTACCAATATATCCGAAACTTGCATGTGAGCCTCACTGAAACTAACTTGCACTGCTTTAGGGGTATTTGGGGCTCTAATGAATGCACATACAGTATATTATGTGTGGGACATTTGAGGACAAACGTGAGTGCTCATTTTCCCCATTGATCCAGACATGTGTCTGCATGAAATCAAGAGTTCTTAAAATCCCAAAATGTCAAGGTTTTTCCTTCAAAGTTTTGTTTTCGTATTATGTCTTCGCCAGGGGGGACACAATGCAGCACAACTGGAGACAGCAAGACAAAACGTGACGCCAGAATTTATTCAACATGCTGTATCCATACTGGCCCCCCGAAGCAGCCTCACGCTAGAAAGAAGCGGGCATAGAAAAAGTGTGCACGGTGATGCTGGAACGCATTTGTGTGCGTTTGCAGATTCTTATAGACTTGTACATCTGTGACCAATAAAACAATGGGGGCTGTGAACGTACAGCGTCTCACTGCGGATCCAAAATGTTTAAATATGTGCACGCTCATGTGCATATCTATGGGACAGCATGCGTGTGTGGCTTTTGTGCAAATGTGAGGCAGGGGTCTGTGTTACATTAGTATCAAGGGAGATATTCTGTAATGAGTGTAACTACCTCCGTGGGAGACTTGCATAAAGCTCCATTTCAGTCCTGCAGCGTAAGATTGAGCGAGAGAGGGGAAATCACAGAGACAAAAGACACAAACACACAGACAGAGTGACGGGCGGATTGGCGAGAAAAATGAAGAGGGAACGAGAAGGATTAGCAGTGAAGAAGGAAAAAAGAAGGGAGGGGGTGGAGGAGGAGAAAGGGGAAAGAAAGAGCACAATCAAAAAGCAGAGCAAGCTTAGCATCAAAAATACAGAAGCGTCAAGAGGTTATAGAATTAAGAAAGCAAGAATATTAGTAGAGGAAAGTAAGTCGTTTTTGAGTGTGTGTGTGCTTTGGGTGTTTGCATGTGTGTACCTGGTGGAGGGGGTGGAGGTGATGGAGCGTCGTCCCAGGGTCACCTGGTTGATGTTGTAGTATCCGGGACTGTCCAGGTCAGCCAGGGAGAAGTTAGGGCCACTTGCTGTAGCCACCGGGGCTGAGGAACACACGCACACACACAAACACACACATTAAATAGAAGAATATCAGAACATTTGCAACTACATTATGTAAAAGGGAATACTTTAAAGGTCACACATTATGCTAATTTTCAGGTTCAACATTGTAATTTCGGTTTCTTCTATAAACTGTTTTCATTGTATAGTGTCCTGAAAAAACCTTTTTTATTTATCATAGTGCCAATGAGAGAATCTCCTCTTTTCAGCCATCGTCTGAAATGCTCCGTTTTAGAGCCTGTCTCTTTTAGCCCCGCCTTCTAAAAAAAAGCCAAGTCTGCTCTGATTGGCCATGACTGGCAGTTTGGATCTAATTGCATAATAGGTGACCTTTAAAGGAAAGGTTGGTGTTACTATTTATTATTTTGATCAATGGATGGAAATTTCGTTACGTCACCATTTTCGTCAAGACTAAAAACTATCTCGACAACTACCGAATGGATTTCTATACATTTTGTCGAAACGTTCACGGGCCCCAGTGGAGGTTTTTCGTGATCCCTTGAGTTTCTCCCCGAGCGCTAACATGAACTTCCCGCTTGTTTTGAGTGGAGTGTCTCGCCTTTTCATGCGGCGCCCTGATCAGAAGCAGCTTTATGTCCTGGTATTTATTAGCTGTTCCCTCCTGACACCACAGTGCACCTGATGATGGATTGAAAGTCAAACTGAAGGCTCGAGACTGGAACAATGCCTACCGTGAGTAACCTTACTCTTAAATATGTTTAATATCAGTGGATCTCCAGCCAACTTTCTGATTTCCCCGTCCTGCCTGTCTGTCTGTGGCACTCTGCCCCAAAACCTATTGGGGTTTCTATTGAAGATCTCAATCTTTGAAAACAGGGCAAAATCTAAAATTACATTTGCAAAAAAAAAAAAACATATATTGTAAAGCAGCTGGCAACCGTAATAAAAACAGCACATGTGCTGGGAACTTTTTTGCTGTAGATTCGAACACATTTGGTAAACTAGTAGTGAGTGTTTACAGCAGCAGGACACTGTTTGTGGGATTGAGTTAAAATTAGATACAGTTTGTGTGTGTGTGTGTGTGTGTGTGTGTGTGTGTGTGTTTGTGTGTGTGTTTTAAGGGTAAAAAGGAAACATGACACCCAGTGCAATGGTGTGTCTCATTGATGTATTTTTAAAGGTTCAATGGACCTTTACAGCTCAGAGCAATAAGACCTATCAAGCTCAAGATAGACTAGTTATTAGGGTGAATTCATTGTTGTTTGTTTGTTGTTGACAAAGTGACTATATGAAGTGTAACAAGGGCTGATGGGGGACAGTGTGTTGTCTACGCTGAGATTGACAGATGAAATTATAGCTCATGACTCACTCTGTGACACGCGGACCAGCTCGGCTACGTTCCACACCCCTGAAGTCACAAAGCAGTCCTGGAAACTCAAGTGGCCTGGGGGGGAGAGAGAGAGAGACATAGAGAGAGAGAGAGAGAGAGAGAGAGAGAGAAAGAAGAGTGTGTGAGATCAGACTGCATATACCAAAACATGCATAAAATGACGCGTGTGCACAGAGACACACACCATCAGTACACACACAAACACACACAGACATGCAGATGGAGCTGAAAAACACATGTATGGAAAAGTTTGACACACTGCTGGTGTCATCCAGTGGGACCATGTGTTTCCTATGAGATACAACAGGCATTTGGTTTGGACGTGTTCATTTTTTCATTCTATTCTATTTTACATCATACTGTCGACAGTCCAACACACACAACCAATCAGGTCCAACAAGTGAGCATAGCCCTCATATGGACAGCTGTGTAATGTATAAAACATTATGTATTATGATCTTTATGTTTATATCATGCACACGCAGATCAAAGCACACGTGTCGGTATATAATGATGCATTATAGATATTCAAGCTGTCATGCATATACACACACATCCGTGCACTTGTTTTTATGAGAACATTCCTATGGTAACCATAAACCTTAAAAGGAAAATTCTGGTATGTTAAACTTATCTCTACCGATGTTACGATTACATATTGTACTTACCAAAGTATTTAGGAAATAATTAGGAATTAGCCATTATTACAGAAAAAGTAGCTGTTTTTGGGAATAGAAACAAGAACGTTCCAATGTTGTTTTAAACAAGACACAAATTTAGTCAATTAATCAAAACCACTTTTTTGAGATAAGAAAACCCCATAACTACACCAAATAGGATACGTAAAAGTTGAACGAGTAAATTGGTCTATGAACTTCAGTGGATGTTTCTACAAAAGGGAAATGTAACCGTGTTTCCAAATACTCATTAATATGAGGATTTTGCCCAGTCAACTTTTTAGCTGTTTCCAGATTGGAGCAATTAGCTTAGTGAGTGCTGTCTCTAGGCGGCCAACACTATGAAAAAAAGGGTTGAGATGTTGTTGTTTTTGAATTTTTATTTATTAGGCAGTTTGGAGAGACCGAGATGAAATGGGGCAAAGAGGGGAATGAAATACAGAGAACGACCACGGGCGGGATTCGAACCCGTAATAAACTGGAATTATTTTACTATTGTAAAGCTAATGGCTAGTAGAATAGTAGATTATGCTTAAATCTAACCTTACTGTTTTGGATCACTCTCACCATTGTCATGGGTGTTGTTTCCTGGCTAATCACAGTGAAAAAGCCTTAAAAACCCACAGTAGACTACCTTCCATTACCAAACTGCAAGCAGATAAAAGTTAGCAACTAGTTAGTAAACACAGTGAAACCTTTAGCAGCTATAGAGCCAGATACTTTTCTTAGGCGCCCAAGAACTCCAAATGCTACTGTTGCTACAAGTCTGCTAGGAGCGTAAATAGACAGCTTTTTGCTTACACATATGTCATAACAACTGATAATATCTGAATGACTTGTTTCTACTGCCCAAAAGTTGTCGGAAAATCAGTTATTGAAGGCTTAACTCCCAAACCAAGTGCTAACTCCTCAAACTCACATTTACCTTAACCTGAGCCTAGTCTGAACTTGAGAACAAGTCTATTCTTAACCTTATAGTGAAGACATTCTTACATTTGTCAGGTAAAAAAGATGCAGCACGCTTAAAAAATTGACCTAATCATCTAAAACCTCAAAACCTAAGGTCCTCAACACTGACAATAATGTAGTGACCCTGTACATTGTGGCATTTGTGGGCTCAGGCATGACTGTATGTATGATATTCTGAAGTAGGCTAATGTTAACCTCCCCAAGTTAATTCTGCTAAGTGTGTGACAGCTCCATAATGTCCATGTCCATAGTATCCCTGTTTATGCACAGTTTGCATCAAAGACACCATTAACTTTACGGTTGGGTGAACTTAAAAACTTTAAACCCGCCTTCCTTCATTGCACCCCTCCCTCCTCCCTGTTCCCTTCACTCTCATTTTCATTCTACCCCCTCCTCCTTTCACTTTTCTCCCATTCTCCGTGTCTCTCCATCCCCGTCCAGGGTTAACCACAGCGGGGACGGCGCATGAGGTCAGCGCTCAGCTCGGCAGCGGCCATGTGGTTCCCATCTTCCAATAACGTCAGTGTGATTTATGAGTGGCCCGCCACAGTCCCAAGCACAACCCCCACGCTACGGTACCGTCAGCTCTCCTTACCATAATAAACTTCGGCCCAACTCTGCCGGGACTCACTCGCACACACACACACACACACACACACCCACACGCCTGCATGTAGGGGTGGTGTGCGTATACAGCGTGTTCATGTGTCTATAGGTGTGATTGCACGTAGTAGGCACAGATATGTCCAACTTTGTGTGTATGTGTGTTCGTACAAACGAGCATGTGTGTGTGTGTGTGTGTACAAACGGGACACACTTGTAAACTCACCATTTGGTGGGGGCTTGACGTCTGTGTCTCCTTGCTGGTTTGAGTTGTCTGATTGTCCTGATTGTTCTGAGAGAAAGAAAGAAAGAAAGAAGAAAACAAGAGAGAGAAAGGGAGAGAGATACGGTTAGCCAGGTGGACAGATGTCTGGATACTGTCCAAGGTGAGGGGGCAGGTTAGAGCGTCGGAGAGAACTTGTCAGAAACTCGATGGAAAATGGTGCCTTTCTTTTATTCTTTCCGTTGAAGGAAACTTGGGCTGAGATTAAAGATGGTGGTATATTTCCGCTCACGTTGAACCTCAGTTAAAGTCATACAATGGTTAATATCCTCATTTCTAGAGTGGGTCACCGTGGGAAAACTTAAAAAGGCATCAAAGAACATTTTTGTTTTTGTTGTGTTTTAGGTTCTTTAGATTACTTGTTCTTTTTGGCTTGAAAACCACATTTCTCTTGTTCTGTTCCCTCAAATTCAAGGGACTTCCACACAGACACACACACACACACACACTATTATAGTAAAGGTCGTAGACAGTGTAGGTTGGGTTAAGTGCTAGAACGCCAAAGTAACATCAGCTTTCTACTGCTGACTTGTAAGTTCCGGAGTCCTTAAAAAATGCACAGGAAATGTAAGGACAAAACCGCTTCCCTCCATTTCTGTACCTTCTCTCCACCAATAGACTCTGGCTCTGACATACACAGCGTTTTAGCTAAACGTTTTGACAGTAAACGATGGGTGAAATGTTAAGGGGTCCCGAGAAACCGCAACTTCACTCCACTGCTGACTTGTAACTTGAGGGGTACTTGCAAACTGTCCACTGTGGGGCTGTAGGTATTGTTTGGATTGCATCTCCTGTGTGTGTTTACATGAACCTCCATAGGGGCAGGCAGGCAGAGAGTCTTGCCTGCTTCAGCTAGTTTTGTTTGGCTCGCTGGCTGCCATTCTTCCTCAGATGCGTAATGCAGCCTTGTGGAGTTTTATGGTTGTATCATATATACCATTCAGGCCAATTACCCTGCAGCACTGAAGCTTTAAGGCCGTCCTGGGCCAAGTCTCCCCAGCCAGAACGTGGCCCCCTCGCAGCGAGAACTAGGCCCCCCGATCTCAACGTCTTCTAAGCCCGAATCAGAGTCCTAATCTTGGGTGGCATTAGGCGGACGAGGTGCCAGCGAATTGCTGCACTATTCACCCCGTCCCGTGTGTTGCCAAAAGCAGGGAGACAAAAAGAGACAAACAAAAATCACCTAACCACTCTAGATTGTGGAAGGCATACCATGCAGGGATAGAGTTCACTTTTCATTTTTTTTCTCGCAACACTCTTTCCTCATTCTGCAAGAGAGTGAAAGTCCATCTCTGTCTAATTCTCCCCCAATTCCTCTCACACTCGTCTCTGCTTCTCTTTCTCTCCCGCGCTGTCGCTCTGTGGAATCCTGGCAGCCATCTTAGCGCTTGGCAGCCATCTTAGCTTTGGCGGTACCCATGCATTCCTGCTAGCTGACGGCACACCCACACACACACACACACGCGCGCACACACACACACACACACGCACACACACACACACATACACACAAATAGACACACGCTTGCAAAGCACACTCTCTTCTGCACACACACCCAATGGTCTTAAAGATAAAAAAGACCTACAGAGGATACGCAATGCAAATGGGGTAATGATAAAAACCACTGGGATGTTTGTCTGCAGTCCTGCAAGAGTTGAGTTGCCCGCCCTGATGGCATGTTCCGGAGAGTGTTTGTGTTTAATAAAAAATGAGAGATGGAAGCAGATGTCAGGCACTCTCATAAAAAGTATAAGGAAGGATGGGGACAGGAAAATAAGGGAATCATTCAAGGCAAATGAAGGTGATGGTGTAAGATGAAGCCTGGGGCCTTTGGCATTGCTCAACCCGGCAATCCTGATCATGTATTTCACAACGGACCGTTCAAACCTCGTACGCCTCTGAAAAATCTCTCTTGCAATGTGACAGTTTCCGAGCCAAAATTCGGTGCCTAGTTGTCATGACAACAGGGATGGCACACCGCAGTCGAAGCTCCTAATGATGAGCGGTTGTTGAAGCCTGCACGTGCATGTCTGTCGCTGTTTGGCCTGACAATTAGTTTGAAAGAAGATGATAATATGGCCCACTGGCACGGGCTCAATGTGTTGTTTTGTTTAAGTGTTTCTTGGCGCCAAACAGAGTGGTGGCTGCTGTGCTACACTATATGGTTTACTTTTTTTTTTTTACGCTTTTCATGTTGTTAAATCCAGTCCAGTTACATTACCAAACAATTTTTCCAAGACAGCTTTCACAACTTATTGGTTTTCTTGGCAAGATATATGAACTTTAGAGGTATATGTACATTTATACGTTGATGTAGATAGTTTGTTTTCACCCAGAAGGGGGCGTGGCCGTATTCACAACAGGAAGTGACATACAGACTGCTCTCATGTATAGTCATACATTACTTGAGGAGTGATGTGATATTGCTTGAGAACGTTTTTTTGCAGAAGGCAATTCTAATCATTTCAAATAACAGTCATCTTATCACTCGATGCATGCTGCCATTTAAAGTAAAATGATCTTTGTGTACAACAGTCCCAACCTTTAAACTTATTAGATCCCTTAAAGGTGCTATGAGCGTAATGGTTCTTCTTTTAGCTAACTTCCTGTCAGTGACTGCAGTTAGCAGTCCTCTCCCTCGTCCTCACGTCACCACATTAATGCACTGCGGTCTTCAAGCAGCAGTTATCTAGCATCATCTCAGATCCGTAAGTGCGATAAAACATGATAAAAACCATCAAAACAGACATTGGGAAGGATTTGTACCTGCTCCGCCATTGTAGGCGCATAAACATTCACCCATCTGTCGCTCTGCGTGTGCACCGGCAGTGAGACATGCCAGTTTGTAGCGTTCTCTCTTCTGATTGGATATCAGTTTTGCGATCCCAGAAAAGTTTATTTGCCGATTGCAGAGCGAGTGACTGAGAGATCGGAGTTATGAAACGCGCACACCATAAGTGATCACTGTATGAATATAGAGTGATATAACACTTATATTAATATAAATATATCGCTCACTTCACCTTTAAGATATGCTATATTTCCCATTAAAAAGCACGCAAATGTATTATTAAGTAAAACAGACATTTTTGGGGGGTTTGAATGGTTGGAAGGAAAACATTATCCATACATGCCTGTAGTCTTTCACATATCACACGGCATTGGCAGCTCTGTGCTAGTGTGAACTGTTACTACGATTTGTAATAACTGCAATAAATACAGGAACACACACCATCCCTCCATCAAACTCAGTGAGGCCATCTACTGGTGTGAGGTGCACTGACAAAATACTACAAGATGTACTCTACACGGACAGAAATATATGTTTTGTGTGTTAATACAATAATGGCATGAGCATTTATAAAAATGGTGGTTAAAATGCTTGCATGTGCACGCAACATAAATGGATACAAATGCCTCTGAAGCACAAACATCCTCTTACACACACACAGACAAACACACACACACACACACGCGCACGTTTAAACACAGATGAATCACCCTTATCTCCTGCACACAGTCGTTCCAGGGCCCCCTGCACACGCCACCGCCAGAGATAATACAACACAGACACACACAGGCCATCAAGTATACCTTGCTATCGCTCTCATCGCCCACGCACACACACAAAGACAGTGAGTTCATTTTGTGTCTTGGGCATACCATCACCTGTGATATACCCTTGGAGTGTATACACAAAAGTTAACACTGGCTATACATTTATCACACTGCTGATGCAGACAGAGGCTAATATCTCACACCGGGGCTAATGTACACACGCTCAAAATCGCACTTACTTAATCACTCCATTCATCATACACGCGGAGACAAAAACAACACACCACCACACATTCACCCACACACACACACACACACAAGTGGAAATCATTAAGAGACACTTGAATGTAAAATTAAATACATATGCTCCCTCGCTCAGTATGCAGACGGCCATGCCAGCGCTAATGGACTCATTTACTGTGCGCACATTTATGTACGAGTGCACATTGTTCACACAGGCTTCTTTTTTTGTTGTTGCTAATATACAAAACAGCTTAGAGTGTTTGTTTGTGCAATCCAAGCACACACGAGCAAACAGTCACTCTGAAATCTCCTGTGCACTTAGAGAGGGAGTTTTTTCAGACTGATGAGAGACCCCTCCAACACTGGATATACAATATAATGAATATTAAACTTGATTAGGGAATATATAGCGTCTATAGCAAGAGGCAATTTGTAATTTTGCAAAATCTTAAAAACTAAAAAGCTAGCGAGCAGACACACAGGTACACACACACACAGACACACACACACACGTTTCCTGTATGATGGTAGACTATCCGAGTGTTGAATGTTATTCTTCATCAATATGTGAGTTGTTGTGTTAAGCTAAGCTAACCAGCTAATGGTGATAGCTTCCGAAATAGATGTACAGATATGAGTGGTAACAATCCTTTCATGTAACTGTAGACATGAAAGGGAATAAGCACATTTCAAATGTTAAACTATATCTTTAAGCAGTAAGCAACGAGAGGCTGTACATTGATTGTACTGGACAACAGCTACAAGGCAGTGGTCAGATCAGGATGACGTCATAACGGCTATCCCACCTTGAGCTTCGATTTTTTCCCTTCATTACAAACTGTGGACACTGAGTCTTCATAGACACAGGCTTTTACCAGATAAGGACGGCCTTAAAGAAAAGTAGTTTTGCTGCATTGTGGGATGTGTAGGATCCAGCATCTTTAAAACCTGTGTATAGTAGAGACTACAAGTGAGAACATATCGGCTGCTGCATTGATTTTCAGCATCCTTTTTTTTCACATCAGCTTTTTTCCCGCAAGTCCACCACCAACTTCATAGAAGTGTAATACAGTTACAAGTTGCTGGAACTCCCATTTGAACTGGATGAATGCCTACATCCTATTCATAGCAAATTGAGGAACCTCGTAGGTTTTAATCCTCGGATCTACAAGTTAGAAAAATGATGCAAAAAAGTGGCCAACCCTCCTACTTAAAGCCACTAAAGTGCCCTCGAGCAAAATATTTACACTCTGGTTGTTAAGGGAGCAGCCAGTAGCAGACTATAGCAGTGAGAGTAGCTATCCTATGTGAACATGACACAGGCAGTGTATAAATAAACACAACCGTCCGGATTTGACTGTCGTTGTAGCTCGCAGCCTACAGCCTGTGACCCCTTTGACTCCGTGGCTCTGTCTCCACCCTCTGTGTGCTGTGTCATTTAAGGATAGCTCCCCAGACATGGTTCAGTTCACAGTCAAATGATATGGGCCTCTTCCTCCGACTGCTCAAGAGCTCCGCGCACAAATCTTCCACTGTTCTCTCATTCCACTTGATTTCCGTCTCGCCTCTGCCTCTCCCTTTCACTCTCTAAAACGCACGCACGCACACACACACACACACACACACACGCACGTGTGGGTACCAAGAAGCAGCTTGTTTGCCTCCATACATCTAGATGTGGCGGGGTGGCAGCCCTGATTGGATTGCTGTGCATATGCAGGTGGAGACATATAGAAACAATAAATATAATGGAAGCCTGTATGTACGGCTTCATACCGATAGAAGATGGATGTGGAGCAGATGTCGTGGTGCAAGCAAACTGCGCTGACTGACACATATATATATATACAATAGTGTGTTTGAGTTTTTAAGTGTGTGTGTGTGTGTGGCTGCACAGTCTCACCCCCTCTCCAACCCCCCCCCCCCCCCCTCCATCCACCAGCCTCTGGATAAAGAAAACCAAACAGCCTCCCCAATTGGGTTTCGCTTAAGAGGTTTATCGCTATGTTGCTAAACATTCTGACCTTTTTTTTTAATCTTTAATGCGCTTAAAATGTTCCAAACCCTCCTAATCCCCACGGCTATCCCACACAGATGTTCGCTCGGCTCTTTTATTGGACTTTATTTCAACCGTTTTTTTCCTTCTTCTCCTCTTCATGTCCCTCTTCTCCACACTATTCATCTCTTTTGCGAAGATTCTTTTTCCGGTTTCTGAAAACGACTTATCTTCCTCTGATCACCCCCCCCCCCCCCCCACGAACACAGTGTTTTAAATCCGCAACAAGCAAAGCTCATCTTGACCTCAGTGGTTCTTATTGGACACTTGTGCAGTGGCTAAAGTATTTGATTGTACAGTGTATCTGACCCGTGAGTGACCTTAGCTCACTGTGGCCGACCTCTAAGGCTCAGAGAAATGCACACAGTTATGACAGGAAGCCACTTCCTTTACCAAAAAGTGGCCCTGGATATTTCATGGGAATTTGTTTCATTAAATCATATACAGTTGAGTGTAACGAGATAATAACAGGGCACATGATCAAATTACTTTGTGGTTGCAGAGTCTTCCTGCTGAGCGACTGAGTCATCCACTTGGATTTTACCCTTTCCATTGCCCTCTTTGTTACAATATGTTCTAACGTGACATTGTATTCACGTTCACTTTATTCACCATTTACAAAGAGGTTGTAACACTGGAGATGAAGATATAGTCTGAAAGTAGGAATCACTGGTAGGTTCATGATGGATAGATGTTGAGAGATATAACAGATCATCTTGTGCCTGTGTGCCTTTACTACAAGGGCTAATGTTCTTCAATGCCTATTTTCTTAATTTGTTCCAGTGTTTATAAGGTGAAAATAAACTAACTAAAAGAAAAGATTAAATTGTTTTTTGTTGTTGTCAAAAAATCATGCAAATTAAGTGAAAGGGCTTTTTATGCCCTGTGTAGTGTCAGTAGGTTTTCCCTTCAAGCGCCATCTGATTCCAATAACCTCCACCGTGAAGGTAAGGTAGACTGTCTGAAGCCTAACAGGCAAAGCCCAGGGGCCAAAACACAAATTGTCCCTCGCTAAACGCATTGCTTTGAATGCACTGCAATGAGTTAAGACAACTCAAATGAGCTTATCACCATTTTTTATCACCTCTTTCCACAAAGTCAATCGTCCCCCCCCCCCCCCATGCCCCATCATCCCCAGCGAAAAAATTATGGCAACGACATTTAAATAGGCTGTGAATTTGTTGAGTGACTTATGTCGGTGGCACATGTCGTCAATGTTCAGGGTTTAGAATGAAAAGCAGACTGCAACCCTTCTGAAGGTATATGTTCTGTCACTGGAGCGAGGGCCCAATAACTGTCAATGTAGCCCGCTCATATTCACTTTAAAATCAAGACTGAGCTTTCACAGATTGTAGGAATAACACACACAGGGGTTGTTCTGTTTCAGAGATGGATTTCCCCTTCCGCTATTTTTGGGCGCTTTCCTGGGAAGTTTATTTGGCTTTCACATCCACACCCTACCTATTAAACCAGCAGCTTTAAAAAAAAAAAATGCTGGCAATTGCTCCAGCGCTACGGTGGTGTCAACAAAATAGCAGTGACAGGCTCTTGGCCTTCGCAAAATTCTCATCTTTTTTTGATCCAATGAAACATCAACCCAACTATTTATAATTAATCTTTGTTCCCACGTTCTGTGTTAAAGTGACAATAGTGCATCTCTTATGTAGCTCACTGAATGCCTGGTATGTAACTCCATGTGACAGCACAGCATGGGGCGACATGATTAATTGTGAAATGTGTTTTCTGTGCCGCTAGTGCTGAAGTGTGAATGTGTGGGCGTGAGACTATAAATACAGCAGTTGGTGGCTATGGATGTGTGATTGCGTCTTATATATATATTTATGTTTGCGATAGTGTACGTGCGCTAAAAACAAAAATTCTGGAGAGCACATGTTGAGGCACAGTTGGAGATAAGCGTGTAAACATCTGTGACTGGCAGCAGAGTGTAGGAGGGAGAAACAGTGTTCTCATTTTTCCCCAAAAATCGACTCGTAACATGCGTGTGCAACAGTGTGTAGAATGGCAATGTGGGAGTCTTCGCACGTGCAAGTCTGTGTCTATATGTGGGAAAGTTCAATAAATTGAGGGAGAGATTATTCTGCGCCCGATGCACATCTGTGTTTTTTGTGTCACGAGTGAGAAAGGGAGAGAGAGTGTGTATTTGTGTGTGTGCGCTGCGTTGCCGCCTGGCCCGAGCCCAGTGCCAGCAAGGAGCAGGTGTGGGGAGGCAGCCCCTGCATTGCCCGTTGCCCATCTGCGTGGCCGTCTGTGTGCCGCCTGCGCCCTCTCTGTGCCAACCAACGCCACACAGAGCCGGGGGGTTGAGAAGGGGTGAGAGGGGCCTAAAGGGAATCAACCATGGGAGAGAGAGGAGGGCAGGGGGTAGAAGGATGGAGAGCGCTGTGTGTGTGTGTGTGTGTGTGTGTGTGTGGGGGGGGGGGGGGTTCAGCTGGCTGGCTGCCCATGTATATACCCCCCTCTCTCTCTCCCTCTGCCCTGTTTCTTTTATCTTTTATCTGTGCATATGCTGATGAGCTGTGTGATGTACAGACAGACAGAGTTCTCTTTACCATCCTGATTTTTCTCAGGGTAGTAAAACCGCTTTCCGGACAGAAAGTTTGAATAATCAAAAAAAAAATTATGTGTCCAGAGCTCGGACTATTACTCTGTCAGAAAAATAATGGTGGCTTTCCTCGATTCTGACTCCCTCCTCCTTGTGCCTGTGCCTGGAACCTCACTATGCAAACTCTCTCACACTAAGCTGAAAATGCATATGCAGAGGTGTCGTTGCTTCATCTGGCCAGCAGATGTCACTTGTTCGTAGTGGAGGGGGTAGTTGGGGGGGGGAGCTCAACACATGCTAAAGAAATCTGCCTCTTGCAGGGGGAAAGACAGAGCAGCGGGAAAGATTTCAGCAGGGCTGCCATGGCTCTAGCAAGAGGGGAGGTGGTGGGGTTAGAGCTTAAAAACTATATGGAATATATTACCTCAAAGTCAAAATTCCTACCAACCAACACAATATCTGTGGTTACAAAGAATTCACCTAAAGAAGTAGTAGTAAAAAAGTATTTTTCATTGTGTGTGTGTGTGTTCCTGGTCACATTCGCACAACATGCTTGCTAATGTCATGGAGCCACAGCTGGCCTGATGACATGCACAATAAACATAGTGAAAAACACTCCAAAGTAGGTCCAGACTTACGAATCGTCAGGCTTGTTTAAAGTGCACTGATTATTTGTGTGTATTAGGTTTCATACAAACAGAACTGAGTATAGAACGTATAGCTCACAGCTCTGAGCGAAAGACATGAGCCGCCCTCTGCTACTCCCACGTTTCCCATGAAGGGATATATACGTGTAAATGTGTGTGTGTGTGTGTGTGTGTGTGTGTGTGTGTGTGTGTGAGTGTGTGTGTGTGTGTAGCAGCAGGGTCTGGGCACAAGTGGGAATAGGGGATCATGTGATGCCAGTCTTTGCCAGGGAATAGGGGGAGACACAGTGAAGAGGGATGGATATAGGAGGAAAAGGCAAAAAAAGAAAGAAAGAAAAAAAAAGTAGGGAAGAGAGGCAGTCAGAGGAGAGAAGTGGAGACAAGAACAAGACAAAAAAGAAGTCAATGAGAGAGAGGACGAAAGAGAAGGAGGAGGGGGGAGTGATAGACTAAGAAAGAGGGGGAGAGAGAAAGGGAGATGGTAAGGAGTGGGGGGTGGGGGGTTGGTGGGCTTTAGGGGAGGACTGTGAGAGCTGTGGGAACGTTTTGCCGGGCCAAGAAAGACGTGAGTAGAGAATATAAAAGAAGGAATGAGAGAGAAAGAAAGAGAGACTTGTTGGCAGAGAGAAGAGGAGAGTTGTGGCGGGTATAAGGCGGAGGGGAGGGAGGGGGGCAGCGTATACAGTGGGCACCAGCTAGGGAGCAGACGCCATTAAACCCTGCACAACAGGGGAGACCAGGAGAAAGCAAACACACTCAACTCCACAGCCACCGAGTTCACTTTGCAACAGGCCAAATACTCAGGACTTTTCTCACTGAGCCCCCCTCTCTTCCCCCCACACACACACACTCACACACACACACACATTAATAAAACTCACACACATCACAGTCAACCTAAATGTGTGTGCTCTGATCCGGGGCTATCGTTGACAGGCAGAGCATGACGACCTGCCCCGCAAACCATGACTGTGTGTGTGTGTGTGTGTGTGTGTGTGTGTGTGTGTGTGTGTATTGTGTGGACTACACAGGGAGTTGAGAGCCTGACCTTGTGAACTTTTGGCTTGTAGTTCAATCACTATTCACCACTGTGTCAGTTCCCCTCAGGATAAATCCTCACAAAGCACAAAAACACGCAGTGGACAAGTTCATCTAGCTTTTTCAGAACAAGTGAGCAGTGATAGTTCTGTAGTCAAGGCAGGGTCTAGGCTAGGTAGAGGCTAAATAAGAAGATATTTCCCTCAGGAGAAACCTCAAGTAGTGAAATTTGAAATTCCTTTTCCGATCGTGTCCATGTGTTTATGGTGCAGTTCTCCCAAGTTAAATGCTAAATACGTCCGAAAAAGTCCAAACAAAACCCCCTCCCTTTTCTTCCCCAGAAATATTCTAAAATCTTGGTGAAGGCTCATTTTGAACTTTGTAGTCTGCACTTAGCCTACAGCAGATGAGGTCGAGCTGCACAATATGGTTGAACAATTAGACCAACGAGGATATATTGCGATATCAATAAATAATAGAAATGTGAAAAGGAAAATCTTCAATAACTTGTTATAGGTATTAATAACAGCTTGTTTAAGGTGACAATATTTTACAGTCACAAAAATATGATTTCGTCATCTGCATATATCATCCATATGCCGTGGTATTGGAGTAGTATGCCTGAAGAGATATGAAGCGAAAAGGTGTAATGTATACATGTTCACAGACAATTAGCATGTTTACTGCATGGCACTCAAAGCCAGACTTTAGTTTCATGCTTCAAATGTCATTTGCATAGTGTACAAACGACCCTCCCATCATAACGGATGTCATCATGAGAGCATTATGTCAATCTACTCACATTTGAGCGTCATGTCTAGAAAAAAAACGTTTCTCCAATTACAGGATGACATTGTTAGCGTCCCACCACCCTTCAGTGCAATACAGGCCGGGGCCAGAAAACACCACCAATTTATTTTGGGTTTTGTAAACTATGCAAATAAATGCTCCCAAATCTATCTGGGGCTTGGAGGACGTGTTTTACGAGGGTTGTAAAACTCCACACAAACACATAAAGCAGGCCCTGTAAAAATAATGTGTGCTCTGCATAAACGCTCATTTGGACTAATGAATTAGGGGAGCGATGAATGGCTGTGTAAAACTCCACATCCTCCCTGGGTGATGCCAATGGACACATAATGTATGATGGGCAATGATTTGTGTCTGCATGTCAGTTTCTCTGCGGAGATGTGTGTGTGTGTGTGTGTGTGTGTTGGAGTGTGTTGCTGTGTTTGTTTCTCAGCAATTCCTCAATGTGCCTGACTCATGCTGCTCGGGGTTTCCCCCAGTGTATTCCAGCCATGGGTCCACCATGCCTAAATTGACTCCCCTCCTCCCTGCTGCTCATCTTAAGACCTCAAATCAGTGTAAATTATGGACAATTAATGAAAAGCTCAAACAAAATCAGATTTGGGACACAAACACAGACACACAGTTACACCCACACACACAGGTGGTTCCTGGTCATAGAGAATGCGCGTGCGAGTGTTCTTTCGGAAGGCAGGCCCGGATATAAACGTGTGTGTTTCAAACCTCAGTCATGGCACCAAAAAGTTTCACTACGACTACGGCTGCTTTAGCTGCGGACCGTCTCCTTCTCATGAAAATAAAATGCTTTTGTCGCCGTTTAAAAAAATATATTCCCTACTTATTTTAATACATTATGAGCCTTTGACTGATACCCAGAACATTCGGAGCCCACGGACCGCAATAGACCATAGGCCCAATATCTTGCAATAATAAGCTTTGCCGCTATACACCCATGGTGGTTGCATATGATTCTGGCACTGATCTTGTGGGCCCGGAAGGAAAACAGCCAGATCTGCATACCTACAGCATGAACTGAAGATTTATCCTTTCAGCTGACAGAGAGAGAGAGAGAGAGAGAGAGAGAGAGAGAGACAGAGAGAGAGAGGAGGTAGGCAGACGCACAGAGAGAAAAGAGATGTAGTGCAGCAGATGAGGCATGAGAAAAAACAATCAGCCAAATGAGGGCACAGATAGAAAGGCAACCTTTGACCACCAGCTGTCTCCCGAGTCACAGCCCAGCCGCATTTGCCAGTCTGTGTCCCCGAGTGAACCCGGCCCAAGGGTCAGTGGCTCTCTCACACACACACACACACACACATACACACACACACAGGCATTAGTGAGTCTGCCACTGTTTGTGTGTGTGCCCAATGCGTCTGCTATCTGTGTCAAAGCTGGCTTTATCTCTCAGAACAGATAAGGTGAGTAAACAACTGCCCCTTGCCTTGCTGTCTCCTGGCTGACTCTTGCTAGCTGATAAATGCTCCAGCCAGCCTCCACCAGATGTTGTCCGGTATCAGACCCAGGGCACTGGGACAGAGCATTCAGGGGAGACCCAGGCTTCAGCTGCAGCCACAGGCCTCAAGTGTGAAGGACTGAAGCGGGAACACAGTTTTTAAATGATCCTGTGTTACTTTCTCTTTTCTTTTTTCTTATGTAGTTAATGTTATTTCTTGCTAGTTTTGCATTATTATTTCTCTTATTTTAAATATTACTTTTGTGCATAGTATATCATTTTATTTCCTGAAGATTCCAATTTGCACTTTGCGCAATTGTAATGGCCATAACAAAAATGGCCATTACAAAGTGGAATGCATGTGAATTTGAATTGCTCAATCAAAGATCCTTGAGAAAAAGGGTTCCTGTGCAGTGGTTGACACTAACGGTTGCCCGCTTGCCTGGGGCAACTGAAAATAATGTTTGGGCAAGTTGAGATTGCTTCTTGGTTGCCCGGACGGGCAAGTGGATTTTAGAGGGTTTGTCTGTAGTCTAGGCTATGTATTCATGTGTTTTACAGTCTGCAAAACACTTTTTTTCCACTAACTCACACAAAATAGATCGGCTATATTCGCAATTGAGCAGCTGCGCGCGGCAGCCAGCAGCATCACGGTCGCTCTTTCGCACTCGATCTCTCTATCTCTCTCTCTCACACACACACACACACACACTACACACACAGCCTGTGTGCGCGCAGTTTCGCTGTCTACGTTCCGAAAGCCGGCTCTATCCTACGGACCTGGTTCCGCTATATTCAAAACCCAGAAATCAATAACGTTTGAGCTTATCGCATTATATCATTTTAAATATCGAGTCGGGTCATCTTCATCTAATTAGGCCTACTTCAGCGTATTATTCCATCACCGGACCGCATCATGGACTGTAAAAGTGTTCTACCTTTGACTGTCTTGAAGAAACTCCTTCCACCCGCTCCGTCTCCAAAAAAAAAAACAACTCTTGTCTGTTGAGCCGCTGCCGCTGCAGACGGGCTCCGCACCGTCTCAACAAGTCCCGCAGTTAAAAAATCGGATAGGCTAGTTTTTAAATCCATATTAAAATCTGCAGGATAAGACCTAGTTAGCTAAAAAAAATCGCAAACGATTCAAATGTGATGTGTTCAGGTCGGCTCAGTAAAATGATTATTAGGCAAAGGTCAATAAAATGACACATCATGATGTGTTCAAATGTAACGTCAAAAAAATAAGAAATTTGAGTTTTTCGTGGGCAGCTTGAATAATAGCCTACAGTTTGGGTAAAAAACTGCAATATAAACTAAATAGTAGGCCTACATATGGAATTATGACCTGCTTAAAGTCCTATCCTGAGCTCTGCTCATCTTGTAAGCAATTAAAGCAATAATACCAGTTCTCTTTAAACAAAATAATAGAAAGCTATCGATAAAGATTTGGATTGTGGAGTCTTTATAATGGTATCAATATGAATAGAAATTAATGATCCCCTCCTTACTTATGCCTCGTTTCCATCGAGTAGAACGGGTCGGATTGGAGCGGCTCAGAGCGGGACAGCTCACTTTTAAGAATCTCGGTGTTGTTTCCACCGCCGACCCTACCCTTACTGGTAGGGCGGGGTTTAGGCTGGACTGCGATAGCCGCCGCCAGAATGTGGGTCAAACTATCGGGCTGTGGAACAACTGTGGTCAAGCCAGCGGTCTCTTGTTTTTGCTTGGTAAAACCAGCTGCTTCTTTATTTATTCCCCCCGTGTTGTGAGCACAGAGACGGCTCGGTGCAACTGATAGAGACAGTGAGCGAACAGCGCTGGCTGCGGCAGCTACGTGACATCGTAGCAGTGGGACACAGTGTAGCCTGATTCATTTAATGACGAGGAAAAACACCACATAATAAACAGTGCCGCGCTCACATTTTCGCCAAAACACAAGACTATCTTCACTCTTGCCGAGATGACTACACATGGCGGAAATTATTCTTTCGACCAATCAAATGACGGCAGTGTGTAGCTCCGCCTTTTAGGCACCCTTTCAGGCGGCTAGTACCCCTACGGAGGAGTACTGAGATTTGGAGCAGCTCAGAGCAGTTAGTTGTGCTTAAACCATACCCTACCCAACTTTTGAAATGAAAAAATGAAAAGCCAAACTACCCAGACCGAACCGCTCCGATCCGACCCGCTCTACTCGGTGGAAACGAGGCATTACAGTATATAACTGGGCAATAGCTTTAACATGGTGGACTTTAATAATTTTATGGCACACGATCACTTTTTGGCACAATGTGACCGTTTTAAATAAGTAAAATTTTTCTGTGGAAGCTAACATTCAGCTTGACTCTGAGCTAGACTGAGTTTTCTGAGCCCCTGGGCAAGGTGCATGGCAAAAAGAGGCCCTTTCACGATGCTGCAGCAGGACCAAGGGCTTGGTGTAGTGTGATGTCATGATATCTAGGCTCAGTGGTTGACACTAACGGTTGCCCGTTTGCCCGGGGCAACTGAAAATAATGTTTGGGCAAGTAGAGATTGCTTCTTGGTTGCCCGGACGGGCAAGTGGATTTTAGAGGGTTTGTCTGTAGTCTAGGCTATGTGTATTCATGTGTTTTACAGTCTGCAAAACATTTTTTTTCCGCTAACTCACACAAAATATATCGGCTATATTTGCAATTGAGCAGCTGCCGCTGCAGCCAGCAGCATCACGGTCGCTCTTTCGCACTCGATCTCTCTCTCTCTCTCTCACTCACACACACACACACACACACACACACACACACACACACACACACACACACACACACACACACACACACACACACACACACACACACACACACACACACACACACAGCCTGTGTGCGCGCAGTTTCGCTGTCTACGTTCCGAAAGCCGGCTCTATCCTACGGACCTGGTTCCGCTATATTCAAAACCCAGAAATCAATAACGTTTGAGCTTGTCGATACCGCTATGGAGTCCAGTAGGCTAGGTCACATTATATAATTTTAAATATCGAGTCGGGTCATCTTCATCTAATTAGGCCTACTTCAGTGTATTTTTCCTTCACTGGACCGCATCATGGACTGTAAAAGTGTTCTACCGTCTTGAAGAAACTCCTTCAACCCGCTCCGTCTAAAAAAAAACAAAAACTCTAGTCTGCTGAGCCGCTGCTGCTGCAGACGGGCTCCGCACCGTCTCATCATTCATTCAATGCAGCGGTGATCAACAAACGAGAGACTGTAGCAAGTCCCGCAGTAAAAAAATCGGATAGTTTTTAAATGCATATTAAAATCTGCAGAATAAGACCTAGTTAGCTAAAAAAAATCGCAAACGGTTCATATGTGATGTGTTCAGGTCGGCTCAGTAAAATGATTATTAGGCAAAGGTCAATAAAATGACATCATGATGTGTTCAAATGTAACATGAAGAAAATAAGAAATTTGATTTTTTCGCGGGAAGCTTGAATAATAGCCTACAGTTTGGGTAAAAAACTTGTTTTCCCAGCAATATAAACTAAATATTAGGCCTAAATATGGAATTATGACATGCTTAAAGTCCTATTCTGAGCTCTGCTCATCTTATAAGCACTTAAAGCAATAATACCAGTTCTCTTTAAACAAAATAATAGAAAGATATCGATAAAGATTTGGATTGTGGAGTCTTTATAATGGTATCAATATGAATAGAAATGAATGATCCCCCTCCTTACTTACAGTATAACTGAGCAACAGCTTTAACATGGTGGACTTTAATCATTTTATGGCACACAATCACTTTTTGGCACAATGTGACCATTTTAAATAAGTAAAAATTTTCTGTGGAAGCTAACATTCAGCTTGACTCTGAGCTAGACTGAGTTTTCTGAGCCCCTGGGCAAGGTGCATGGCAAAAAAAGGCCCTTTCGCAATGCTGCAGCAGGACCAAGCGCTTGGTGTAGTGTGTGATGTCATGATATCTAGGCTTATATGAATTGTTGTTCGTTTTATGTGGTCAGGATGAGACTAGTAAGCAGTGTTTGCATTTAAGAGATAAGAGATCGCTAAAATGTATAATTCAATTAGCCTATACTGTATATATCATTGTTTAACAGTTTTTTTGTTTTTTTTGGGCAAGTGAACACAACATTCGGGAAAGTAAAACATTACCTGTACTTGCCCTATGGGCAAGTGCATTTGAAACCTTAGTGTCAACCCCTGTAGGCTTATATGAATTGTCGTTCGTTTTATGTGGTCAGGATGAGACTAGAAAGCAGTGTTTGCATTTAAGAGATAAGAGATCGCTAAAATGTATAATTCAATTAGCCTATACTGTATATATCATTGTTTAACATTTTTTTTGTTTTTTTTGGGCAAGTGAACACAACATTCGGGCAAGTAAAACATTACCTGTACTTGCCCTATGGGCATGTGCATTTGAAACCTTAGTGTCAACCCCTGCAGTGTTCATATGAGCACCAGGAGAGTGCATGTTGCTGCCTCATGTATATGACCAACATAAAGTTGTTATATGCTGAGACACTCAGCCTCCCAGCGTAAGTGGATCAATGTCCATAGGCTACACACACATGTACGACATTAAGGATTAGCCTAGTTTGGACAGTTTACGGCCGTCAGTCAAGCTGGTAATTGGAGATTTATTCCAACCATCTATCAATCCATCTATTAACTTATTAACCCAGATAAAAGCTTTAAAACCTTCCTTCCTCTCCCCCCCCCCCCCTTTCCCTCTTCAGAATCAACACGGCGTAAAAGAGATTAAAGCCGGGCCAATCCACTTAGCGAGTTTAAAAAAACATATTCATCAATAAGCATCGCTGAACCCGTCCTGATTATCTACGAGCGTAGCCCTGTATAGCGTGCTCAAGTGACGCACTTTAAAAACCTGAAACCTTGTTTGAAAAAACTGAAAAATTAATAACGGAGACGAACAAAGAGGGAAAAGAGGAGAAAAGAAATAGACAGAACTAAAAATGTCATACGATAAATCAAGAGTACAGAATTAGGTCAAACATCAGTAAAGAGAGTAATAAAAAAAATCCCCTTCTGTAAAATAGATCACAGTTAACTGTCCGTGAGTCTCTCCAATACAGACATTTTTGACCGTGACGTGGGATGATTATTCCCCCTGTGGACTGAAATTCTAAATGTTTAACTCCCACCAAAGAAAATGTTAAGCGGAATAGGGCCGCGCTGCCATGGTAACACATTCCTTTCACTCACTGCATCGCAAACACATAATGACCGTTGCGTATATTATTTTAATTGGAAACTCCTGTCGGTCCGTTCTGCCTGTGTTTAAGGGATGAAATGTCCGTGCGATGGCCGCCCCGCTGCCTACGGCTCGGCGGTATTAAAACAGAGAGGATGTTTAAGTTGAGGGAGAGAGAGAGAGAGAGAGAGAGAGAGAGAGAGAGAGAGAGAGAGAGAGAGAGAGAGAGAGAGCGGAGGAGCAGGCATCTGTTTGGCAGTCGCTCAGAAATGTCTAGCGTTTCTCTACACTACGCCTCTGGGATAGCGCTGGCGAAAGCTAGGCCAGAAGTTTATGAAAAACAGAGGGGGAAAGAAGGAACCAGGAGGAAGGAGAGAATAGCAGGAGGGAGGGAGGGAGGGTTAAGTGATAGAGTGTGAAGGAGAGGAGAAGAATGAGCTTGATGACATGAGAAGACAGAAAGAGAGATAGCGGGGAGGAGGAGGACGGACAGCTGAACCGAGAAAAGGAACCGGCTAAGATGATGATGTGATGTTTTCCATCTCGGCCTGCAGTGTGTGTGTGTGTGTGTGTGTGTGTGTGTGTGTGTGCAGGGGTTCTCCTGAGGCCCCCGAGGAGCCTGGGGGCCCCCGAGTGGTATCAGTGAGTGAAATCAGGTGAGGAACAGGTGCGTCCACGCATGCAAACAGCCTGTGACTGTGCTAATTACACACTATGGATAAAAGACAATAGCACGTGTGTGATTCATGCAGCATCTGTAGAGTGTGTGTGTGTGTGTGTGTGTGTGTGTGTGCAGGGGATGCATGAGTGTATCTGTGTGTACACTTGTGTGTACTGTATGCACACACACACACATGCCTGTGTATTCCTTGGATTAACATGTGACAGGCGGCCCTGCCTTCAGTCAAGCCCAGTCCTTCACAACAAACCCGGTCCCCAGAGGACGATCTTTGGTTCGGTCTCCGTCTCAGCTGTCACCAAGCCTACACTGTCTGCCTCCTGTCAGCGTTTATGAGAAAATACCCCGCGATTTATAGCCATAACAAAGGCACACACACGCACGCCCATGCTAACACACACACACACACACACACACACACACACACACACACACACACACACACACACACACACACACTGTGACCTTTACCAGATGAGAACAAGCTCAGAGTTTTACTGAGCATTCAAAGTGTTTGTCATTAAAATGAAAGAGGACATGAAGGTGTTAAGGTGAGGTTAAGATGTTTCACACACCCGAAAAGTAAATCCATTGCTGGGTTTATGTGAAGAGTCCATAAATCAGTGAAGTCAGGAATCTGTATTCCTTTCTGTAGGATCTGTAGTGCTGTCAGTGGCCTCACTGATACTGCACTTCCAAAAGACCCACTACAGAATGGATTACTTTATATTAGCTTAATGCAATTTTTGTCAATGTAGGTATGACTTTTATGTATTGTATACATGGAAAAATATGTCTTTCACAGCTTGTAGTGTTCATACTGTTAATATACTGAGTGGAAAATATCTGATTGTGCTAATGCAGTTCACCCCAGTTGATATAATTGTTAAAAAGCACCTTGATTAGGTCAGATGTGTTGAACCATATTTCAAAGAACATCTATTATGCTGCAATAAAAACTTCTAATACAGTAGCAGGCTAACATTACTCCTGTGCTTTAGCTCGTTCGGTTAGCTACATAACCGCTACACCTGTTACCCTGCAGTAACTGGATGGAAACAGTAATGACTATGTAAGAAGTAGCTTATGTGATGCAAGCCATTTTAATTAACAAACGCATAAATCTCACCTTAGTGTTATCACTAGTTTGAACTCCGTCCCACAAGCTGGAGTAAAAGCAGCTCCAGTTTTGTCAGTTTTACTTTGTACTGTACACAAGAAACAGACCAGGTCCGACAGTGTAGACAAAAACCTGTTATGTATTGTGTACAAATATAGGAGTATTAGTACCTTTAGAGCATTAACCACAAGACCAGAAAGCTTAGACAATCACTGGAAATAATTTAAAATGCAATTTGCTTTACCCCTCTGTGACTGCAGACCTTTCTTGACCCAAACTGAATGCAATAATCCCCACCCATCTGGTTATCTGAGGCAGGTTAGAGCACTTCCTCTTCATTTCTAAATAGTACTCTATTACATACTTCCTATGCCCCATACATAGCCTTGACGAAAAAAAAAAAAAAAAAAAAAACTTTAGGGTCACGTGAGCCTTATGACGTGGGACTTTGACCCCCAATGTCTGCCATCTTCCTCCATGTGTCCTATTAGTTCCACTGTGTTAGGCAGACGCACGTTCATCCAATAAAACAAAATCAAGGCCTTCTAGAAGCAATACGATCCAGACCTTTTCCTGCTTAAGCTTTTTCGGATCCGTAGTCGGACCCTCCTCGGTGAGAAAGAAATGTGCACTCGACTCAGGCCTCTTTGCAGGAGCGAGGTGGCAGCGTGTTTATTTTACTGTGGGCTGTATCTGGCCATCATTATCTCACAGTGCAGAAGGAGAAGGCTGTAAACAGATGCTTTGCGGCCCCGGCTCGGCTGCAGCAGGCGGCTGTGGTAGGGGCGGGCGAGAGGGATGTGAGGACGCTGAGGTCAGAAGGCATGAGCGCGGGGGGGGGGGGGCAGACTGTGGCTGAATGCTAGCAGCTAGCTGCACCACTCTGTTGGGATGATGAAGATGGAGCTGATTGCGAGGGTTACCACGGTTATTTCTACAGCTGGCACAAGGAGGAACGCAGTGAATGGAAGACAGCAGGGCCCGGGCGCTTTGGCCTCGACGTGGCCTGCAACATTATCACAGCGCAAAAGAAAGGTTGTTTTGTAATGGTCATAACACAGGGGGGAGAGCCATATCAGTTCAAGATGCTCTTGCCGGAAAGCTCAACAAACAACTGGCGGTGAAGTTTTCGCAGAGCCGCGTGGCCTAAACAAACCGCTCTGGAATGAACGGAGAAAAAGGAGGGGGGGGGGGGGGGGGGTAAGGAAAAATGGGTGGGGTGAGAGAGAGGGAGCGAAAAATGAAATGGCGTCTCTGCTAGTTACTGTATTCAGAGAAAGAGCGAGAGAGAGTTGGATTTGCTGCTTTTTCTGACTTTAATCAAAAGCAGAGACGCGCGGCAGTGGAAAAAGCATGACGAAAAGCAAAGGGCTAAAGGCAGAGAGAGGGGGAGGCAAGGAAGGCAGGGGGGGACGACAAACAAACAGACAACTACTGACAACAGCTGCACACAGAGCGGGTGAGGGAGAAAGAAAGAGAGAAAGAAAGAGAGAGAGAAAGAGAGCGCACCCGTAGTGTACAAAAATGGAAAGTCCACATTTTAGGGCCGTATGGAAATATGGTCCTCATTTCATGATTCAATTCCCTCTCCCCTCCCTTTTTCCCTCCCTCTCTTAACTACCGCCTTTCCCCAGCAAACTCTCTTGCTCTCTTTTGCAGCTGCAGCCCGGGTTATGAAAGCCTGTTAAAACACAGGAAGACCAGTAAAATGGATTGAAAAATAGCAGGAGGGAGGTCTGAGGGCTGAGCCAGGGAAACGGAGGAGCACCGGGAGTGAGAACTTTTCGATGGAAGTAAAAACGCTAAATGAGTGTCTGAACAGAAAATATACTTTGTTTCAAAGGGGCTACAATGGTTGTAAACTTTTTCAGATGTGTGCCGCTTATGAGCTAACTTCATTCATCTTTTACTGCCCGTATAAAACCCTTAAAAGTCCATCCAATCTCACCGAGCTTCAGAGGACATTCATCAAATGTACTTTGTGTGCGTCTAAAGATTGTGTCGTTAGAAAAGTCGCTCAATGTTCATCCGGCTGCAAAAAACTTTCTGAGTATAAGAACAGTTTTGTCTACTTGTGTAAACACCATCATCCCCTCGCTTTAATCTTCCCGACTCATCTCCTTCATTTTCTCCTCATCCCTGCGTCGCGTGCGCAGTAAGACACACGCAACATTTCAGGGCTTGCTTGCTTGCAAAGCCCCCCGTGTTTGACGGTCTGATTGACGAGCGAGGCCGGTCAGCTGTGGTACTCCGCAACCCTGCCCGGTGGCTCATCCCAGGCTTGTCTCCTGTGTCTTCCCCCCCTTCATACGGGCCTAATCCCAGCGGCTTTACATCTTAAAACTCTCTCTCTCTCCCTCCACCACCCCATCCCTTCTGGCTCAGGAGCTGGGCCAGGGAGAAATTAAAAAATGTGCCCTAAGAAGCTGAAGAAGAAGGCTTTTTTTTCCCTGGGAGCAAACCTTAATCCCGCTGACATTACACATCCTTATAACACAGAGCGGATCGCCACCATCACCATCGCCTCTGCCTACACATGCTCTCTTGCTTCTTTCTATGCAAAGTCTTGCCCTTAAGACTTTGCCCCCCCCCCCTCCTCAAATCACCAAGTTAGGCCATGCAGTTCATTATTTCAAATTTACAGCCTGTCCGTTTGGCCTGCCTTGAGGAGGAATAAAATCAGGCTTTGGTTGGCGTGGTGATCAAGGGCCAAACCCCAACGCACCTCCTCCTACCCTTTTACAGTTTAATATAAAGTCATATCAAATTAAACTTAACAAATGAAAACAGTTCTGCTGCGTGCCAAGAGCTCTACTTTGCAAAAACAGTCTCTCTCTCTCTCACACACACACACACACACACACACACACACACACACACACACACACACACACACAAACTCAGAGCATACAGTATACACACGTAACACACTCGCAACTCAACACTAACCCTAACTGCCCTGTACCCTCTTTAGGGGAAATAACTAAATCTGGCAAGTGTGCAGTACTTTGTGCGTGTGTTACATGAGTCTGAAGACCATTCATATAGTGGAAAAACTAGGGCTGTGTCAAAAAATCGAAATATCGATATATCGCGATACTTAGCTTCCCGATATCAGTATCGATTTTTATATCAAAATATCGATTTTTTTTATTAATTTTTTTTATGATTAATTTTTTTTTGCTTTTCAAGGCTTTATTGACAGTGCAGAGATACAGATATGAAGTGGGGCAGAGAGGTAATGAAACAACCACGGGTCAGATTCAAACCCATGTCTGCTGTCAGGCCTGAGCCTCTAGGATACTGACTATTGAAGTTAGATCAGTTTTGTTTATAAAAATACTTAAGATTCACTGTGTCACAAAAGCACACTAATGTGTTTTCATTTTCATTGTGTCCTGTACAGTTAGTACAAGAGTGAATTGGATTTGTTATTTTGATGTTATGGCAGCTGCAGCAGTGTTTGATCATTTGCCAAAACCAAAAAAAAGGAAGAAAAATAGTAAAGGAAGTTGTGAATGAAATAGTTTTGACTTCATTTGTCTGTACAATTATCACTATATTGTGCTGTTATGTTTGACAAGGCAACTTGTTTATGGAATATCGCAATATATTGTGATATATCTAGATACGCAATATATCGTGATATATCGTATCGTGACCAGTGTATTGTGATACGTATCGTATCGCAAAGTCCTTGACGATACCCAGCCCTAGGAAAAACCCATGCATTTTAGACACATGAAAAACTATGCTTATGTGCACTCACCCCTGCCATAAACCAAAAATAGACAGTAACATCATGTAACAATATGTGCATGTGGAGGAGCACTATGACTATGTCAGCGGCTGTGTGTGTGCGCGTGTGTATTGTATGCGTGCGTATTGACCCGCGTGTATTAACCCGCCGCCAACACTCCCATTGAACAGAATGGAGAAAGGCTGTATCTTAAATGGATCAGGCTCCATGGTAATACAACATAATGATGGTTGCGCTATATCAAGGCTCTCAAAGCCTTCCTATCCCTACATGCTCATAGGTCCCGTGGGGATTTCAGTCATTTGAAAATATTTTAAAGAGGCCCGATTGCTCCCAGCTCAGCGGCTCAGAGAAGCCCTTAAAACCCTGCAGCTAAATCCTGGGGTTATGTAAGGTAAAGCCCTAAATCTCACCGCGCCTGATGTTACATATTACTGTAATTGCAAATGAAAAAAAAAGGGAAGGAAGAGAAGAGAAGAGAAGAGAAGAGAAGAGAAGAGAAGAGAAGAGAAGAGAAGAGAAGAGAAGAGAAGAGAAGAGAAGAGAAAAAAACAGGGTGGGGTGGAGGTTAACAAATGTAAAGACAAGGGAGATTGCGGGCTAGTGGAGGGAGGAAAGAGGAGAGGAAAGGAAATGAGAGAGGTGTGAGAGGATGGATGGAGTTTTGGAATGCAAAAAAAAAGAAAAAAAAAAAAGAAAAGGAATCAGGACCCACTCAGGGGAAAGAATGAGACGGAGAGCACTTCTTTGACACACCAAGTCCCTGATGTATACTTTCTCGTTTGCTTTCTCCATGTTAAGTTCTGCTGTTTGTGTGACTCTTCCCTTTCAGCAGAAGGAGCGCGCCTCAGAGGGAAAAGTCAGAGCGCTGGCCAAAACCTCGGACTAAAAAGGAAATCCAATAAAAAAACGTAGTCTGCATTCATCATCTGTCCACCTTACATCGTCTGTCAGCGTCCAACCCAAAACCTCCAGGGGCACATAGAGACGGGCCTACACATGTAAACACAAATGCAAGCCTGGAAAGACATTATAAAGCAGCGCCATTTAAAGAAATCCACCATGTCTCTTTCAACTATTTTTTTGATTCTTAAAGTCTGTTTGTTTTGCTTGTGTGTGTGTGTGTGTGTGTGTGTCTATGTTTTCTGTGCGTGCGTCTGTGCATGTATGAATCTGAAATGTTTGTGGAGGCGGTTAAGGCAGTTAAAATGATGATCACAGTGCATGATGCAATGCGCCATCTGAAGATGAAAACAGGCTTTAGAGTCACTCACCATCAGGAGTTTCAGTAAAAGGGGAGGTTTTTACAGCGCGCAACCCCTCGAGGCAAACAGTATCTGAGGCATTTGACTGATACCAAATGGTAAACATCTAAAAAAGGTGCAGTTTTAATACTTCCCTTATATTCTCATTGATGAGATAATATGTCCTTTTTTTAAATGACCCCCATAAATGAATGATTCATTGTTTTGAACAATCCAATTAAAAGTCTATGACCATGCTAGGAGCTCTATGAGACTGTTTTTGGGTACAGTGATGATTTGAGCTAAATGCTAACGTCAGTATGTGAATATGTTTGCCATGTTTACCATTGTAGTTAAGCATGTTAGCATGCTAACATTTGCTTATTGGCTTTTAATATAAAGAACAGATGAAGCTGATGGGAAAACTATTTGTTTTGCAGGTAATAAATAATATAAAAATAAATAATACATAATGTTTTGGCAGCAGTAAATAAAAAGTGAAGGAATGACCAAAGCTATTACAATGCATTCATCTTAAAAGAAACATGAGATACTGTACCAAATTCCATGGTCATCCATCCAATCGTTGATAATAGTATAAAAAAGTAGGCGACATATTACTGTGAACCACAAATGTCATGTCAATGTCATTTCATGGTGGCATTAAATGAAAAATAAGGGGGATATCAAAATACCATTAGCATTCAACCCCCGAGAACCACAAATTTCCTTACCAGATTTCATGCCATTCTATCCCATCGCGGTTGAGACATTTCACTTAAAGCCAAAAAAGTCAACCTGCTGGTGGCACTGGAGGAAAAGCCTGGGGATAACCCATATCATTAGGCCTTTTCCTCTGAGCACCAAATATGTCTGTTCAACATTTCAGGGCAATCCATCAAATAGTTGTTGAAATTACACTTTGTGGCAAAGTGGTGGACCGACCGGCATTGGCCATTCCTAAAGCCAAGCTGCTAGCAGTTCGAAAAACGTGATTCAAGGGCTGAGTCCAAGTCCACAGACCAAGAAGAATAGACTTTAAAGAAAAGGGAAAGTAATTGTTTGAGGCTGCGAATGCCTGTGGGAATCATCCCAAAGCGGGACCTAAACAGCCTTACAGCCATGTAACCCGGGCTGCTGCTATGCCCATTAAACATCATAATGAAATCAAGCCTGCATTACCACTGGCACCAGGGACAGGATTATACCTCACTGTGGATTAGAGGGCCGTCGGCAGTGCAAGCCTCAAGAAAGTATTGAGAGAGTGAGACTAGAAGAAGAAGGTCGGAGGAGGGGTGGCTAAATGCCACTCATGTAGATCACTCACACTGCCTGTGTCATTGGCTGCCATCCAAGAGAAGGCAAGTCAACAAAGGAACCGTGAAAGGAGGAGAGACTGTAATGTGTACTCTCTGTGTAATGGCTGGCAATGTCAGGTAAAACAAACTGCCTGATTGTGTTGCTGTGGTGTACAGTCAGGTTTGGGCCGGATAGCACAGGAAAAAGTGACAATACACGGAGTGCAGTGGCCCTAACGAGGGATGAGTTATGAAACTGATAATCTAAGAATTTGTACTGGTTTGAATCTCCTGAGCTGGCTGAAAACATTTAAAGGGGGAAAATATCTCCACCTTCAGTAAAGGCTTTCGTATGCCTTATACAAACTAGAACAGAACATGACGCCAAACTAATGCTAATGTTGCTCTGTAAATCCGTACCTGATTACATTGTTATTCATTCGTTCACATCAACTAAATGTGAGATAAAGTAAATGCAAAGCGACACTGCCCAATCCCAGGCAGGTTTCAATTTCCAAATTTTAGTCAAATGTGAAAAAATGCCAATACGCCTTTTTGTGTGATTATTATTGTTACCAAATATATTTTTATCAGATCTTTTTGCCCTGTCCCTCCTCATCTAGTGTATAATCCTAAAACTTGCCTTACTTTCCTTCATCTTCAGCTTTGTCTATTCCCCCTAGAACTGCAGCCAACATGTGATTTCACTTATCTTACAGTGAAATTAGAGTGGAGAGGAACAGACTAATGGTCATCTTGCTGTCTCTACCTCTTTTCCTCCTCTCTCTCTCTCTCCTCACCGTGGCAGGGCTTGATGAAAGGATCTGTATATTTTTGCTTTAGTTTCAGATTCCGCGGCCTGAAAAAGAAAAAGAAAAGCTGCAGATGTGGGCTGCTCGCCACACCTACACAAAAATGCTGGACTGAAAAAAATAAAAACTTTGCAGTCGAGACAAAAGAGAGGAGCAAAAAGATATTTAGCTGCCTCCCTCTTTTTGAGAACACAGTTCCAGTCTTTGGCATGATCTTAGTCTTTTTTTGTTGCAGGAAACACTGTGCTTGCTGGAGTGGTGAATACAGTGCACATCAGGAGCAGAGGATCTTTATGGAGATATTTCTTTTTCCTCCTTATTGACTCAAAGGTTCGCTCGTGTGAGCCTTTTGAGCTCAAATGCCTCCTGTTGTGTAGTGTTACCACACCGCACAAGTGAAGAATTAAGTCATTAGAGTTAATCACCATATGGTATTCCCAGATGTGCAAACATGCTGAGCCAGCATGGTCAGCTCGTCAGTCCAGAGATAACACTAACATGTCAGACATGTCACGATATCCTCCTCTACTTTCTATTGGTCCCACAGAGGATCTGCTGCAGTCCTCAAGGCACAGTTATGGTGATCAGAGAATCCTCCATGTCCTGGGCTCCGTCTGTCATCCCTTATGTCTTTGGGGTGTTTATGAGCCATGAAGAGACAGTCCTACATCTGCATCAGCCATCATCGCTCCAGTCAGGAGAGTCAAGAGGTCTCGAAAAACTTTGGGGGAATTTGGAAAAGGGAAATGGCTGTGATGTGGGATTTAGAATCTAAATGTAATGTAATTAGTTCTTGAGATGGAATTTCATGTTACAAGCAAAAGGCTAAAACAATTTTTTTTTTCAAATGCATTTTTCAAGTCGAATGAAATCTTAGCGGGGAAAGATGATTTTGGCTGAAACAATTCATCCCATGAGAGAGCAGACAGAGAGAGCAGACATAGCCAAAGATCCATTCATTGGAGCAAGGAGAGTTCCCTATTCCCCAAATGTGAAAAATCTACACACACATGACTGTGTAAACATAAAGATAGCTACAGAATCATACTTCTGGATGTTTTCCTGTGTATACATCACTATAGTAGAGATGAACAGGTGTAACACTAAAACATGTAAAAAATAAAAATAGAACATTTTGGCCATCTGGCCAATTTGGAGGTCACTTTCTCATTTAGCCTTTCCAAAACAAAAATACACAAACAAATGTGTAAGATAAGCATTTAAAAGTTGGGTTTGTCTTCTTTAACGTACAAACCTAAGCATTTTAAGGGGCAATCTGATCTTACACATTGTATCCACACTTTGCTATAGTACTAGGACCAAGCTATTTAGAATTACAAGCAATGCAATGAGCCTGCATGGTTCGAAGCTTCCCTGGTGCTGTGAGAGAAAACCCTCGCACACTAATGGAAAAAGTAGTGCAGGAAGTACCTCTCCAATTGTTAACCCACAGGGATCGTAAGATAAAATCGAGCAAAAAAAGGGAGGAGATACGGTGAGCAAAGGACACAGCGAGTGAAGGAAAAGAGCAGTGACGGCTGCTAATGCTTTCTGCAGATCCTGGCTCCTGAAGGTTCCTGTAATTGGTGCGATCTGAGAAGTTGGATCTTTCCCTGTCTTTCTTCTTCTTCACTTCCCCCTCTTCTTTATTCCTTCTCATATTTCACCTCTTCCTCATCCTTTAACCTAGTGGAAGCATCTTGGCAAAGGTTTTCTCTTCAAATGTTGCCTCCATTTAGTAAACCCAAAGTCAAAGAGGAGCCACAGAACGGGAATAGTAACATTGCTCAGTGCACAGCTTTGCTTTCGAAAGGAAGGCCTTGATTATTCCAATCGAAATGTTACGTCAGCACAGTTCCAAATGAGGGCAGAAAAGCCAAGATCATCGCCATGTGAAGAAACACAGTTGGCAATTTCATGATCACCGTTTATGAGATTTTTCCACACAGGCTTTCAAACTTTGTGCTGCTTTCATAGTCAACAGTCTGTAGTTTATTAGATTTATTTCACAAAGTTTTCCGAGTTTAGTATGCATTATTCAGTTCGCACCAATAGGGCAACCCGCAGACTCTCTAGGGGGAAACTGAGGGCCTCCCGGGCTCGAGCACCTTTAAGACCAATGGCTTTACAGCTGAAACAGAAAAGATAAGCTTGCTAAGCGGTGCGTAAAGACCTACCTACACACCATTCTAAAGAGAGGACACATGGACTTAGATGGTTTATCCACCAGCTATATGATCCATTCATGATCATGCCTGTGTGTGTGTGTGTGTGTTAAGCCAAGCGGCAATAAGCCACACTTGCCTTCCTGTGCTGAGGGTGAGGGAAGGGTATTGTTTGGGGTTATTGAATACTGGTACTCATAGTGGATTTGGGTACTTAACAGTTTTGATACCTTAAAACAAATCAGCAGTACAACAACTTTGCCTATTTGAAATACAAAACTAGCAACATTTTAATTTCAATTAAACATCTGATCAATGAATTTTGTTGGTCAAAGAATGTGATCAATCATTCAATACCTTTTTGTTTTTGATACTCAGGGCTATGGACACATTTCAGTTGATACTTGATGAATAAGTTTAAGTGGGAATGTTGGCATGATGCCCCCCTTTCTCCCACTACCATCCAACCTCACTACTATCTTAAGGGAACCAGGTCCACCCAAAAAAAAAACTGAGATTTGATATCCAGCGCTTGTGAGGACACAATCTGGATTGTGTGAAAAAGCAGTGGTAATAATTTAGGTTGCATGCAGCAAGTCTAAGTGGATCTCTTCTATCCATAAAGGATCAACCAATTCCAAACAAGCTATAGCCTGACCTCTGACTCAGATTCCGTCCCCAATCTAAAAAGCACAACCTCGTCCTTTTTAATCTAGTTCCCTAATCACAAATTCTCCCGTTTCCCATCAGCCCCGGACCCGCTGGCCCTTCTGAGCCCTGTACAGAGTGCACAGAGCTGAGCGGGCACCCGCGTATTACAGCAAATTAATATCTCTGCTGATTAAATCATTAAGGAGCTTTTTTTTTTTTTTGACCAGCCCCGCTAAAACCATGTCCTCTAAATTTGCCTCAGTTTCTCTGCCTCTGCTGTAGATCCGGAGTTAGCGAAGGGACGGGATGGGGTTGTGTTAGCGCTGGTGGGTGGTGGGGATTAACTTGTTTGGGCTGTCCGCAAGCTCAAACACTAAGCACTCAATCACTCAATCACCGGGATCCACACGCTCACTGGGACTTAGCCTTACAGATCCCACTGACATTGGCCGTGCTTGGACTCCAGAGCTGACCTGCAGAGCAGCCGCTGATCCAGTATTTCTGTCTGTATTGCTGTATTGACCAATTTTCCATCATTATCAGCAGCTTGCGATGGAGGATGATATCAAACAGAGAGGGGGGAGCAGGTACAAGCTTAGAGACGGGCTATTGTTTTTCTGAACTGCACATTTTTTTAAGATCATATTCTGACTTAAATACCCAAAGGGGGAAAATACACAAAAAAAAGAGAGGGTATGTTTGATCCAAATTGGCAGATTGTCAGGACTGAAGGAGGCTTTCGGGGATTCGTCAAAGTGAAATTGTGCAGCATGTTGACAGAGCTCCTTCCTACTAAGGAGACCATCAAACTTCTCATATAGCATCTTACACTTCTAACAAGGCTTTCTTTCTTACCCCCTTTTCTGTCCCCCAGCAAATTCAGAGTGCTTTGTGCTGCCAGTGGCTTACACACTCGTTTCATTAGAAAAATGGTATAAAATATAATAACCTCTTTCCTTTGCCTCTCAACTTTGTCCTTTTTTTCTCTCTTTTTTCCTATGTTATTCTTACGTTCTCTCACAGGCACCCAACTCAACGGACGTGGCAGAAGGTGCTTTTTAACAAGAAAGAATGTTATGTGACGTGGGGAGGAGATAGAGGAGACAGAGACAGAATAGCAGAAAGTCTAGATGTTCAGCTCTCTGTTAACTTCCTGTCACGCCCTTATCAACTATAGCATCCCTCCTCCTCTCACATACCTCATATAACACACTGTAGTCTGGTCTGCTTTACACAAAGGACATCCATCGGACAAACCTTGCAAAATAAGATAAAAGGGCTAATTTCTCATTCAAACTGTGGCCCCTGTGGGCCTCATGAAGGAACATTTAGTATTCTTATCTGACATCTCTCAAAATCCGACTAATTTGTTCTAATTGTTTTCTTTAAGGCTTGCTCGCCCGTGACAGTGTTCCAAGTTGGATTCACTCAACTCTCCTAATGACACAAGCTTGTCCTAAACCGCTTAGTTCAGCCTAACACATGCTACCAGGTTCAAGAGAAGGTAAGCATTTGTGAAATGTGATTATTAGAATAATGGGGCCCTTTTTGATTGCCGTATAGAGGAAAGTGAACTTTAAGGTTCTGTGCCAGCCTAAATCAAAATCCCATTGGCATATTTAGTTAGGCAAATAACTAAAAATACAACCTTGTAACTGCCTCTCTCAACAGTCTGTGGTGCACTAACGGTAATTAAAAAGAAAAAGGTCTAATATTGCAATAACAAAAAGACAGAGAGGTCTGATTACAGCTAGTAAGAAGCATTACTGGAATGTCGGTAGAGTTGTTATTCTTTGTATGAGGCCCATTGTTTTCGAAAAGCTAGCATGCTTCAACACCTATCCTTACCATAGAGCAGATCCCAATCTAACATTGCTGCAGGGTCACCGCACACACACACACAAACACACAGACACAGTTTAGGAAACATCAGGCAATGATTAGGCTAATGTAGCTGTCTAACAAACAGAGAAATACTGAAAGCCATTCAACTGTGTGACAGGACTTTTTTACTGTCCAAAAGCTGCAGTGTCCAAATCTTGAGGAAAAATGGTCTTGATGAGAGCAAACTGTTGATTCAGGGCTGGGGCCAACCACACGGAGTAATATAGCCAAGTTCAGCAAGGCTGCCTTTATTTATTTGGGGTTATTAAATTTTCATTTTATTAACACTGGCCCGACACTTCATTATTTGTCTTTTAATGTGCATTCATTCTTTTATTTATTAGTGTCATTATCTAAACATCTTATCTTTATTAGTCAATGGAGAGTCCCCACTGGGCTTACTGACTGCTGCTGTGGAAGGCTTTTTGGAATGTTTCTGGAACGGATTTGTCCTGCTGGCAAAATGTCAGTATTTTTAAACTGTAAATTAAAGACTAGTTTGTGATACTGAGGGAGTTATAATTTCTAATATCCGTATAGTTTACCGTGTCCTATTTTGTGAGTTACAGCTCACTTTGCAGTGTTGAAAAGTAAAGTAAAAAAAAAAAAAAAAAATGGAGGGAGGGAGGGAGGGTTGGAGGGAGAGAGGGAGGGGGAAAAACATGAATTAAGGAAGAATGGTGCGAGAGAAGAAATCTTGGAGAACCAGAGGTGAGAAAAGATCACGTTGAGGACGGGTTTCGGAGGAGAAGGAGAGAGGTGGAGAGCAAATGAAGCGGTGCTGGTGTCTGTTTTCCCTCTGGCTGGTGGTGGGCGACTGCAGCCAGCATAAACACATGCCTTCATGGCTCACACATTTCCTGCTTCACTCCACATCCCAGTGCTGGGCCACACAGGCTCAGGACACCACAGCGAGATATATATGCGTGTGTGTGTACAGTACTTGTGTCTATGTGTGTGTGTGCATGCTTGCGTGTGCCTGTGAATTTGCATGCATGCATGTATGGTATGCATGCTCTCTGCTCTTGTGGATAACATGGACTTGCACCATTTGCACAGGTCTCTCCAGTTGTTATCACAACTCTGACTGTGTCTGTGTGGTTGCATGAACATACACACACACACACACACACACACACCGAGGTGCATACACAAATCACACCTAAAAAGACACATCTCGGCTGAATACAAAGGAAGGTATATTTCATATTAGGCTTGGTTGGGGGGAGGAAAGAACCAGGCTTATTCCCATCTGATTCTAACATATGTGGTTTAACAGGCAGTAACACTATTCATCTCCTTACTTGTTGGCGTACCACTCCTCCCACGGGCAAGATATCTTAATGCGTATAGTGCTCCCTCTCTCTGTATGGTACATATGTGCGAGTGAGAGAGTGTTTTGCATCATTATGTTACTTTAAGGGGGAGTGCAGCAGCAAGATTGTCTAATGTGTTGATTCTACACAGCTCCTTTCATCTACAGAGCGCCTCCTTTCATCTATAGCGAGCACCTCCTCTATCACCTTTCAGACAAAATCAGGCGGAAAGAGAGATTTAAGACACAATGGCGACGGGCAGAGTGGAGCAGGGGAGTGTGGGAGATTGAGAGGGAGGAGGAGGGGGGGTGGTAGATTGAGGAGGAAGGGAACCAGGCAGAGTATAGAAAGCAAGCAGGGGAAGGGGATGCGAGGGTCCTTTGCGATCCATCATCCTACAGAGAGACACTGTCTAAGAAAGAGCAGTACTCCCCCCACCCCCACCAGTACTCTCTGTTTTGTGTACTGCAAACCTGCAGATAATCAGAAAATACATTACCGGTCGAGTCCAGCTGCGTCCTCTCCCGTTGACATAATCGCCGGCTTATTTACGTGTGCTTGACTTAAGGTGTTAATTTGAGGAAATGGCGGAGGAAATGCCCTTCTCGCCATCCATTCCACCAGCCGTATAGATGGAGAGCAAAGGGGTCACTGTTGCGAGGCGTTCCTTTTCTTCTCGGCAAATGGGCTGTAAAACAGGTCTGGTGCTGAGAGGGGCTGTAGCCTAGAAGCAGATGATTATCTGGGGCTAATTTCACCCACAGCAGGGCTCTAAGTATCTGTAAAGGATCATATAAGGTCCTTATAGACACTATATAGTACTGTCCCTCAAGTGCTCTAGCAAGACCATCATCTGGGATGGATAACATAGTGTTGTAGGTTTTATTTTAATTTGGCTAAGGGGGAACAAGATATAGGATGTACCCATATTACAAAATTAAAACTCCATTGGACCTCACTCAATAACGGTGAACATGGAAAAGACAGAAAACATATTATAATCCCTCACACTACTTGGTAACCCTAAAAAAGTCATTACAACCATAGTAACCAATTTCTTTCTGCCCTATATTGCACAGACACATACATCTCAACCAGCAAGTCCTGAATAAAATGGACCTGTACACACTCAAGAGCACAAAAAGGCAGCGTCTCTATCATGTGGAGCACCACATGTGTTGAGTACGTTTGCTAAGGTCGTTAGTGTACACAAGATGAAAGCTGATCATCAGCCAGCCTATCAGCTTACATGAAAATTAATATGCGTCACACAAACTCTCTCATGTGACATTTTGTCTTTCTCTACCACAACCCCCCCCTTTCTCTCTCTCTCTCTCTCTCTGTCTGTCTGCTTTTCATTCTGCCTGTAGCCTCCATAATGGCTCAAGTGAGGTAATTCTTTTTTAGAGAACGTACCCAGTAACCCCTGTCAGTGAGTGTGTGTGTGTATGTGTGTGTGTCTTTGCATATGTATGCGTGCATATACACTGTATATGTCTGTGCATGCATAAATGTGTGTAGGTGCGTGTGTGTGTATTTCTCAGTGCTGCTTTGAGCCGAGCAATGGGCTGTTTCAGGCTGTGGTCTAAGTTCAATAAGCCAGGCTTGACATATGCTAGCATTCTGTACAAACACTGTCTAGTGGTCTGCCCTGCACTCTAACCCTGCTATTATGACTGCTGTGTGTGTGTGTGTGTGTGTGTGTGTGTGTGTGTGTGTGTGTGTGTGTGTGTGTGTGTGTGTGTGTGTGTACGCACGCATGTGTGTGTTCCTGTTACAGAAAGAGCAAAAGCGAGAAGCAAAAGAAAGGAAAACAGAGTCAGAGATGGCAAATGAGAAGAAATACAGTAAAAGCAGAGTCCAGGGAGGATAGCATGATCGGGTATGCAGCCCAGACCTAAACGTGTTACAATATTCTTTCACAACAACTGAAAGTGTTTCTGGGGTTAGGTTAGATTAGGTTGGTTTGGTTAGGTTCTCATTCTAATGTGTATTGTGTATTTTAATCGTGCCCCTGTAAAGCACTTTGAATGGCCTTGTGTCTGAATTGTGATCTATAAATAAACTTGCCTTGCTTTGCCTTAGGTTAGGTTAGGTTAGGTTAGGTTAGGTTAGGTTAGGTTAGGGTGAGATGGAGTAAATCATGATTTGTCAGGGTAGAGAAAAATAAAGAATAAAAAATTTAAATTGCCCAGCCAAGACCAGCAGATGGCCCCATACAACACAGGTAGAGGCAGAGGGAAGCCCACCTGAGCTGAGCCACAGAGCTAACTCCAGGTTGTGTCAGACCTCACAACATTCCTGCTATTTGTTTTGTCTGCCCAGCATGCATTGAGGCTCAGGTCTGCACTATACAAGAGCCGTGATACAATAAAGTGGCCTTTACAGATGCGTTGGAAACCAGACTTAAAGACCTTGGATGACCTACTCTCATCCATAACATCATGACTTATTGTTATGGCAAACAGCCGGCCCATTTAACTTTGGCGCTTGATAAACTGTGTGATGATGAAATTCACCAAATGAAAAAATAAATGAATTGGTTGAGTGGTCTGAGCAGCGAGCGATGATGCTAATGCAGAGCCTTTGCTGAACTGTGCTCTAATCTAATTGCCAGGGAAGGCCATCAGATAAAGGCCCATACTGTGTGCCTTCCACATCCTGTGAGTTGGTGCCCGTTTGCGTACCATCCTACCTGCTCACCTATCCCCTTATCCTGCCTTTGCCCGCACCCACACAATTCATTTACTGTTTGTCTAACAAACCTCTAACCCTCCCTGCACTACAGCCTAACTCTCCACTGCCTAGCAGACATTGGCTACCCTCGCTCTTAGCGCTGGTTCTCCCATAAAGAGCTGCAGAGTGTCAGCCTGCTTGCCTGCCAGCTTGCTGCTCCCATAAAGACGTAGGAATGAGGGACCGATCTCATTAGGGGGAGATTAGGCCAAATCTGTTTGCTGTCCCTACGCTGACGCCGCTGCTGCAGCTGTGGAGCTATGACGAGTGCTACTGCAAATGCTATGGTATTGTACATGCACAAATAACTAAAAACACACTCCCACTCTTCACACAATCAAGTTGTCATGAGATGCCTATCGCCGCTCTCATTGGCTTGGAGTGGGAGAGCTAGCGGTGGCCTGACCAAGTGTGTGTGTGTGTGTGTGTGTGTGTGTGTGTGTGTGTGTGTGTGTGTGTGTGTGTGTGTGTGTGTGTGGTCTTTGTTCTGCCGTACGGCCCAGGCCCACAAAACAAGTCCCCAAACAGCCAAGAGAGATGAGTAACAGACCACAGACAGAACCCAAACAGCTCTGATGTTATGAGAGGGAGAGAGACAGAAAGAGCAACAAGTGAGTGAGAGGCAGACCGAGGGGAGGGATGGCGGGAGAAAGGGAAACACGTGAGGAGGTTAAATGTAACAGAGGCTTTATTGTTTGCGGTTCTTTGGGGAGGGAACCAGGCAGCCAAGGAGGGAAAGGGAGCAGGAGGAGGGGGGAGAGACAGTGGGAACAGTGCGTTGGCAGAGGCCAGAGCACAACGTCAGGCAGGCCCACACACTGCAGGCCAAATAAGCAGCGCTGTAATCAGACTAATGCTGCTCAGGAGACGGCTAGCACACCGGAAATCAAACGGCTACGGCACAAGATTAAACACTCTGAAGTAAGAAGGTCGGACTTTCCACACCCCAGTCACTCAGAGACTACACACTGAAACAAGAGTGTGTGTGTGCCAGACAATGCTCCAACCATCAGTTTCAGGATTGCGATCTTACAAAGCGCCTTTTTAGTCCCACGTTCATAAAACGTGTTACGGGAAGAATTATAGTCAAGAGGTGGTAGGCAATCTTAGTAGGAACTTATAGGAAGTTTTAGTTTGATATTTGGGAAAGACATTTATTGACCTCATCTAGGCAAAAAATACCACGTAAATACCACTTGAGGACTTGCAGGATATATTTTAATTTAGAGCAACGCATATCCTTCAAGTCCTCATGTCTCAAGTGTGCGATATGTAGCCACATGTGGTATTTTTACCTCGGTGTTTTGACATTTTGCCGCCTGACAGCACCACTTTCGACATATATTTACTTATTTAGAGAGTGAGATTAGATCACCACTCACATAGCCAGGAGGTGATTAGCCTAATTTAGCACAATGCCTAGAAACACTGCTCTGTCCATTGTTTTAAAATATGCCAACTAACACCTTTAAAGCTCATTAGCATTATATTGTAGCAATGTAAAAAAATAATAATAATCTGCAATATTGCAAAGTTTGTTCTTCTGAATGCCTTTGCGACTGAAATGCTATGCTGGTTTTGCTGGTCCAACAAATAACTAGGTTGATGCTCTGTGTCAAACATCTGATTCTGCTATGACTCAAGGTCCAGTACTGTATGGTACACATGGAAAACCACACACACACACACACACACACACACACACACACACACACACACACACATATTCACACGCGTCCCCTTTCAGGAAGACAATCAGCAGATAATGATCTGTTCAGGAGCCCAGTGGTCTTTCTTTATTTCACTCTCTCTCTCCCTTTCTAACTCATGCACTCACTCGCTTTTCTCTCTCCGTCTTTGACAGATTTTTAGGTAAATAGCAGCAAACAAGCAATTATTTCTGGCAGCCCGGGCCCCTTCTCTCTTCCAAAAGACATAGAGCAGAGGGAGAGGGGGTGGATGAAATCACCCTAACAGATGTGAATTTAATCAATATTACATTATACTGTATGTGCCTCTATTTATTTATAAAAAAAAGGAACCAAAGCAAAACGGGCCCAGTGATGACTGCTGCCCTTCGCTTGATGGAATAATTGCTTTTAATACATCAGGGTTTTTGATATTTTTAATTTCCTTTTACCCCCCGCCTGCTTGTCCTTCTTACTGTGTTCCTGTAGGTCTATAAGCAATCCCCCCCGTTGTTAAAATAATATCAGAGAAGATATTTTTTTTTTTTTTTTGCAGAGCTGTCAAACTTCTGAGTTTTAACACAAACCATCTGGTGGAACGATGGAGGTAAACAAGCGCAAACAGAGCGCGGGGCTGGGAGGAAGAGGAGGAGGAGGGGGGAGAGAGGGAGGAGAAGAGAGGTGGAGAGGGGAGAGAGATGGGCTGAGATGAGGAGGAGCTGGAAGAATAGGAGAGTATGAAGAGCATGTGGGTGATTGGGATGGGAGGGGGTGACTAAAATGTAGTGTGGGAACCATTGAAAGGTGTTGTAGTGGAGGCTTGACAGACGGAGGAGGAGTGGAGTTTGTCTTGTGTTCATTATAACGAGGATATGGGATAACGAAAAGGGCTCCATTCCAACATACGATTAAACATTTCTGAAGTGTGTTTGTTGTTGTTAGCTCACACAGCAATTACTCAGTAAACAGTTACACTGTTCAAATTACGAAATACATTGACTTCAAAATCTGCAAACTTGAAGAAAAAAGTGTATAGGACATCAACCTATCGTTGCTGTAGGTTAACTTGTCTTTATGCCTAAATCCCTAGACACAGTAGACACAACTTCCTGCATTGGCACTGAACATTGGCATTGCACGTTAATTGTTTGTGCAGAATCATCCAAAATTATAAATGTAATACTAGGGATGCTGTGCCCACCCACGCCATGCGCCTATCTTGGGTAAAGAGGGGATTTTAAAAGTGTGAGGAAAATTATAGAGGCTTTCTTCTAAATGTGAGAATAAGTACATTCAAACAAATAGAGGCTGCACACAGTACGGTGGAGACAGGGACAATCATGTGTTTTGAAGAAAGAAAAAAAAACAATTCTTCACACGTAGTCAGTACCATGATATTCTTACCTTTTGTTGAGACAACAAGCACGGCGGCAGCAGCAGGGGAAACATGGAAGAGAAGAAAAAAGGCTGGAATTAGCATCATGGTTTTCAGTGAACACTTCAGTTTATTGGATGTCACTTGTAGCAGTGGGACAGTGACACAGTGGAAAAATCTCTTAAGATATGTATCAGTCGCGCAGTGCAAACACAATATCGTTCAACTGCTCTCAACGTTGAGTCAGGGTGCTGAAATCACACATCCAAAAAACAATGCAATCATTCATCGTTGGCTGTTGTGTGGACTCTTGTCCTGTCTTGTTTTGGTTTTTTTTTTCTAAAAGGAAAAATGCAGGGTAATTGATTGAAGTAGGAGTGTGCTGTGGAACTTTCAACAGACTGGAAACAATAAAAAATGTCTCCTTGGTGTTTGCCAGCAGCGGCACAACAACGAAAGGGCTTTAAATAAACAACCAGGTAAAGTGAATAAATAAGTCAATGAATGGGACAGTCTCAGTAAGCTTCGCCATGTCAATGACTTCTCTCGTCTCCCCTGCTCTCCCTGTATATTCCTCCTTGTGGTGGCATGGCCCCTGTCAGGTGACACGGGAGCTGATGAGGCTTGACAGAGGGTCAGCGACCTCACTTCCTACTCTAATTGGTCCTGGGTGATAAACCGGGCCCCTGGGACTCTGAGACACGTGGGGCTTCACTGTGAGGAGCCGGGGAGCTGTGGAGCGGGGCGAGTTAACGGGGGTCTAGCGAGGCCTCTTTCTAACTCAAGCATTTGGTACTGCGCTAATTAATTTTAAGACTTCGACATACACCCTACCAACCCCCCTCCCTCCCCCTGGCTCTCACTAGAAACAGATGTTAAGCTGAGAGGAAAGGGAAAGGGGGGGTGTGCTGAGCCAAACCCAGATACACATCTCCAGATGGGGGGAGAGGGGGGGTTTGAGGTAAACAGGGTATCAGAATGACTGAGAGGAGGAATGTTTCAAAGGACCTGAGTCACTCTGCCATACACACACACCCTCTCTCTGACAGGTGAAGCAGATGACAGTGCAATTTCACGCCTCGCTGAATGAATGACAGATTTCTCTGTGTTAGCGCGGAAGAGAATAAAGCATCCTCCTGAGAAGCTGCACAGCATACCTACACATACCACACACACACACACACACACACACACACACACACACACACACACACACACACACAGATAGAGGAAACAGAATGCAATACAATGTTTTAGATCAACTGTCGGTTACACCCTGAGAAAAAACACAATGGCCTATTCATGAGATGTGTGAGTGTGTGTGTGTGTGTGTGTATGTGTGTGTGTACAATGACATGTGTGTCTTTGAAACAGTATAAGTGTTTTCTGAAGGTGTTTGTAACTTAATAAAGATATAGTTAGGTTGGAGTGGGGGGGAGGGGTGCACTGTGACAGTCAACACACAACATTCAATTGTTTAGTTGTCGTCAGTGAGTGCAGGATCGCAGGAGCGATAGTTTGGCCTAATGTGCCAGGGGGATCTGGAAGTGATCTGTGGCCCTGACATGAGAAACAGGGGAGGGGTAGGGGAAGGGGTGGGTGTACGTGTGTGTGGGTGTGTAAGGGGGTTAGGGAGGCCCAGTTGTTGTAACCTGTGACCTTTCGGCACGCTCCAGGGCCTCCCAGAAGCCACTTCAAATGCACCCTGCATGGGAGCCTCCCCCAATGCCACAGAGAGAGAGAGTAAGAGAGGGAGTGTGGAGGGCGAGTCTCAGCTGTCATCGCTGTAACAGAGCTGCATTAACGCGAAAATGTACGCACAAAACAAGCACACAAATTGTGTCTGCTTCTGTTTTCTGTGATGCAGTTAACCACAGGTCTGGGGCCTCACGTTACTTTTAATCCCTTTGGACGAGTTGCTCTTCCATGCACACACACATGCACACACACCCACGCACAGACACAGACACACACACACATGTGCCCTCACACTGTTTTGACTGTTGCATCCTCTACTGTAGACGCCACACTTTAGATGCCACACTTTCATCAGGTCAGCCTATTGTGTTCACCTTTCTTTTCTCCCTAAACTCAACCAAATGGCTATAGCTAAGGAATACAATTATCTTATTCAGCACTTTCCAGCTTCTTACAACTTATTGTAGCTACCTGATGTTTACACACTAAGTGAAATATCTAAGCCCACGCCTGTGGCTGTAAAGTTTAACCAGGTGAAACCTGTTCTTGTTGTTGGTTATTGGGCATCATGATGACAAGCTGCAACAGGTGACTAAACTGGGTACAACCAAGGCAACCATATGTTTCGTTAAAAAATGTACAATGTAAAAAATATATATAAAAAACTACAAAATATTAAAAATAATTACAGCAAAACGAAAGAAAATATGGATTAAATAAATAAGAAAATAAAATATGTATAAAGTAAGGAATATGAGGTAATGATGATTTAATTGAATTGAATTTACTCAGTTGCTATTGGTTATTTTGTGATTTTCTATAATTTACACTTTCTCTTCTGTCTGTCTTCATATAGATCTGGATACCTGTGAATGAGGATATTTACTTCATTGAAATTCTATACTTCATGGTGGCCTTGGGCTGTTGCCAATGGCTTTTCATTTCGATCACCTTTTGTAAATTGCTGTAATTTTGAGATATGAATTGTATACACATACTGTATATGTACAGTAGTATATACTGTATGTAATAGCAAATCAAAAACTTTGCGGGGGCAGATAAACAGTGTGTATAATATAATATAATATAAACTGAAACATCGGTGTTTTTCTTCCTTATTTACTGTGTTTTTCTTTCTTCCTCTCCCTCTAAAATGATTTCACTCCCTCCTTTCGGCTCCCCTCTCCTCCCGCTCTGCCCTGTACAGCATTAGGTGTCAAACAACAAACTCCCCCCATCTGACCGTCTCTAACTCGTCTCTAGGACACACACACACACACAGTCTGATTAGTCAGTGGTTCAGCTCTGACCCCAGGAGTATGCTAGCTAGCTGGGTGTGGGGGTGATGTGCCAGTATTTAGGAAACGTGATATCGTGCGCGAGCTGTCAACCTTGTGTGAGAAAGCAGACCCAGAGTGCTGTTGTCATGCCAACCGTGTTCTGCCCCAGTTGAGCCCCCTAATTCTTCTCATAGCCCTGGGGCTATTTCTGACTGATGTCAAAACCACCTGACAGATCTACCATGAATCTTTTGGACTTATTGCACAACCCGGCACAAAAGCACAACAACACACACACACACAAACATTACGTCATCTTTGCGTATACAATATTGATCCACTACACATAGTTATTCCCTTCCACCTTAACCCGACAACAGTGGCGCACATTTCCAAGAGACTAAGGGCAGATTGCTCGTTTACTTTGGTGGTGTCAGCAGACAGCTTAGCTAAAAGCAGAGAGAGAGAGAGAGAGAGAGAGAGAGAGAGAGAGAGAGAGAGAGAGAGAGAGATATTTGAATGGGCAGAAATCGAGGGTGGAAAGTAACTTCGAACATTAACATACCTTATAACCTACTTAATAAGTACTTCAATTTGACTTTATACCTCTACTCCACACCATGCACAAAACCTATTCATAGCATTTTGTTATTGTTATAGATAAGCTACCAGACTAAATATTAAAATAGCCTGAATAAGCTCCACCTCCAAATGCAGGACTTTGACTTTGTGATATCTGTACTTTGACTTAAAGAATGGTTATGAATATTTTTCTTTTGGCCACAAGAAAGAAAGAAAGAAAGAAAGAAAGAAAGAAAGAAAGAAAGAACCGACCAGGCTGTGTCGCCGTTCCAAGTTTCGGAACAATTTGAAAAGCAGCCCTGCTTCTGCTTTTCAAATTGCCAAAGAGAAAAACAGATCATCGCTTTAGGCCAGGGGTGGCCAACCTGCGGCTCACGAGCCGCATGCGGCTCTTTGCCTTCATATCAAATTTTGTGATTATAATTATTATTTTTTTTTCTATACTTTTTTTTTTTGTGTGGGCCTATGTGTGTACATGTTCGCAAACGTTTCATGCGGCTCTTACGTTCATTTACATGTTGTTTATTATTTAATTTTTGTGTATGCCTGTTCGCAAATGTTTAATTGAGGACGCAACATAACGTTCGCAAACGTTTGGTGTGGACGCAACCTAAAACTGCCCGCTCAGCTTGGAGGGAGGTTTTCCGTGAGTAAACAATTTGTGTCAAGTTCGCTCCGAAACAGAGTGGGAGAGTTTATATTTTTTGTTGAACGTTATACCAAGCCATTCTGCCTTATATGCCAGGCGTCATTAGCGCATTTCAAGGCTTCAAATCTTCAGCGCCACTTCAGCTCACTTCATGCTAAAAGTAAGTCCCACTAAGCAACATGCATAGTAAGAGAAAAACGCTATTGTAAATTGTTATATTTTTGTTTGTGGACTTGGTTGAACTGAGAGTTTGTGTGTGAGGCAGTGCACACAATGTTCATTGTTGAAAATGACTGGCCTGTCGTCTTAGTACTGTAAGAGTCCAGTTCTGTCATTATCACAGGGGCGGCCTTAACGATCTGGGGGCCCATTTCAAGTCCTAGTGTGGGGCCCCCCGTTTATTTTTATTTTTTTAATAAATAATGCGAAAATTAAAAAGATTGTGGAACCCAGTTGGTTCTTCGACAGATTATGAGATAATAGGCCTATCCAGTCAGTTACACTGACTTTTCCGCACAGATACATACAATTATTGGCAAAAAACATATTAAGAAAGTCAGTGTTTCCCAGATGATTTTGGGACACTGTGGGAGGGACCCTGGTCCTTGTTGGGGGGTCAGGGGGCATTGCACACTGGAAGAAAATGTGTACCGTTTTAAAGTAAAATGCATCAATCTGATGCACTTAGAGAGGAAAATTTAGAGGCTAAATCAAATCTTGAGCTGCAGAAGGAACATTATTTTTCTGATTTTTCTTAAGCAGGCAGCATCCTTTACTCTGCAACTGCAAAAACAGTAGATTGGTCTGCAGACCCATGTTATATGATGGAGAGACCCATTTCAACAGATAAAGGGTGGATAGCTACTTTTTATGAACAGTATAGAATTTACACATAGAAAGTTTATTCCTGTATGTGTGGGGGCCTTAGAGGCCCCTCATGAAGCCCCTAAGACAGAGCTAATAATGCTGTTGCTTTACAATTGCTTTTGTATTTCTCCCCTACTAGTTGAGGGGTCCATGATGATTTATTTCCTTATATTTAGGCTATTCCTTTTTGGAACCTTTTATTGACATGAGTGACTTTGACTATAAGACATGTAAAGTTATCAGTACCTTAGCTTAGGGCCCCCTTGAGCCCTTGTGCCCCTGGGCCTGGTAGCATGCACAAGCATTATTTATTTAAAAAATAATAATAATACAAAATTCAACTGAAACGGGTGAAACATAGTTAAGGCCGTTACTGCATTATCATTTTGGTTGTGACATTTACAGTAAATCTGACTGAGCAGAGGTCTGTGTGTGTGTGTGTGCGTGTATGAGGAAGGGATGGGGGGATGTTCATGTGCACCCGTGTGTACGATGTGGCTCTTTGCAGTAACACAGTAAAAAATGTGGCTCTTAGTCTCTGACTGGTTAGGCTGATGAGAGCTGAGCGGAGGGGAAGGGGTGAGATACATGATTGTGATGGTGTTAGACTGAGGGGTCCAGCTGAGGAGCAAACACAGTATGAGTAAACAAGCGGAGAGTCTGTAAGCACATACATACTAGGCCGACAGTCTGGTCAGATGGGTGGGTGGGGATTGTTAGTCACTTAGTCCTTCATTTCCTGTGAAGGCACGCTGAAGAAATGCTGCAAATGTTTGACAGAACAACTGCTGGCCATATTGGTCGATCACAACTGGCAACTTTCCTCCCCAACTGCCTTGGTCTGGGCTCGACACTCAACAGATTGAGCTGAGCGAGTCTCTGTGTGTGCTCACCATCGCACATGTTCTAACTGTCATACCAGTCATCTGCTCACACACACACACACACACACACACACACACACACACACACACACAGTGGAATATTGACACAAGCTGCTGGAAGCCTGGGCTATTTTGTGCAGCAAAACGCAAGGAAAGGCCCTCGTCTTTTCAATCCTTCCAATCTTGGCCTCTCCGGCTCTGTTTTGGTTCACGTCTCGCTGCTTTCCAAGGGCGGCCTGAATGCGTAACACATGCTGAACGTGCGCACTCATGATAATGCGAGGCAATCTGGACAGAGGGCATGTTATTGTGCATGCATTAGGCTGGTAGGGAGAGCTGTAGTAGGCTCTGTGAGACTTAGAGGGAAACAGGTCTTTTTTGGGCTGCGGCCCCTCCAGATTATCAGCTCCTCTATGAATACGGGCCCTGGAGAGTATCCCAGCGACCTATAATGACAGACACCATGAATTCTGGAGTCAATGAGCCTAACAAATGTTAACAATACAGCCCCCCCCTCCCCCGCCGTCACCCCCCTTTTCAGCCCCCCAACTGCCGGGACCATTGTAGCAATTAGTATAATGAATGTTGTTTTGCTGGTAGGTAATCACATACTGTATAGCAGAGTCCCCCCCCCACCCTCCTTCCCTACCCACATACAGGCGCTCAGCTATGAATGCTTAGGTTTCATTACAGTCCTCCCCTATAAAAAAAATTAAAAAAATCCACTCTCTCCCACTTGCTTTCCCTCTCTCTCTATCTCCCTTCTTGCGAGCTCGCCTCCTAACTCCTACACCCTTCCTTTCCGCTCCGTTCAAATCCAAACAAAAGACACATCTGGTCTGTCTCTTACCCCCCTTTTCTCCCCTCTCGCTCTCTCTTTCTCTTTTTAACTCCCTCCTTGTTTTCTACTCGGACTCTTTTTCAACAGTTTTCTAACGGCGTAAGAGCAGCACTTTGTTGGTGGTAAAGAGCCCGGGTGAAGGAGCTTTGTTTCGAGGGTCAACCACTCGACTTGAGACGGTCGCAGCGGAGTCTAACTCACCGTGAAAGACGACCACTGTGTGCCACACAACCTCTCATGTATACAAACTCCCCTAACCGCCTGTATATTAATCTGCCTTTTGTAACCCAAACTCTAAAGAAGTGTTCATGTATACAACATTAGTAAACTACAGCAGGGGGTTCCCAAAACCAACTTTGTGTGATGTAGCCCCCCCCCACAGTCAATTAAGGTGGAGCACTGCTTCAACCGCACACAAATGGTCACGTTCCAGATGTTTTCATTTGTAAGGATTTTTACACTGGAATATTAATTTACTACATCTAACTTTTTCAGTAGTGTTACTTGTATCTATGTTTAGCTTACTAATCCAACTGTTGATCCATAATTGAATCAGTTGGTTAACCGTTTATCCACTACATCCATGTAATTATTGGACCTGTTTATTCATCATTATGCATACATAACACGTATTTCAACCATTGATCCATTACTTTCAGCTATACATTTCAGCTATTTATCTAATACTTTCCGTGTTCCATTTACACAGCGGACTCAAAATGTTTATATATATATATATATATATATATATATATATATATATATATATATATATATATATATATATATATATATATATATATATATATATATATATATATATATTGTTTCCTTAAATCAAAACTTTATTTAATTTCTTTCCCAAATTAGCTGAGCGTTTCTGTAATCACTCCATGTACCTCCTGGCACCTGTTTAAGTTCCCCCAGGGGAAACACTAAATGAATGGATTCTCTCTACAAACCTCTGGCTGGTGAAGCTAACTGTGCAGCAGGCATGTGAAAAGTAGGGCTTCAACACTGGCTACATCTGTTTCAGCTGTGTCACCGGTAGATGTGGGGTGCTCCGATTTAGGAATATTGATTATCTCCTCCAAAAAATTACCGCCTTCATCCGCTGTGCCAGTCTGAGCCCTCTGGGAATCTCCGGTCTCCACGAGCCCATTGTCAACATTGGTACGCGCGCACACGCACGCGCACACGCGCGCGCTACCACAAGTGTGTGGACTGCAGAGCGAGCTCACAACTGCATGCGGGTGATTGTTGTTGTGCATTTTAACAGTGTTTTTTGGAATCTCTGTGTGTGTGTGTGTGTGTGTTCCTTCATCCCCATACCCACACTCAACACACAGACCAAATATCAGACTGACTGCAGGGTTCAATTATCAGTCTGTCTATCTGTCCTTCACAGCAGGGTCATGGGGGTCACCATGACTCACAAACTGCCCCACAAACTCAGCTGTCAACCCACAATGGACAGCTTCACATCTGGGCCCAAGGTGCTATCCAACACCAATCTCCGTCTGCCTGATGCTGCTGGCCTATCTCTTTGCTTTTGTTGAATTTCTTTTTCTTCACCACTTTTCTTAACCTTATATCTGTCTTTTTCTCACTCTCTCCCTGGCCTCATTCTCTCCCTCGGTTTTATATGGAAAAACATTCCTGGTGTTCTACTCGGCTCTAGTGAAACCTGGTGCTTATTTTCAGTGCCCTAAATTGATAGCAAATGTGAGGACAGATCCCTCCTCTCGTTCACTCTTCCCTCCCTCCATTCCTTCCCCCCCACCTCCTGCCTTTTTTTTGGCATTAATAGTGAGGATACGTGGAACATTTTCGTGACCATATTGAACCCTGGGGTTTTATGTTTTTGAAGGTGTTCCCCTTTTTATTCGACTGCATGTGTTTTTGTTGAATTTCTGGGGAGAGAAAGTCTACAGCCCGAGCCTCCTTGAGAGCGGGACTGAGTCATAGACTTTTTGTTTTTCAATAAGCCCCCCACTGCACCGTGGAAACCAGACCTGGTTAGCCTCAGCTGTCTTTACCCATAATTCAACAATCCCTGTGTGTTTGTTTTCTCTCTCTATCTCTCTCCTGCTCTCTCTCTCTCTCTCCCCCATTCCGCTCTCTTTCTCTGACTCTGTAAGTGAAACCCTAACTGCTCCCTTCATTTTGATGCAGCCAACTGAGTTCTGCTGGACCAAAATGCCCTCTATTGTTATGAATGTGTGCCGGGGAGAGAAACTGAGCACTGTGGATCGTCCCTCTGTGGGCGAAGCTTATAATGATTTTGATTAGAGAATGGGGGGGAAGAAAACCCCAGTAAGCTCCTTGTGAAGTCTGTTCTTGTTTCAAAATGCAAAAACCTTTGGCCTTTGTGGGTGTAAACTGTGGCTTTCATGAAACCCTCTCGTAAACTAAACCTTAAAAAAATGTGTGTTAAAAATGTGTTTTCTTCTTTTGCTGTGCATGCCGGCAATGCACGAAAAATCAAGCAACTTGCCACATGCAAGACAGTGCGACACCAAGTTCAGTTGATGTTTTCAATCAAACGTTACCACTCTCACAATAAGTCATCCGTTCATCAGCCAATCATGTGGCAGCAGCACTGTCTCATGTCCCAGTGGTTAGTGCAAAGCTACAGATGCTGCAGCTGTCAACAGTTTGTAAATATTCGCCAGCAAAACACAGCGAAGAGGAGGCTCACTGCCTTCTGCAAAACATCCCTTTCCATGGATTAACATTGACAATTTATTTGTTACTAGCATAGACGAGTTATCTCAGCATTTGATTCGATTGAAATTCAAGTTTGTACGGTGTGGTGTAGTTATTGCAAAGTCCCATATGTGGACCAGCAATTAGTACGTTGAATATTTTTCGGCCACTTGGGGGCAGCATGAAATTAGACATGATCCCAACATTGACATATTGTCACGTTCTAAAGTGAGATGACACAAGTCACAATGGATTTACACATCCACCAGTTACGGCCATACCACCCTGAACACGCCCGATCTCGGAAGCTAAGCAGGGTCGGGTCTGGTTAGTACTTGGATGGGAGTTACGGAGACACATTCTCATTTATTTGGAGTCATGTGTCTGTTCCCACTGGTGAGTGCAATATTCATTCTCCTTTAGCTCTGCTTTTGGTCTCACCACCTCCTAAAAGGAAATATCGGTCCCTTCTTAATGCGCCACTGATTTAAACAGGTAGATGCTACTTTAATGAATGCTACACTGATGATTTGGGCTGAGCAGGTGGTGTGCAGTGGGTTTTTAGGGATTTCTTTGCTGAAAACAGCTGACTCTGCTGTGGCTAGAATGCTACGATAGCCGCGAGACTGAACCAAAATAATAGTTGTGGTCTGTAAAGCCAAAACAATGAGCTGAAAGATGCCACACATTCTCGTTGACCTGAGGGAAACTGTAGTCGTGAAAAAAATCCCTTTGGCCATATAATTACAAGCAAACCTGTTTAATATACATACAAGTAGGCATGCAATTCATTGTCAATTTCTGATATAGTGTTTGTAGTTGCTGTTTTTAACATCTGATAAGCAGACGGTAGGACATTTTAGATTTGCGTTTAGGATACCTCCTACGTTCTAGTGACCACAAAACCTACTCCATGTTGCTTTTGGTCGGCTCCCGGGCCCAGCAAGAGGATGGTGGTAGGCTAGCTGGTGGTTGTTGAGCTCTGCACGGATGGAGAGCCAGGCCTGCCTGTTTGTATTGGCCAACTTTCAGCATTCCACATGTCTTTGTGATTTTCAGCTCCCTGACCTCAGGAGACCCTCCACGCTACTGTAAGTTATACTCACACCAGGAGCACAGATGGATCAGGAAGGAACGCTGAAGATATCCTATTGGGTGCTTGGCTGGTTTCTAAATTTCAAATGTAATGAAAAATACAGGCCACACTGAAGCAGCCATAGCAAATCAACTTTAACTCCTAATAGGAGCTGATGAGTCCTGTAAAAAATACTAAAATTATTCTCACTGGCATCTATCTTTATTTAGGAAAGTTTGTTTAAGCTTATGTGTATAGGACATTTCAGAATTGGGACTGCGATGTAAATAAAGCCCATAAGTTATTATGTGAATACTGAAGATATAGATGGGGTAGGTCCAGCTATTGAGGATCGCCCAAGATCAATCATTCAGTTCCACAGTTATGCTCAGCTACCGTCAGAAAGAACGAGTGCAGCTCATCAATAAGATTCCACAGTCAGAGTTACCCAGGCCTGCCCTGCACTACAAATGAGAAGATGGAAGCAGTGTGTTGAAATTCCCCACTGGTGCTCAAAGAGGAACAGTTAGTCAGGGGCATTAGGCTACTGTGTGTCACTGAGTCTGCACTGACCCATGTGGGCAGTAGTCTCAAACGCATTGTTAGCAGCGATAGTCATGGGGCTTCCGAGGAAAATGAAATTATGCGCTAACAAAGTTAGAGGTGCTAATTACAGACTCACGCTAACTGTCTGGCCTCGGGAAAGGGGGAGATCCCATCTGACTTTAACCACACCCATATTTGAGTATTCAAGTATTTACATATTACTTAGTTAAAATGCTCTCTGACCAAATATGACTCCCTGTCCGATGCCGGTACACAGTTAATTGATTAAACAAGTCAATTGAGTCCCTGCATGTTGGCATAACAGCATCAGTGTCACTTTGCCCTACTGCTCTACATTCGTCACCTTGATTGACCTAGCAGGCTGTGTAATATTAAGATATTGAGAGATGGTGCATGCACAAGATTGGGATGAGGTTCAGGGGTGATTAGAATGAGAGCAGGCAGGCAGGACGCCGTTCTAGCCAAATTAAGAAACAAATAGTGCCTTGGGGCTGATCTGAACAGGATTTTCCTGTTGCTGTACCGAGGAGACTCGCTACACTCATTTAACCATGCACCGCCGGCGGGCCCAAACTCCCAAAGACCTGGTTAATTAAGGTGCAGATATGCAAATCATTCTGCATGTCAGTGCATGTGTGTGTGTGTGCCCGAGTTCATACACACTTGCAGCCTTAATCTCCTCGTACATAACTCTCTCCATTTGATTCTTTTTATTGAATCATCTGACACTGTCACCTTAAATCAGTGTCTCATGAACTCCCATGAATACAACGTTCATTTGTTTTAAACAAATGCATGTGTTGGAGCGCTACTCTCACAGAGACGTCTCTGTAACGGCAACATGAACCCAATCACCCCATACTGTGTCCCATGGCGGGGAGCTTGCTATTCACGCGCTTCAGTTTATTCAACTTCAGTCACGTAGGATAATAAAGTATGACCTCTTACAAACGAATCATGATGTCGTAAATCCCCAACGCTTACAAGTAGGGTGACAGGTGGAGGAGCAAAGGCAAAAAGGGGACAGCTCAATCAAATTTCAGGCCCACCTCTGGGTAAACTAGTATTTTTGAATTTACACTTTAGAACACAAGCCTTGACATATAAACATACACAGAGCACACTCATCAGCGGGTCATGGCTGGATGTCACCCTATTATTCAACAAAAACTAAAATAATAACCACGATCAGCCACAATCGACAAAGCTGGGACGTTTGGACCGGTTCCATCTTCCTGTTCATGCGTCTGCAAATGGGAGACTAAACTGTCCACTGCCCCCCGCCAAACACTAAAAAAGAGAGAGAAACACTCCTATATCCGGCCTTTGCCCTGGGGAAGAGTGTCAGGATGGTTTACACACAAAAAACAAACAGGCATTCCATTGCAACAGGAAGAGAAATGGATGTGGGTTTGGAGAAGGTGGGAGACGGAGGGGAGGGAGGGATGGCATGGAAAGAAAAGGGGGATAGAGGCAGGATCAGGGAAAGCAAGAAGGAGAAGAAGAGAGATGGAGGGAACAAGAGAGGGAGGGGGCAGAGCAAGAGAGTGAAAGTTATCATAAAACGACAATAATAAGAGGCCTCAGTGCCACCCAGCGACCACATCAAGGCTTCTGTAATGACAGGCTGTGCAGAACACATGTCCGCTGGAGTGAGGGAGTGTGTGTGTGTGTGTGTGTGTGTGTTTGTGTGCGTGACGCGTGTGCGCCCTTCTGTCAGTACTAAAGAATGGTTTAGTTAACCGAGTAATATTCTCAGCATGGACACGTGCACAGAACATTAGACGTACCACAGAGCAACACTCGACAGGCAATGTAGGTACATGTGTGCTTTACTGTTTGCAGGACAAATTGAAAACATTGTTACTTGGATGTTGCATGTCTAACACAGTGCTTCTCAAGCTTTGATTTTTGAGACCTTTTAAAATGCCATCTCTCGTGATTGGTTATGGCTTCAGTGTTATTGCCATTAAGAGGTTAAAGTATCTAGCATGTCAAAACAAATTAAAATAAACCTGAATATTTTTTTAAATCCATCTAATCAAATACTGATCCCTTGGATTTTCTTTGGTACTTGTTTGGGTGCCGGTCAAACAGATGTAGACACACACTTAAAAATCTTTCCACTGCTAACCGCCTGTTATGCTTTAGATTACACGTTTGTATTAGCATAATGGCAACACAGGGTATCCTGCATTCCTACACCGCTTTGATTGTGCGTATCTTGTGTATCAACAATAGCCACCATTAGCTACTGGTCAAACCATAACAAGTAACAGTGTATAAAAGTGAGAGAAATTTTTTGTTATTTTGTCTCTCAAAAGATACATAAACTGTGTTCAAATTTACTCTCTGCCATTATAATTCCGCAAATGGATTGACATAATTGGCATTCTGCTAACAATTCCACAATGCAATGTGAAGCCATTTAAATATGCAAAATGTACCGTTTCATTGATGGAAAAAGACTTTGATTACAAAGTGTCCGAAATCTTAATTTCCTGCTCACTACAATGTAAACTAGTGTCTATTACACATGGTGTAGCAAATGACTTCAGACACAGTCTCAATTTAATGTAAAATTGCAGTCCGGGCAGGTGTTTTCCATCAGCTCTCCTAGGAAAACATCAGCCGTGACATCACTGATTGGGGTGTGGCCATATGTTCAACATGCTTGAAAGTTTCCGTCCACATAGAGCAGCTCCACAGTAGTTTTTTCAACATTTTGCTGTGAAGTGTGGGTTTAACAGTTTATAGCATGACGTACAAGGTAATATATTTTGCATTAGCCAGGGCTCAAAAACACAAGCCAGGGTACATGGGGCGTGCTCCAAACTTGTGTCCTTGTTTGCAATGACTGCCAGGCTTTAACTGTGAATGGATGTTGCATCAGCTCCCTGTCCACAGTATATTCTTGTTGATAAAGCATTAGGCTAGCATGCTAATTGAAGCAACCCTTGTAATCAGGCCGAGCAGATGTCCTCACATCAAATGTCATAGACACGTTTGCTGCAGCTGGCATGTACGTTACGGGCAAGTGGGATAGCTACGTAAACAGTAAAATGAAACAGGAGCTTATAATGAAAGGAGGCCAAAAGCTGATGTGTTTTCAAAGGAAAGGCCTGGGCATATCCAATGTAAAATTAGCAGAAGTTTCACCCTCGAGTGTGATAAACAGTGTGTGCAGGACACGGCTGTTTACCAGAGCAGACCTGGACAAAGAAAAGCCGGAGTTAGCAGTGGAGCAATGGAGGGACCTGAGCCCAGGAGAGAAAATCCTGTTCTTTCTCACAAACACCTTGTAGAAAGAAAAAAAAATCCTGACCACAAAAGAGGCTCTGTAGCTCGAGGCTATTTCAGTTAAGAGTTCTAGCCAGGACAGATCCACAGAGAGCACCAGTGAGACGGAAAGAGAGAAAGAGAAAAGGGAGCTTTATTTGGTTAACAACTTCCACAAATCTTGTGGAGAAAAGAATGTGTGTTATTTTGCTCTGTTTGTTTTGCATTAGGATATAAAATATGTCAGGATTACTTCATCTCACATCAAAAGCCCACTGAAAAGGAGAAGCCTAGAAGAGTGGGGGGGAGGCCACAATCTTTTTTGCAAAGTTGGGTTTTGGGTAACGTATCAAATGTGTCTCACTGGGACAGCAGCTTCAGCAAAAGCAAAGTGGAAAAAAAATTGAGCCCCCAGAAAAATTCAACAGTGCCAAAGAGACAGCCTCAATCAACATCAATCAAAAGTTACAGAACACTATTTGGCAAAGAGATAAAGACACGCAAGAGAGAGCAATGTTTCAACCATTCATCATTCGCTAGCTGTTTTACCAATTATCTATTACTTTTAGCTAAGTATTTGAGCCATTTTATCCATTCCATTTAGCTATTTCACCATTTATCTCTCAGTAGCTATATCTCACCATTTTTACATTACTTTTAGATAGCTAGATAAACCGTTTCCCCATTACTTTAGCTATTTAAAAATAAATGTTTTACTCCTTACCAAGTATTTCAAACATTTACCCATTACATTTAGCCATTCAAACTTGCAACTTCTCTGCACTCTTGATAACTAACTTTTCATGCGCCTAAAAGAAGTGGTGCCAATCCTCAATCTTCCAAGGTAACTGCAGAAGACACCTCTATTTGGGTAATCAGTGTTCACTATGTGGGTTTGTTTGTACAGTATATGTATATTGACAGTAATAACTAGTAACCATTTTGTTTCTAAAAGCAATGTTGATCCATTGAATGTGACTTTGGTCATGCAGTGTAGATATCCATTATACATTTCTTAGAAAGTTTTAGGCATACTATGCACTGGAGTTTGCAGAAAGAACAGCTCTCTGTGTAAGCCATCTTTAGTTTACGGGGATACGCATGGCTCTTGCCATAAGGATTTGTAGCTGCCAGGATTGTGTAGTTTGAATCCATGCCCAAAGACAAAAATCTTTCAGTTGATCTGGGCATGTATCAAAAACAGTGGAGTAATCAAATTAGCCTGTGTGTTTAGGTCCTGGTGGAAAAAACTATCCAGGATAGAGGTAGAAGGGATAATGGGACCAGTCCTGATGCTTTTTAGTGTCAATAGTATCTCGTTAGGGTCGGTTTTACAGCCAGGCCAGAGAGAGGGAAGTAAGCGCAGATGAAAAGAACAGGAATAACAATAAAAGAGCAGGCAGAAGGGAGAAAAAAAGAATGCAGGGATCAGAGATGCTCTGAGGGCCAAAACCGCAGATAAAAATCTAACCGCAGAATGAAGGCCAGATTGCTCTAATTCACTGTCATCTCTTGTATTGGTTTTCTTCGTGGAGGGAGAGAGAGTGTGGTGGAGAGAACCCCTATCCCCCCTCCCAGTCCGTCCGCCCACACCCACTCCTGTCCCCCATTTAGATTTACCGCTCTTAAATTGTTTGCCCTCTGTTTTTAATGGCCATCTCTAGATCATCAGCTCTTAAAATAAACACGGAGGCTTGGATTACCTTCTCTATCGCTGTCCCGCTGAAGCAGAACACACTCCGCAGGGACTCCGCACCGCCTCTTTCTGTCTTTACGTTAATACTGTGTGTGTGTGTGTGTGTGTGTGTGTGTGCGTGTTTGCGCACGCTTCCCTGTATGTTTGGGTAGCGGGAGGAGAGCCTTGCATTAAAGCTGTGCAGCAGAAGAATGGAAACTCAAGTGGGGCTCAGAAGAGCAGGGTGGTCTGCGTCTAATAATACACCAATCAAATGTTACCGCACAAAGGGCAAATAACAGGGTAGTTCAGATATCACAGACTGTGAAAATACCTTCCAATAAAGCGTAATAGTAATATATTCAGCCTCTCCAACTTCCCAGTTGCAAATCATTTGCAGATAGTTCAAGTAATGAGATTTCAAGAATGAAGATCATACGGTTTTTCTAACTTGAGGTGACAGATTGCACCCAGTCGAGGACCAGCGAGGGGGCCCAGTTGGGGTCTGGTTTACCTACTCTGAGGCCCGCCCACCCGGCACAGTCTTAACCGAGGTCCCTTGCCCCGCAAAAGGACACCTGGGTCATATAAGTGCATGAGCCTTTTTTTCTCCATATATTGCTTGCAAATGTGGTTGCTTCTCTTTGTGTGTACATTCAAGGCCTGCAGGCATCAGGTGCGAATGGAAGGGGGTTCAGGTGCTGGATGGATCCATAGAGGACACTCATGTGCTCTGCTGCAGACAGCGTTTGTTGTTTGCTCGGCCTGCTACTAAGGCGCACATGAGCATATGCATGGCAGCACACGTACACTCTCAGAGTACATTCACAAACAACACCTAGACACTGTACTTCACACACTTCTCTACTACGGACTTGAGAGCCACTTGGGATGTTTAAGCTTAAACTTTTAAGAGGAAAATCGTATTGCATTTTTTTTTTAAATGATAGAGGAAGGGACGCAGGCTTGTGTTTATGCTGATAACAAATTAGTCAGCTAACTTGCATACAAAACTTATATGGATGTAGAATAGGTATACTATACTTTAATGTTGTCTAGCATCTAAAGCCCCTGTACATCCAAATCCACAAAATCAGAAATTTGGAGAGTTAGCTGAATGATAGTAAGAATCTGAAAATGGTTAGGCATACTGTATTATCAATCCGAATTAAAAAATATTGTCATTTATGTTTGATAAACTTTACAGAAATTCGGTTTAGGTTAGGGAGGATATGTATGTGCAATGATCGTTGTAGAGGAGACCGCTTGATACCCTACGCCTACACAGTCCTGTCAAACAGTAAAGAAGCCGTTTTTTTAACTAAGTATTATAATGAAAAAAATAGGGATTAGGAGTTTACAATAAGAAGTCTCTCCCCTACTCCATAGGAATGAATGAGAGGTTACAGGTGAATGGAGGGTTGAGCTGCAATAAACGACGGGGAAAAAGTAAGGGAGTGTGATGGCTTCAAAAGACAACAGATGTGGCTCAATTGGCCTGGAATGGACCCTTTTCATGGCCGTCGCTCCCTTCATTTCCATTGTCTAACTTAACACGTATGTTCTGTTTGGTGGTGATGGAGACTCAAGGTTTGACAGGAAGTTTGACTCGAGTATAGCATCAAGGTCATGTATGTGCAGTGGCCTTCATCAAATGTGCAAGCTCCGTTTGTGACAAATACTAGGGTTACAACTTTAATACTTTTCTAGATATTCAGTTTTAATAAAGGTGTGAAGTTAAGAAAGAAAAAAAACATTTGGAATAATTGGTTACTGTTGCCAATATTTTCTTATTTACATAAATATTTCTGTGGGGTCTGTGGGACCCCCAAATAAATAATTGTTTGACTGCAGGGAAGTCTTTCATATCGCATGCTCCCCTGCTCATATCTGAACTGCCATCTCAAAAGCCCCCTGGACTGAAATAAGCCTCACAAAACCTGTGAATAACATTAAGGGAAAAAAAATCAGCTCTAAAATTACAGCTTGATGTTTTCATATGTCTCCCTTGGTTCACAGCCAATGACAAGTGTTTTAAATATCCAGAAATTATATATCATAACGCCAAGAAAATCTAATATCCCCCGTTCTCTCAATGGATTATAAACGATTCCTTTGAAGCTAAAATCAGACTCTGACTCTGTTAAAAAAGCTATTGCCGACGCCGAGTTATTATGTAGCAGCTACCTGGGATGTTATTTGTTTATAGACGGCCCTGCGTAGCTGCACTGTAAAGGTGTAATTTGCATCAGTGTGGGGGGGATGCCCTGGCCTCTATAGAGTGAAAGTGATGTGAGTGGATTCCTCTGGCAGCGCTCTGTGCTCTGGTTGCCCACACAGTGGCCCAGCACGGCATGGCCACTCATCGTGCCAACCAGGCCAGTCGCTGACACTCCTTGGATATCACCCAGGAAAGGTAAAAAAAAAAAAAGAAAAAAAAAGAGAGAAAGAGAGAGAGAGAGAGAGAGAGAGAGAGAGAGACTACGTAGCCATGGCAACTTTATTCATCTGCCTTCCCGGACAGCTATCCAACGCAACGAGTAAAGCCATTGACTCTCTGGAGCAGGACTGCTCAGTGTTTTTGTTGTGAGGTTAAATTTGATACGCAACTTTTCTTTCAGGACATAAACATATAAAATGCGTACAACTCAATTATAATAAGCGCCATGTGTTATTATGATAAATAAAACCAAACAAACAACGCAATTTCATAAACTTCTTTCCCCTAATCTCTTCCATATTTGTATGGCTCACCAGGGAGAGAGGGAAAAAACACTGTGGTTTTTCCCCCCTCTATCTTTTTATGAAATATATGCATCAAAGCTGCCAACGAGAATTCAAATGAGACGAAATTATAGACGAGAGACTTGACGAGCTGACAGTCGACGGGTATATGCCGTCCGTCTGAAAAAGCAAACAGACGGAGAAAGTGAGCCAACGTGTCAGGTGATTCGGTGATTTGCTTTGAGCCGGACCCTAGAGCTGGACAGAGAGAGAACGAGGTGAAGGAGTGAGACCGGACTGAAGAAGGATCTATTGATCTATTCAATGAAATTGTGACACTTCGGTTATAAATAATTCAAAAAAATACGAGTCAACCACAGTGAATATAAAAATCTGACCTCACATAAGACTTTACTGTTGTGATCATTAAAGCAGCTACAGAACACTGTTTTATGGGTTTGTAATATCAAATTTTCCTAATCTGTGTGCAGAGCTGCTAACTGCAGTGCCTAAAAGCGATGCGAGAAAAAAACGAAAAAACAAACACGCTCTCCTTTATTCTCTCCAACGGCTCGTTCAAAGTGTAAATCCCTCTCCTCGTTTCTTTGTCCCCGTCTGAGCGGCACATTTGCCTTTCAGCTGTGCAGAGACATGGCCAGTTTATTTATTTAGCCATCTACCATTAATTGGAACATTTGCACCGACAAACGTGTAAGTAGTCGCATCCGTGCCTAGTCTATGTCCACCTTCCCCTGACGATCACCTCTTAGGGAGGCAGAATTCGGAGAAAGTGTAATAATGGTAATTATGAAGAGACGCGCAGGTGCACTTTAAACACACACTGCCAGAATTTCTGAAGTCATCGAGACATATTTAAACACTTCAGAGAGTCATTTATTTGACTAAGTTAGCTTGATTAAAAACTGCAAGTTCTGAGAGTCAGAAAAGCTCATTTTGCCTTTAAAATAATAAGAAAAAAAGAATGTAAAAAAAAAAAGGATCGATGAATATGCAACAGTCAGTAGCTTTATTTCATATTGAGCTAAGCAGTGGGAGCGGGACCCCCACCCCTGCGACGGCATATATTCACTCTGTTTTTTCAGGGAACAAAAGGAGGGCTCTCGAGGCCATGGGTGGATCCCTGAAAGGAAGAAAGCTGTCCTGCTCCTGGTTCCTGGCTGAATAGGGGCCTTTCACACTTAGAGAGGCCTGTTTACTCTCCCTCAATAATGGCTCTAATTTTCTGATCATTATTGAGTAATTCTATCCACCCCCACACCCAGCGTTTAACACTTTCCCCAATCACTCACGGCACCGCGTTCGTGTCTCCCAAGGGCCCCTGGGGCCTCTGTCCTGAATGATGTACAATACATGTTCCTTATTTCCTCTACACCCATCAGTCCTTAATCCTGACTACCATTTCCTGCCTTGACTGTGAACACGTCTGTAAAGACAGCCGGAGATGTTATGCAAAACCGTCATAGACGTGCAAAGGCAAAGATTCGATCCACATACAAAGAGAAATCAGCATTGTTAATTTGCCAGTAAAATTTTTTCCACATGTGGAATCATTCTCTCCTCTGATTGGAGCAGAGCAGCGTTTTGTCCTCCATTTTGTTTTGGACCTGAATCAACAGCAGCACCATCACACCGAATAACAATATTCACTGTTTTAAAAGACAGTGGAAAATATTTTGGAAGGTACGCGGAAAAAACACACACAAAAAAACACGCGCCTGGTAACACGATAGCCGAATTCATTCAACACGCCGACATCCTCACAAAATGAGAGCAGAGTTTACGTGTTCTGACGCTGTCTGTGAAAAGAGCAGCCATAGGAGTGGTGGCAGGGGCGGAAGGGGACGTGCAGAGGGGAAGACGTGTTAAGCGTAAAACAAGGATATGGGGCAGAAAATGTTAAAATGAGAGAGAAAGAAAAGGATCAGAAGGAGAGGAGTTGGCAGAGACTGTGTCGGTTTGAAAAAGCTGGCACCTTCTAAACAGAGCTGCAGCTTTGGGTGCCAAATGCTGCCAACCAGCCCCACTAGCCTGAATATCTGCCCTCCCTCTCTCTTTGTTTTCAGCGTGGCATTTTGCATCATCTTTATTCTACGCTTTTCTTTTTACTTTATATCAGTGCTCCATATTATTCAAACAGCAGCGGCTGACATTTATTAACATTAAATGAGAGAACAAATACGGCAAAGAAAGAATATTAAAAAAATAGATATTTATTCATTATTAGTGTTCATTTCAAGGATTTTATGTGGGGTTCTTTTTAATGCAAGAGGATTTTGATTGCGTATAATTGCTTATTTTCGAATTTGAGTCGGCTTTAAGTGAAAACAAAAAAGAATCCACATAGAAACGGGGGGGGGGTCTTTTTTCTCGGCGGTGTCGCGGTACTGTTTCCCGTATGGAAAAGAGCTGTCCCAATTACAGGGCAGCCTCCCACCGTGCTCTGCTTCACTGGACCGAGGGAAGGAGGCGCGAGGCGGACTGATCAGAATCCGGCTGCTGGGAAAGCGGCCCAGAAGAGACTACGCTCTCTCTTTCCCTCTCTCCTTTCTCCTCCTTTCCTCTCCTCTCCTCTCCTCCTGCTCTTTGCCCCTCGGCTCAAGCGGCTGAGAAAAGCCAAGCCGCCCCTCCTGCACAGGGATACGTATGTTTTTAGGGGACAGACAGATTTCAGGCCTGGCGCCTGTACAGAGAAAACGAGAGGGACTGGTCATGCAAATTCACACACACACACACACACACACACACACACACACTGAGACGAGACAGTGTTAAGAGACCAAAAATAATACACAAAGAAAAAACCTAAAGGGAAAATGTGCGCCTGTTTTGTTTTCCCGTCTTTAAAAAAAAGAAGAGGAGGAGAAAATTCATTCAGGATCGCAGTAAAATAAATGAAGTAATTGCTCAATGGATAAAAAGCCTTTCTATTTAATTTACCCGCATGCATTTACTATATTAATGCTATTTTAAAACACATTAATTTAATTTCTTGACAAAATGAATGGATTCATGTTCAATAAAATGTCAGCTATAATTGGCTGAGCAAGCATTAAAAAAAGTGAACTGAGCTGAGCTGCTAAATTGCTTAAAGAGATACCATGACATTTATTTATTAACCTTAATTACACAAATAATTAAAAATCAGTGTAGAGTGAAATGAGGAAATAAAGCTAATCCTTGTCACCCACAATAGGCACTTTCTGGTACAAGGCATTTTTCTATTTGCAAAGCTAAAACCTGACCTTTGTTTCAATATTGGGCTTAATTTAATCATATACTCTGTGTCTTTTCTGTATCTTTTCCAGTATTATTCACTAAACTGGATAATTACAGTGAATATGAAGCAGGTTGGCCTGTTACCAAGCCCGTAGAGCTGCTCAGTGGCCGGTCCTATACACAGCTGGAAAGATGTGAGAGCGATCGGTTAAAAAAAGGAGGTCAGAGGAACGGATAGCGTCTTTTCTCTCATTCATTTGGAAGGCCGATCGTAGTAGAATAATCTGTTTACCAGCAATTCCTTACACTCAACTGTCCGCTCTTCCTTTCTCTATTCTCCATTCATTTACGACAGACAGACAGACAGACAGACACACACACACGCTAAAAAGGACCTGGAAAAATTAGGGTTCTCTGACAGCGGGCCCAGTCGAGCCGTTGGAAGCGCCCTATGCCTCAGTGCATATTAAAGAACAGCACAGTGCCACTAACGCTGTCCCGTCATGAGGAGGGGTTTTTGCTGAGGCTCAAACTTTATGGGGCAAGTTATTTCAAATGACAACAAAGCGTATAAGGAAAGTTTCCGTTGGAAGTGTCTGAGCGTGCGGCGGTGTGTTTTTTCACACCAGATGAATGTGGCTCCCTCGGCGCCGACACTCTCCATTTCTCCCCGGGTTACGGACCACTGCCAGAACGCTGGAGCACAATTCTACTCTCCGTCCAGAAATCTCTCTTCCTCTCTCTGCCTATGCACAACACAACACGCCCCAGCCAAGGAAAAGAAGAGACACAGGGATTTTTTTTCCTCCCCTGCTTTTAATCATTATAATTCCCTCTTTTTTTCTTGCTCTGCAAACACTTCAGCAAACAACAGTAAAACATAACCTGACTGTAAGGGGAGTATTACGGCGGGTCGGAATCTGTGCTCTTAATGCCTGTATTTCGGTTACAACGGTGCCACAATGTTTAGCTTCTGTAAAACACCGGAGATCTTGCTATGTAAAAAAAAACCCCACAACAAATCTCACTCTGTCCTGTTTGGTCTCTGCTTCATTATGTCATCACATCTGATAACGTTAGCTCCTTTTTGAAGCCCGGGATATTGGGCGAAGCAGATAAGATGCGTTTGATGGATAAGCGTGACGTGAAGCCTCTCAGTCTGCTCTGTAGATTCACTCTCTTTGTTTGGGCCTCTGTTAAAAGATATTCTCTTGGCCATTTGTAATGACGGGACTGAGCACAGTGGACACATTGATGGGAAAATGAACATCTTAGGAGCGCCATATAAACAGCACGGAGATACGGTGCAGTCTGGCACACACACACACACACACACACACACACAAACGCTCACACTGTCGGCCCTTCTTCGGACCTGGCCCAGGCGCTACTTCTGCTCCGTCTGTCTCCAGTGCAGAGAACAGATACGGAGGCTGAACTCTCCGAAACATCTTTCCATCATAACAGCTCCAGTAATGAAAGCTGTATGAGGCACGCCGCACTCCAAACATGACTAATGCTGGAACCGCGCGCCGTCGGTCCGACTGACAAATATGGAACACGACGATCGAAAAAACAACGACCTGATGTGGGGGTCTCTTGAGGTGGAGGAAAGGCCTTCAGCACCCGACTGGCGAGATTTTTGAAGTTTCGGCAGACATGTGATCAAAGATGAGATCAGATCCTCTCCCTTCACTTCCTCCACATCCCTGAACCATTATTGCTATCATCCTCAGATGCAGCAGAATCAGCGAAAAACAGAAAACGGAACACTTTTCGGGTCGCCGCTCATCAATCCGCTAAAATTATATCATTGTGTGTGCGTGTGTGTGTGTGTGTGTGTGTGTGTGTGTGTGTGTGTGTGTGTGTGTGTGTGTTTGTAAGTGTGTGCAGTCAGCTCATTTTGGATCCTGGAACCTGGCTTTTGCAGCTGCAGAGCAGAAGCGCAGATAAGTCTACAGCGGCTGTGATGTGTCCCAGCCTGGAAGGGCCCAAGTCTATAATTGGACAAAAGCAGAGACACATACTGTACTGTTGGGAAGCACAAACAGAGGAGGGGGCTAGCGTGTGTGTGTGTGTGTGTGTGTGTTTTTGGGAGGGGGTTTCATCTCCTGTTCTGTCAATCACGCCGCTTGAAAGCAGAGCCCCCCCTGCAGCTGGCGACAGTGACATCAGTTGGGACAAGAGAACTGAGAGGCCGCGGCGGTGGACAGGCGGGTGAGAAGGCTGCGGTCCAATCATCAGGGCCTGGCAACTGATAGCTTCCGCAAGACACAGACACCCTGGAATGAGCAGCTAAGAATAAAACTGTAACGATGCCACCCCAAAGGTTAGAATGGAGCCACTGTCTGTCTGTCTGTCTGTCCTTTGTAAACTCTGGTTAACCCCCCGACAGCCTGCTGGAAAAACAGAGCAACTCGAGATGAAACAAGTGGATGTTTTTTTCAAATTTTTATATATTTGAGGTATTTCTTTAACATCCTCCCTGTTCCATGTGCAAGGTGCTGCGCAGACTGCCTTTGAGGTTCGCCGAGAAAGAGTAGGATCAGAAAAAGAGAGCGTCTCCCCTCACACAGCAAGGGACTTTGTCAGCAGCTTTGAATGTGCTAGGCTTATTTTAGACACAAGCACAAGTGGGGAAAAAATTAAGAAATATATAGCAGTACATATTTACGATAGAACACAGCTTATAGTCTGTGTTCTCTCCACTGAAACTACATATAAATGCATGAAACATTTAAGTTAGAGCGCTTAGAAATGTACGATAAAGAAAACCCAAATGTGACGTACTGACACATGAACCAGTAAAATGAAGGCCAGTGTATGAACGGGGGTGAGTGGCTGCTGGTTTATGGCACAGAGTATATAAAAAAAAAATACGAAAAAAAGGCTTTTACTCTGAGGGGCACCAGGCTGTGCTGGGAGCTAATCTGAGCGGCGGTTAGCCACGGCGCATTGTGGAACAGGAAGAGGCGCTCACGGAGGCCCCGCTAACTCAAGCAGAGTTACACACTGGGCTGAAAGGAGCCTGGCAAGTGGGGAACCTGTCACAAGAGAAGTGCTGCACCTCCCTGCCAAAGAGGAGAATTAAAGCTCCTGTAACTGTATGCCATGTCTGTGGTGGTGAGAGATCTAGGTTAATAGTCAATGGGCAGAGAAAAAGGTCTGTAGCTCTGTCACTGTTAACACCTGACTCTACCTGCACCTGACTCATGGAAACACACAAGTGGACCGCAAACTGCGATGTAGCTCAGTGATGAAAAAAGGCTGAAAATATGTAGGAGGTCAAATATGAATCAAATTGTTAAATTAAAACCTGTGAAAACTGGAGTTCCAGCAAATGTGAAGCACCTGTGTGCTACAGCTGGGAAGTCAAGGATGAACACAACATTCGATCACACCACTCTCTCCAATATAGGACCTCTAGAAATATGAGTGCACTTAAGAACAGTGAGGCACCATCGTTAGCTTTGTTATTTTTATTATCTCACTGGATTAAAAACTATTCTTCACACGAAACTGAAAGAAAAATTAAACGTAATACTGTTAATTGTTTGCCTACAGTCCTGTTAACTGATGTTATACACAATAAATGAATGTACAATTGTAATAGCTTAACATTACTCTCAATTATTAGATAATAATATGTTATTGGTCCGTAATTTTTTTTTCTTAAATTTTATAAAATAAAATAAAATGAACATCCATTTTCTTTTACTGAGATCTATATTTCAACAATAGTACGGAATTACAGAAGTACAAAATGGAATTTTCTGACATGCAAGAACGCCCTGGTGCATGCAGGCCTGTATACACATCACACTAGAATATTTTCACCACCTCTATTTTAAGTTGATGGTAACACGTGTGCCGAATATGGAAAAATAAAACATCTCATAAACAAATAGAGGCAGCACCGTGATGCCAACAACAGAAAAGTCCCTTTTTTATGTGTGTGTGTGGAAGGGGGGAGTGCGCGATCCGTACATAAGACAAACAACGAGCGTGGCAGCTTGAGGGAGTTGTGTTCGAGGGAGAGCTCCTGTGTGTGTGTGTGTGTTTGTGTGTGTGTGTGTGTGTGTGTGTGTGTGTGTGTGTGTGTGTGTGTGTGTGTGTGGAATGGTGTAAGGAAGAGGCGGCTCAGGGCCGACTCTCACCGCCTCTTAAGCTACCTGGGACAGGGCCAGCTGTCACTGCACTCTCCAGACCAATACCCCACACACACACACACACACACACACACACACACACACACACACACACACACACACACACACACACACACACCAATCTCTCAATAACATACAGATGGATTAAAGACACATGACAAACTGCCTCTCTCACACACACACACACTCACACACACCCACATTCGCAAACACACACGTATGCACATGCATGCACACATGGATAAACAGGTTTGCAGATGCTTTTGTTTACAGATGGCACCAGAAAACATGCACATTTGGATTAAGACAAATTTGCACGCAAATACTTGAACAAATGTACAGGCGCAAACATATCGCTAGGTAAACACAGGTTTTAAGCCCAACTGTCAAATTCACAGAATCTATTTAAACCAGATAGAAACATCTCGCTGAAAAACATTTGGAAAGATTACACGGGAACATAACGACCGCCCCTTTGAATGTCAAGACGTGTGCGTTCTTTAAGTCCTGACTGTGTTTATCAAGCCTGGCATTGACTCAGCTCGGTAAACAGTATAATGCTTAGTCTAATCTGTGACTCACGTGCCGAGATGTGTCACACATAACATACTGACCCGTGTGTATGTATAAGTTACCACATGAAGAAAAAAATTGTTTGTGTGTGTGTGTGTGTGTGTGTGTGTGTGTGTGCTTGGGTGTGTGTGTGTGTGTGTGTGTTTCAGGTGACAACAGTAAAAAAAAAACGTGCCAACAACATACCTGGTGAGTGGACGAAGTAGGCTAGGTACAGGTCCAGCTCCTTGACGGCCACTCCGATGTGGTGCGGCTGGACACACAGGCCGTGGTTGGAGCACTGGGGCGACTTGACCAGCCGCTCTCCGTCCGTGCTCTCCAGGGGGCTGCCCTTGAACAGGATGACCATGACCAGGTCCAGCCGCCACACCTTGTCGGCCTGGCGCAGGCAGTCGATGCGGCGGATCTTGCCCTTCTGGTCGGGGTTGGACAGCACGCAGCACGGCGGCTTCTTGCCCGTGATGGTGAGCACAAAGTCCTCGCGGAACTCGGGCCGGATGTCCTTGCGGAGTTTGGCCAGCAGTCGCGAGGCCCACTTCTGCTTGATCTCCGGCTTCTCTCCCAACAGCTCGTCCTTGACCGCGCGCTCTTCGTCCTTTGTCATCCTCTTCTCGTGCTTCTTGAAGTACTTGCGCTTGCGGGCCTGCAGGTTGAACCAGGTGTAGGAGAAGGCACGGACATGGGGGAGGAGGGCCTCAATGAAGGGATGAAATTCATCCTGACCACAGAGAGAGACAGAGAGAGAGAGAGAGAGAGAGAGAGAGAGAAAATATGTGGTGTTAGGAGGCTGGAAGAAAAACGGTTTGAATAGTTTGAATGGATAAACAAAGCTGTTCAACATTAAGACAATTTTCAAAAGAAATAAAGGCTACTGAACATGTATTAAAATATAGGAAAATACAATGCTTTTATTGTTATCATTAGCAAATCCAAAATTATTAGAATAACATTTTAATTTAAAAATCTAATGATGTTTACTGAAATATCTTGATTCCCAAAAATAGCAATACAAATAAATATTCCCATTGAATATGTCAAAATATTTTATCATTACAATTTATAGAAAATATACATAAATGTGGCAATAAAAAAAGCAAATTAATCTAAACTGTAAAATGGCATAGCCTCCTTTGTCATAAATAAACACCAAAACATTCAATACATCAAATGCAAAAATGCATGAATTCAAAGCTGAGCCAAGTTGCGCTCCCGGTGTTCGGCTGTAAAATAAGAAAAGTTATTCTGCTGTACCATAATACCTTCACTACATATCTCTGGGCAACAAAGCCCAGATCTCGCCACAGCGTTCCTGTGCCAGGGTTGCCACACACCGGCCGCTCACCACCGCCAAGCTTTGCCGCCACAAGACCACTGTTGAAATGTGCTGCTAAAAGATCAGCCATACCATTTCCTATCTCCGCTACCATGCAAGGGAGCACCGACCAGACTCACATTTCCACAACAAACTGACGGCAGACAGAAATCACCACAGAAAACCACAGTGCTAGAGGAAGACAGACGGCCTGGTAGTTACCATTTTGCACTCTCATCATAAATTTGGCACAGCGTTTAAAGTGAAAAAAAAAATCTCCTGCACCAGTGTTTTTTCTTTTTTTTTGTGTGCCTCCCGCGCTCCCCAATGTAAAGCAAGTGCTGGTTTGGCAGGGGGTGGAGAATTAGCAGATGAAAAAAAAACTTGGGGGGAGGGTGGGGGTTGTAAAAAAAAAATTAGCAAGATATGCTGCTCACTAAAATCAGCGGGCCAAAGTTTAAAAGCAAAGACAAAAAACAGACAAAGATTTTACGAAAGAGAAAATTTGCCGCTGTGGGACCGCGGCCAGCAGTTCTTTAGACAAAAAAACAAAAGGACAGATATAAATTGGTAGCGAAAAAACAAAACAAAAAGTAAAAATAGAAATATTAACAGACAGTATCAAACTGTTTTAGAGAAAAATTACTTTATCAACGGAGATGGGTGCACTTAAAATAAATAGTCCTTTGTGCATTCCAGAAAATTTAAAAAATGAACCTTGGAAGAAAAAAAAAAATCCTTGGCAAAGTGTAATTGGTAGTGGTGTCTGTTCTGATCCCTGGGCCCGGCGCAAGACTAGCACACACACACACTCGCTCTCTCTCACACACACACAGATGGGGGGGCCAGGGAGAGCAGAGCACAGAATAGGGAGAGAAGGAAAAAAAAACACAGAGCCGAATCAATGTTGGACGAGCGCATACGACCGCTGGCAAAGCCGAGTGCTGCTTCTTTTTTCCCCTTTTCTCTCCAACTCTCTCTCTTTCTCTTTCTGTTTCTCGCTCGCCGTCTCTCGTCCTCTCCGCGCTCTTTCCCTAACCATTGCTTGAGCCTTTGCCAACGCGCGAGTAGGGCCCACCTATTTGGCAACGAGATGCCTGTAGCCCAGCCAATGCGTTAGCTTCAAGAGCTGAAAGGGAGGGAAAAGAGAAAGAGGAGAGGGGTGGGTGAGAGGGGAGGGAGGGGAGTGTGTGGTGGCAATGAGAGAGAGAGAGAGAGAGAGAGAGCAGGTGGGAGTGTGAGAGACCGAGCAACCTTGTCCTGCGCTGCACAATTTGCCAAATCGCCAAGTTCCACTCTGACACAGAGGCAAAGTTCAGGGGAGCAAGTCTTCTCCCGCACCAATCCTCCGCAGACCTGAGCCTGACTCCATCTTTACTATGGCCGCCATCGCCTCGTCTCCCCCCAACACACACACACAACCTCTCCCCCTCCCTCCTATGTCTCTCTCTACCCGGCTCTGCGCTTGCATAATGCCACCTTGGCAGAGGATGGCAGAGGGGACCCACAGCTTCAGAATCCCTCCAGACACCACCACCACCACCACCGGCAGCTGCTCACGCCGGGTTTACCACGGCAAACAAAGAGGAAGAAACAAACCCGGGCAGCCACCACACTCCTCTGACTGCACAGACACACACAACGAAAATCAATGACGAGTTGATTTTAGAGGCAAAATACAGGCATGGTTACAGAATTTAAGGGGTGGGGGGCGGGCATAGGATTTCTCCTCAGGCTGCAAGCAGGAGATAAATGGTCAGCGAGTGTCACTACTGTCTGCCACGAAAAATCACAAATCCTGGATTTTCTCCGCACCTACCGCCTCAAACTCTCGGCGTTCGGTCTGTGCAAGGCGACGGCTGCCATGTTGCCTCATCGGGGTAAAAGCGTGTCATTCAGGGTTGCACCTGCTCCACAGACAGCCAGTCTGAAGGCACAAGTGCTGCAGAATCACAGACCGGGAATGGAGGGCATGTGACTCCAAAACATTAAAAAATATATATATATAAAAAACTACAAGACAAGAGGATCATTTACAGTGTACAGAAATATAACATATTCCTCAGTTCATCTATTGTGCACATCTACAAATGCAGATTGTAAAGCGGACACTATTATTCAATTCGTCAATGACGAATAAACAGAAATTTAACTCGAAAATAGGTTTATAGTTGACCAATAATTTCTGTCATTTTTTCAAGCCAAAGCACCAAATGCTTCCTGGTTCCAGCATGCCACAAAGGAGGATGTAATGCTCGCCTAAGTCAGGTGTGATGTTCAACTGAATATCTTGAAAATTCTAGACTGATGGTCGCAAACAAAAAACAAGCCTTTTCAAGGAAGTAACCTCGGGCTCTGGATAATTATCTTTTCTATTATTATTTTTTGTTTTGTTACGGCTTTCTGGCATTTTATACACAAATGATGAATCGAAAAAATAATGTATTTGCAGCTCTAAAGGACTGATTGAACAGGTAAATAATGTGAATTTGTACCTTTCTCTGTAACAATGCCCCAAAAAAGCCCAGGATTAGACTATGCCAAGTAAGCTAGACATTTAATATAATAGGCAGAGGTCATTGAACTTCCCACTAACCCATACAAAAACTACATTACTGCTAAAATAAAAGGCAGAGGCTCTCAAACAGGCAAACACCTATACAATGCCACCACCCCAGCCATTCTCTCACTGACAAACATGGTGGCCTACAGTCTCACTTCATAATAAAAATGCAGCTCAGCTTCATCTTCCAGTGGGAAACAGCAGCCTGATGAGAGTCTGAGTCCCACTGGTCATGTAGACAAGCTGACGGACGACAAACAGCTCCACATTCACCCCCAGCTCGCTATGCCAATGCCAACCTTTGATGTATGGTTAGATAAAGCCACAAAGAGAAGCCAAAGGGATGCACACATCTCATAATGTAGGCATAGGGCCTAGGCCTACTTGTGTGATATATTTTTCTGTTCCCATCAGCACCTACAATACAGAAATCAAGAATCATACATGTCTGGCACTTGAATGTATCTCTGCTTTTCTGTACAAATTAAGCCGTTCCAGGGTGACCTTGCCAAAAATGCAAATACACCACAATTCAAATGTCGCTTGAATTTGACTCCTTGGCTATGCTATTCGCCTTCCATGGGCTGGGGAAAAAAAGGTCACATGTATTGCAGGAAATTTTGTTATGCACTCTTTTAAAAATCCCAAAGATGGAGGGGGGGGGGGGCTATCATTCAAACTCCCTTCGTGGGTGAGCTGCGTGCACTTATATCTCCATTATATCCGCTGCCAATGCGAGGCCTCCATGACACCGGCCCACGTATCTGTATTGATAATGTGGCAACATTTATTTAAGCTATCGAACTGATATAAACCAGTCACGGGCAGTCAGTTCATTTCCTTACCTGAAAATGTAATTAAATTAAACGAAGGTATTGTGCGCTTAGCCTTTTCATCTTTAATTATCTTAAATTGGCATCAATTAGCAGCTGGCTGTCGTTAGTTTCCTTTTACAAGCTAATAGCTAATAGGATTACTATCTGTTATTAGGTCCATGCTAATACTACCTTCAAAGGAAAGCACGAGCGCAAGCTCCCGCCTCGTGACCTTACCTTAAAAGTCCCAGAACAAAAACAAAAAAAACTAAATGAATACATAATTATGTTAATTTGCAGTGACCAAATCAGCATTCAGCCTGCACGTAATGCGTTATGCCTAATATGTAAGGCCTCAACAAAACAAAAAAAACATGCGTGAGTGCGCGAGTTTGTCAAACAGGCCGACATTCACCTCAATTCACCCCCAGTCAAGGCTTATTTTTCCACCGACATGTTTCTCTGGCTAATTCCCTGAAAATGCTATCCAAGACTCGTTAATAAGACTAAACACTCAGCCAAAACAATTACAAATGCACCATCACTTCTTTTTCCCCTCTCTCTCTCGCTCTCTCTATTCCTCTGTCCTCTCGTGGGGCACTTAAAAAATATGAATACTTGAAAAAGAGTGAAGACATCATCGACGGCGAGTCTGCCAGGAACATTACATGAAGATGGAAAAACCCAGCAAAAAAATAATTTAAAAAAGACTGGGCTGGCATTTGAAAGCGACATATTTAATTTGTGCTAATATCTTAACCAAAACCCGACGTCAATTAATCCCGAGAGATGAGACCCAGAACACGTGAAAATATGGACTAAATGTTGGAGGTGCTCTGATTGAACCGGGACAGTGTGGCAGATAGGACGGAAATATAAATATTTGTATTTGATAAAAAGCCTTCTTTTACTCACTCTGTCACAGTGTAGGCTAGGCATATATAAAAAAGAGCCTATTTATCATAGGCTAGGCTATAGGCTATTTAAAAACAAATAGGCCACTTCATAATTAAAAATGTGTGCTATTAAGAGATGCTTTTTTTCGACCAAATAAAAATCTTTTTCTGGCTGCAAAGAGCATCGATTTCAGTTTGGAAATGTTGCGGGATTAAATCCCTCCGCTCATTTTAAACTGTCTATGACGAGACAAAAGAAATGGTTTTGAAGTCCTTTTATTTTTCGATTCTCCGCACGTCTGACCGAGACTGTGGAGTCGGCTGCCAACTTCAGATTAACTCTTTCAGTGAGGAGAGAAAATGCTATTTACTGTGTGAAACCCGACCGTTGGAATCATTAGTGCTCATGCGAAACTCTGCATTTCCAGCTCCAGTTAGTTAGAAGAACAGACGAGGGTCCATCATTCAAAAAAGCATATATATATTTAATTGTTGCATTATTATAATCATCAACAGATTTACAGGCTTCCATAATTAAACATTTTTTAAACAATATTATAATTGTTTTTTGGTCTTTATGTTGATCACAGGTAGGTTTTTATTTCTCTTCAGCCATCAATGTGGAACATTCCTGCAAGTCTATATGTATGTCAATCATCAGAAAAGACACAGTGATTACATTAATTCCATATATGTTTGCTTATTACTGGAAATGACAGCAATGCTGCTTATAAATCAGTCAATATTAAGACTCAATAAACCAGCAGGCAAGAGGCCTCCCTGCCTGCTGGTGGTTTTCAAAGTTGAGCTTAAAGAGTAAATCTCTCTACGTAAATGGCATGGCAAATCGAATGCATGCGGTTAAAATGACTGATGAACAATTAGAAATGTCTGTTTAGTTTTCCCTCAGGCAGCCTGTTCCCACTTTCCAAGAAGTGATGGAGGTATAGAAGAAGTGAGCTCTGCTCTCAGGGTCCAAATCCTCCAGCCAAATAATCAAAGTCTCTGGCTCTCAGAGAAATGCATTATTTTCTTGTTGGAATAAATACTTGATTTGAAGTTTTTTTTCCCAACCAACATTCAAATGCTTAATTTTAGTCATTTCAACACTTTTGAACGGGCCAGAATTTAAGTTGTCGAAAACCCCTGTGAACGTAAGGAGAGCTCAACAAACAGAGCGAGTGACACAAGTCCTTCTCCCTCTCTCTGTGACCCATAATGCCCAGCAGTAGGCCTCTCCGACCTGCTTTGTCCTGCTCCGTCCTGTGGCACCTGACCTCGGCGAGGCTATGCGCTGCCTCTCGTTAGACCAATTAAAGCGCGCTCTGTGTAACCCGAGGGCCTCCCATGCTAGCCCGCCGCTTCATTAGTGTGGCTCTGTCCTCTCCCGCCCAGCTGAGTGTCCCTGACCCAGGACCAGCCCCACACCGGCTCAGACAGAGAGCCAGGAGCGGGGAGGGGACAGGGAGGATAGGAGAAGCAAAGTGACTCAATCAATCGTTAATAGTAGAGAGTGTAAAGTTGAGTCAGAGGGTCCTTACATTTAATCAGTTATAATAAAAACCATAATTTGGATTTATCCAGGTGGGAATATTTGATCCAGAAATGGCCACATAATGTTAAGGCTCAATGTCAGCTTCTAGAAAAAAAACTTTCTGAAATTGCTAGTGATGCACCGATTACAAAGGTGTTTTGATTAGGACAATGTCCATACCATTGCAGATGTTTGTTTGTTTTATTTTGCGCCAGGTAAACAAATAAATCGGCGTGAAACGTCTTCGTCACGCTAACTTGCATTATGGCTTCCAGGAGTCCCTGCCAATTTGCCTTTTTTTGAAGCTGGGTATTGTTGTGTGAGTCAGACCAATTAACATAACATTAAGGCAGCGCAAAATAAATGCAAAAAAGAAAAGAAAAGAAGATAAACATCGGCTGCTGCCATTGGCGGATGTGACTTTATTTGCCAAAGGGCCGATTTCAGTTAATAAGGCGAACATCGGACGGTAGCGATGTCCACAATACATCTGTGCATAGATATTGCCATTTATATCACATGATGGCAGGGCAGGTGTCTTCCCATTCCCTGTTGCTATAGAAAGCAGCATTTATTTAGCTTGCTGTGGCCCTTTCTTGTAATCAGAACAAGCTAGGGCCTTGTGCCTGACCCTTCATTGTTATTACACACAGTAATCATTCCTGTTAATCATTAGCCGGGGGGAGAGATGGGATTACATTTTAAAGACAGAGGGTGGGGTGGGGTGGGGTGTGGGGAGTCCCTCAGAAACAACCCCACACTCTGTTACCGCAGCGAGCAAGTGATGCGTAAAAGATCCACGGAGCTCAGTGCCCTGCATCAGTTGCACTTCTCTCAGAGTTTACAAACCGGCACGTTACTATGTGTGAAAAATCTGCAAGCAATTTGCGGTGGCTGCGTGCTAACGTGCCCGGGGTGGGCCGCGTGGGGGCGGGAGGGGAGGATGGGACCAGCCGAAGAAGAGGCACGCACGGCACATTCCAGTCCCACAAAGGGGCTCCGCTGGCTGGCTGCACTGCAAAACCAACTGGGCCCTTTCCGACCTCTGGCTCTGGAGCTCCCGGTTGATCCCCTTGCTAACTAACCACCAATACCAGCTACAAAATTGCATTTTGTCTCCGACACGGAAGCCCTAGCTCCAGCACATGCTGATTCATCTTGCACTTTTAAATCAAACTATGCAACAGAGATGAATGCACAAGAGGAACACTGAGGGTATTGTGTGCTGAAAATTTGAGTAAAAGGAACACATTATGCGCTTCAAGCAACAAGATCAAGGTAAACCATATTACTTGAGGCTATTTTGTTTGAGGCTTTTTTTTTAATTCTCTTCAGAGATTCTATAAAACAATATTTGTTCTTGCTTGAGGAGGTTTAATACAGGTTGAGACGTGCCGATCTTCTTGGATGAAGATGAGAGTATTGATGAGCAGGGCGGAAGGAGTGGAGCTACACACTGACATACATTCCACCCAAACTCAACACAGAGGCTATATATTGAAAAGGATCATTATGATTGCTGATGTCACACTTTCACATCTCTGGACTCATCTATGAAATCAAGGCTGTGTAACCCACATAATTTTTGTTGAGCACACAAATGCACGCACGCACACACACACGCTGAAAAAAACCCTTCTGCGTCAACCCCAAGCCGCTGCCGCTGTCTAGAAAGAATGTGCTGTTGGATGAAGGAACCGCCCTGCGTCTCATTAATGTGTGTGTGTGTGTGTGTGTGTGTGTGTGTGTGTGTGTGTGTGTGTGTGTGTGTGTGTGTGTGTGTGTGTGTGTGTGTGTGTGTGTGTGTGTGTGTGTGTGTGTGTGTGTGCACGTGAGTGATTGGCCATGCCTGGGCAGGCCGACTCAGCACCACAACAGCCATGACTGAGTGTTTTCTCACTGTGCCAGCCAACAGCCTACTGCTGCTCGCACTGCTGCCAGTGCAGGCTGAGTAACGGTGATACTACTAGCTGGACCGAGACGTTGTGCCCTTTTTTTTGCCTTATCGCTTAAGGTTTAAATACAACAATCGAAGCTCATACGGCAGAGAAATTACACCAGCCAATTTCCACAATTTCAATGAACAATATCCAAATAGTGATTCTGCCAAAGTTGCTGGTAGAGGAGGCAAACTTACAAACCACAGCCAGATTTTAGCAGTGTTTGGCTGCTGGAGGGTGTTAATTTTCTACCCTGGTTGAAACCAACTCTTTCATTGCTAAACATGGTGCGACTAGCCTGCAACAAAGAAATGCATTAAGAAAATGAATTCTCTTTGATCCTGCAGTGCTATTTTGGTTTGATGGAAGATGATGCATTTTTGATGAACACGTCAGAAACATTCTATCACACTAAAGGCGACATATCATATCATTATATCGGTATATACGCAGCCAGGGCCCGGTCGCATTCACTGTATACAACTTTATCTTTGATCTCGACTGCCTGGCTGACAAGCATGACAGAGAATTACAGGCGCATTGGCTCAAAGCAGAGGGATGTTACACCATAACCCCTTTTATGAAAAGATCCCTTTGCATATGGAATTAGGATTTCAACACGGCCCTGAAAACAAAAAGGATATTCAGGTTCATGTGTTAACTTGCCGTGCAACAAAGCTGTAGGGCTTCGCTCCTTTTCTTCAAAGAGTGTGAGTGTGAAATATCAAAGTCAGCCTTTTTTTCGGTGGAATAAAGTGAGCCGAAACAGTACGATTGTGTTTCCCAACCCAAGACGAGCAGAACACTGGAGTTTTTTGCCCGTTTGTAGGTAAAAACCCGGCTGCAAACAGTGCTGCTGCCCTGGTAAAATAGCAGTTCTATTTCGTTCCTACTGACCGCCAGAGGCGGTGCTTTCAGCACTGGATGTTCCATCGCGCGCATGCGCAGGTCGAGATCTTATACCAAAATAGTCACCTGTGACACCTGGGTGACCCGAGAATATGTATATATTCCGGAAGTCACTCGAGGATCTGTTCCTTCTATCTTCTCGCGGACTAGCAGGTCACACACATTATTGTGTGTATACCATTAGCTTGTTGCAAGTAGCTTTGTAACCTAAGGGTTGGTGCTTCGATTGACTTCGTCCTCCAAAGGCTGCGACTTGCAATTTGTTCGACTTTGGCTGTGGCTGGTCAGGGGTGAGTAAAGTGTGAAGGCTACGCGTAGCCGGCGGCTATCACGGAAGCTAATATCACCTTTCCACCTTGCTTTAATTGAGCTTGTCAGGCGGCGGCTGGTTTCACAGTCGCCGTGTTATTTTTTTGTTCTCGTCGTTGCTTGTGTGTTTTTCGCTAAGCCCGGTTGCTAATTGTATGCTCGAATGTATTGTTTTTCTAGCATTTTTGACTGTTGTTCGGGTGCTACGTACGCCTAGACCGGTTGCTTACTTCGGTTTAATCGACAGCGAGCGGCTTGGGGTCCAAGCCGCCACCACAGTATTTTGTAGCATTGTCGCACTGTTGCTCGGCTGCTGGGTTCGCCTAGAGCGGTTGCATAGGCTACTTAATTTGCTCGTCAAGTGGGCGGCTTCGGGTCAGAAGTCGCTTTCACTGTTGTATTTGAGCTGTGTCGCACCAGTCGTGTGCTCTCACCTAAGCCTTGCGTTGCATAGCTTACTTTATTTGCTTGCCAGTGGGTGAGCCGTGCCACACACGGTGTGGCACGGCTCACCCACACAGTGTTGACAGTGTGACAGTGTCACACAGTGTTGTATACACTGTATGCTGCTGTATTGCTCGCCGGTGGGCTAATTAGTTTCCTAAATCGCCTTCACCGTGTTATTTTAGCCGTGTCACACTGTTACACGTGTGCCGGCTGCTGTAGTGTGTCGCCAGTTGGCAGCTTAGTTTCACACCGCTGTATTATTATAGCCGTGTCGCACCGTTGTACGGTAGCTCGCGCCTTAGCCTGGTTGCATAGGCTACTTTATTTGTTCGCCAGTGAACGTCTTGGGATCCAAGTGTTGCTGTCACTGTGTTATTTAAGGCGCATTGTTGCTTGGGTGTGCTCTCGCCTGAGGCTCGATTGCCTAGCCTTCGTTGATTTGCTCTCCAGTGGGCGGCTGGGGTTACCTAGAGCCGCTGCACTAGGGGACTACTACAGATAGAGAATAGCATTTTGGCTAATTCTATCTTTTTAACTCATGTATGATCATGTGTTTTATTAATTTGCACTGTCCCCTTCTTAAATAAACTGAATTCAATTGAACTGTGTTATTTAGGGGGTTGCATTGTTGCTTGGGTGCAATCTCGTCTTAAGCTCGATTGCCTAGCCTACTGTAACTTGCTTGCCAGTGGGCGGCATAGTTTTACACCGCCACTGTATTATTCTAGCAGTGTCGCACCGAGGCTCGGTTGCTCTCGCCTAAAGCCCGGTTGCATACGTTAGTTGCTAGCCAGTGAGCGTCTTATGTTTCCAAAGGTCACCGTCACTGTGTTATTTTGTCTGTAACACCGTTGTCGTGTCAGCACAGGCTACTGTATTTGCCCGCCAGTGGGCGGCATAGCTTTACACCGCCACTGTATTATTCTAGCGGTGTCGCACCGTTGCTCGGTTGCTCTTGCCTGAAGCCCGGTTGCAGGCATTATTTACTTGCCAGTAAGCGGCTTATTTGTGCCACGTTACACCGTTGCGCTTGTGTGCGAAGCCTGCTGTAATTATGCTCGCCAGTGGGCAGCATAGTTTTACACCACCACTGTATTATTCTAGCAGTGTCGCACCGAGGCTCGGTTGCTCTCGCCTAAAGCCCGGTTGCATACATTTGTTGCTAGCCAGTGAGCGTCTTATGTTTCCAAGGGTCGCCTTCACTGTGTTATTTTAGCTATCACACAGTTGTCGTGTCTGCGCAGGCTACTGTATTTGCTCGCAAGTGGGCGGCATAGTTTTACACCGCCACTGTATTATTCTAGCGGTGTCGCACCGTGGCTCGGTTGCTCTCGCCTGAAGCCTGGTTGCATACCTTTAACAGATGCATATTTTAATTGGCTCGACAATGGGCAGCTTAGGCCTCCTAAGGTCGCCGTCACTGTTACTTTTAGGGGTGTCGCTCCATTGCTCTGATGCTTGCACCTGAAGCTCGGTTGAGTAGGCTACTAATTCATTTAGCCTAGCCTGCTAAATTGCTGACATGCTAAACGACCATAATTGTGACGCCTTCATGGCCTCCCTACAGTGGAGAATGGCCATGACAAGTGCCCTGCAGGTCTCGGGGTGAGCACCTGAGGGAAGCACTGTCAGATAACCCATGCATGAACCATAGTTTCATGCCTCAGGCACTGAGGCTTGCTAGGTAGAAGCTCTCCTGCTAGCCTCCAACCAGCTCAGGGTACCAGCGGCAGTGAGTAGCCTTGCGGCTGTGCATCCTTCCTACTCAGGGGATGACATGCTGTCCACAGCTGCGTCCTGTAATGTTATACAGGTGGGCAGCTCGGCTAGAGGGTCAGTGTCCCTCCGTGACTTGCCAAGTATTGGGTGGATGAAGATCGGGTTTCATCTGCACCTGTGAATGCCTTTTTTCGGCGGGCCCTCAATACTCCGTTTTCTCTGGGCCTCCCTCTGAGCCTTACTTCGCAGAGCTCCGTAGATGCTGGCCAGATTTATGGGCTCTCCTATCACACTAGTGACAGCAGAGCTCTGGCAGCCATGCACAATGCTGATAGTTAGGGCTTGGACTGGTTAGCTCCGATTGAGCCTGCTATAGCATCCCTGGTTCTCTCCTCAGACGAGGCTCTGAGAACCGATGTGCGCTGCCCTCGGCCCCAGTGCCAGATTACATCGACCTCCTTACTAGGAGTTACGACATTGCTGCCCGTGTGGGACGTCTTGGGAATTTGCTTTCTCACATAGGCCTGGCTTGGTCGCAAACCATCACCCTCAGTGATGCTTCACTGCGGATTTTGCATTATGACTTAGGGAGCTAGGCAGGTTGATGCCAACTGTGCGTCCCAGTCGGAGGTGTGTCGACAGACCCTCCGTTCTCTTCCAGTGATCCCAGGCCGCACGCTTCAGGCCCCGGTGCGAAGTGTTCAGGTTGACCAGGCTAGACAGTAGTTGCACGCTGCGACGTGCGCCTCTGCCTGATTCCAGGCCGGGAACCTCTGTGGTACCCCGTGCCAATATCTTCAATCACGTCCAGGTGGGCAATCAAGGGGCCAGTGCTTCTCAGCACATTCTGAACAGCGCCGTAACACCCGCTAAGGTCGGCAGACGCAAGATGGTCAGGTTGTCTGGGCAGTGCCTTCGGGCCCTCAGAACCTGGAGAGAGAGGGCATCCCACTGCAGGGTCGCCCTTAGGGAGGAATCTCCCGGTGTGAGGTTGTAGAGACAGATGCCTCCTTGTCGACTGGGACGCAGTCTATTAGTGCAGGACTGTCGTAGGCCAGCAGAGACTGGAGCACGTTATAGGCTGGAACTCCTTGCAGGGTTCTTAGCACTCAGGCTTCAACCACCAGGTGGGCACCAGATCGGAGCAGGGCCTGCGGGTTACGCAAGGGCTCCTTATGGGGGTGCTCCACCATTATCTAAGCTTTCCAGGTGTCTGGAACACAGCGATAGATCTTCTCTCTCGCCAAGGGCCACCCCCCGGGGAGTGGGGACTCCATCCGGAGGTGGTAGGCATGATTGGGACAAGTATGGCAGGGCAGTGGCATATCTCTTTGCTTCCGAAGAGAAGACCCACTGTCCCCCTTGGTTCTCCTAGAGTGGAGAGGACCAGTCCCCTAAGACAGAAGGCTCTGGCTAATGTTTGGTCAGTCAGCCTGCTTTATGCATTTCCTCTAATTCTGTTTTTACTGGCAACACTGGACGGGGTCCAGCATTGCAGTTACAGCCTACGTTTGGTGGCTCCACATGGGCCAGGAAGGCCATGGTTCCCAGCGTTACTAAAACTCCTCAAAGGAGTCCCTTGGTGCCTTCCAGAGAGACAGGAACTTCTGTCTCAGGTGGGCATACGACATGTAGGGCACCCAAACTCGGGGCGCCTGCAGCTGGGCGTGTGGCTCCTGATAGCCAGGACCCACTGTTGACGTATTGCGACCAGTCAGAGGTCCAGACCTGTTTTAAGTTCAGGGGCACTCTCCGCTATAGGGCTCTATGCAAACAGGTGGAAGTTGTTTGCACAGTAGTGCATGGCACATGGCGAAGCCCAAGGGACTTGCTCATTGAGAGTGATACTACACTTTCTGCAGTCTGTGTGGGCAACAGGAGAGCTACTTCCACCCTGTGCGTTTATGTGGCTGCGATATCGGCCGCACATGCAAGGGTGGATAACCAGACGGTAGGGTCCCACTACCTAGTCAGGCAGTTACTGAAGGGAGGCCAGAGGCTTCATTCAGCCACCACGACCCCTGAGGGCACCATCATGGGACTTGCAAGTAGTCCTGAGGGCCTTAGGTCTACCCCCATTTGAGCCGCTGAGTCAGGCAGACCTGACGCGGCTGTCTATGAAGACGGCATTCCTCCTTGCCATTGCGACTGCAAACGGTCGGTGAACTCCATGCCTTGTCAGTGAGCCAGGCGCGCTTGCGCTGGCATGTAGAAGGGTCAGGAGTGGTGCTCTCGCCAAATCCATCCTTCCTATCCAAACGATTGTCTCCCCACTATGTAAACCAATTGATCGAGTTGGCTGCTTTTAATCTCCTGGGCTCACCAGGGGGTGCAGAAAGAATGTCAGACCCACTGTGCCCGGTGCGGGCGCTTAGGGCATATGTTGTGGCAATAACCAGCTTGAGTAAGACAAATACCTCTTTGTCTGCTATGGGAGCTGCAGGAAGGGCGCTGCCCTGTCCAAACAGAGACACTCCCACTGGCTTGTGGATGTGGTCTGTGAATGCATATAGAGCACAGGGGCTCCCCAGGCCTTGGCCGTTGAGTGCCACTCTACCAGGAGTATGGCTACATCTTGGGCTGCCTTGAAGCAGGTTCCACGTCAGGACATTTGCGCCTCGGCTACATGGTCTTCATCATGTACGTTTGCGCGGCTCTACAGAGTAAATGTTTCTGCTCCTCATCCTGTGGGATGGGGGCTGTCTTGTTGACGGCTGTAAGCCCTTAATTGATGAGTACTCTTCGTGACCTTTCTGGTATAAGTCATCCAGTGCTGAAAGCACCGCCTCTGGCGGTCAGTAGGAATGAAATAGAACCATAGTTACGTATGTAACTACGGTTCTATGAGTTCCGGATGACCGCCAGAGTTCTCTGTCACTCAGACTTCTCAGATACCGCGAGAAGATCCAGTTGGAACAGATCCTTGAGTGACTTCCGGAATATATACATATTCTCGGGTCACCCAGGTGTCACAGGTGACTATTCTGGTATAAAATCTCGACCTGCGCATGCGCGCGATGGAACATCCAGTGCTGAAAGCACCGCCTCTGGCGGTCATCCAGAACTCATAGAACCGTAGTTACATACGTAACTATCGATTCAAAACATCCTTTCCGGCTGCCTGGAACCTGCACCACAATTAAGATTACATTTTAATCGCTGGCAGCGATTGGAAAACACATACTTGTTCCTGTAATGTTCTGGCTTTTGCGTTGATAATGAGTAATACTGCTTTGTCTCCACCCTCCACTCACCAGGTGCACAACATTAGGGTTCACACTGATATACGAGAGAGCACAAGCCCTAGATGCTTATTAACACTCCTTAAAGAGGACCTATTATGCTACTTTTCTGGTCTTAATTTCTTGTTTTACACTGCTATAGAGCAACCTGACACGAATCACATCACAAAAAACTATGTAGATTTTCGGGAAGCTCTTTCTCTTATTTTGGCGATCCAGCACATCCTGTCAACACTTGAGTGTGTGTGCTTCGGCTATCTCCGCTCCCCTCCCCCCCCTCCTGCAAACCCCACTCCGTTGTGATTGGTTACCTTCCTTCCGGAACACTTTCAGTGGCGGGAAGCGCGAGCATGGACCTATAAGGGCGCGAGGCAGACGCGAGGCAGACGCGAACAGGGAAGTGACAGCATTACCATACATGGAAACATCCGCGTGGAGACATCACAAAGTTTTATGCGACGGCACAAATTATGAAAGGGTAGACCGCTTTGAACACGTGACTTCTCGACTGGCTAGAATAGTGTTTAGTGCTCTGCACAGACACCCCAGACGGTCAGCAGGGAATATGTCGAAATGCATGTAAGTCATTATTTGATAATTTAGTATGGTAAAGCATGACTATGAATCATCATAACAACGTTTATAGGTCATAAAAGTCAAAAAGCATCATAGGTCCTCTTTAAAGCCTTGCGTTGGCGTTTTATTACATTAGAATACATTATCTAAAGGATGCTCAGTCTGATCGTTTGCAATTAAACTGGTTGATTAATTACCCTTTTTAAAATGTGCATTCTTTTTTAATAAGCTTTAAAGATGGATTTATTCTCTCCTCCCACAGCATCTAACAGTATCACACAAGTATTGACAAGTATTCTGTACTGTGATTTGCTTGCTGCAGCTCCTCGAATCTGATAGCATGCTTCACCCGTTAATGTCAGTATGAATTGATTAACCTGTTTTTTTAACACTAAATAAAGGGGTTATCAAGGTTTGTGGTCACAATGAGTTGTCATAGTGACCACTGGTGGCCAACCCAAGACTGTCTGTGTATGTATGCAGTGCTTATGGACATGGGGACAGAAATAACAGGCCAGCACTAAATAATCGGCCCTTTCACTCCCCTACTACCATGATGACATCACCACAACCACAGACGGCATGAGGGGAACAGCAGTGTTGTGGCTCTCAGAGACAGAGGGCTGAGAGACACACACACACACACACACACAGACTACATCAGTGTGTCCTGTGCAAATTGTAAAACGCTGAGAGACGCACCGGAACACCGCATAGAGCTAAATCAAAGCACTCATTAACCTTGGTTGCGTGCTGGCTGGCGGATGAAGGCAAGGAACGCAGACTTGATAAGACAAGACGGGTCAGAAACTTTCCCCACCAAACTGCCTGATGCGCTGATTGCATACACACTGTAAACTGGGAGACATATGTGCAGCGACAATCACAGCAGGCCAAGACAGAAAAAAACTCTCCTCTACATAAAGGCTCCAGGAAAGTAAAGCCCACTACTAATGCAGCGATGAACGCTTTGCAATCAGACAAATAAAGGGGCAATCTAGCACACAATCAAACTAGAGATTTAGCCCGCTCTCCTGCCAACTAGCTAGGGACCTCCTCTTTCTGAACAAGGGATGCACTATTGACTATACCCCCCCCCCCCCACACACACACACACACTCTCTCTCTCTCTCGCGCCAGTCTTCCCTCTCTGCCAGTCTGAAAGGCGTGATGCCAACCTTTTTCCACCATTGGGCATGCTGCCCTGCCCTTTATGCAAATGCTTTGCCGCAATCCCTAACTCACAACCCCCACTGTCTCACCCTCCACGTCTGTGCCCTACCCCCTCGTGGCCTCCTGCCTATATATCATTCTCTTATCTTTTTTATACTCCATTCAAATTAGCAAAGTAACTGAGCTTAAGTCATAGCCATAAGTTATTAATTAAATCCTGGTGATGTGAGGTCCTGCCTGCCTGTGTGGATGGCCGCAAAAAATAAAAATATAAAAAATATAAAAAGCTCAGTGCACAGCCCTCAGGCCTGTACTTTGTTTGGTGCCCTCCGCGGGCGAGAAGCACCAACCGGGGGCAAATATTTGACAGAGGTGTGGTTGTATGTGTCTGTACGGGCCCTGATAAATAAGGACATCTCCTGGCAAGAAGAATAGAGACAGAGACAAAGAACAAGATGCAAGGCAGGAAAAAGGGGGCAAAATAAATATAATGTAGGAATAAAAGAGTACGGGGGAGAATTGACTGTCACTGCTTTTTCAAATTGACATTCTTTACAGGCTCAATATCAGAGACACACTTGGTGATGGATGTCTCTCTTTAGGTAGCAGGGTCACATTTATGTTTTTAAATTAGGTTTGTAAAGCCAAAAGTCGGTCAAAATTCAACAAACACACACACATACAAACACACACACACACACACACACACACACACACACACACCTTAGGATAAAAGCGGTATTTGTTTTTATGACACCAGTGCCCAAGAGTGTTCAAAGAAGCAAGTGAATACGGCCATGAAAAGAAAAGGTTAGGTAATGTACAGTATGTATATATATATAACTTTGTAAAATGAATAATGGTAATAAGACTACGGTGAAGCAGATGAAACTGATCTAGTACCGTCAAGGAAACGCAGGCTGTTCTGGTCTGCCTGCCGTAAATCGTTTGCGGGAAAATCGGACCCGTGCAAATGAATAATTAATTACTATATAAAAATAGCATTCTTCTCACTGATGATCTTTTTTGCTATTACAGTACATACATTTATGAACATCACAGGATAAACTTGACTGTTTGAACCACATTTAAAAGTTCCTTGTAGAAGACTTAAAGGAGAATGAAGGGGTTAATAATGTGACTGAAGAGAAAACGGTCGTGGCTGCCACTGACAGGCAGGTTTCACAAAGTTGGCACATAGGCCAAATAAACAGGGGAGGTTCATACATTGGTAGTTAAATTGAGATCAGAGTGACAGACAGAAGAGTTCACAATGGCAGGGAATTGGGGGAACTTAGGGTAAGGGCAGAAAAAAAACGCCAAAGAAATTCTACCTATAGTATACACTGTGCACAAAAAGATATGGAGGTCAGTGAATGAGTATGAAAGGAGCGCGTGAGTTAGGTCAGTGATGGGGTTAACAAAGTGGGCCGTAGGCTGGAGGAAGAGCCCTGCTAATGCTGTTAAAGCAGAGCTTCCGCTTTCGCCGTGGGGCAATCGAGGAGCCACACAAAAAGGGGCACGGGGTCCACACACACACGCTGGACTGGATACACAAGGCCACACACCACAGGAAAGGAACTCGGCCCGAAGACAAACACTGCACGACCAGACACACACACACACACCCACACACACATACAGTTTATACACAAACACTACTGTCTCCTTATATGCCCCGAGTACGACAAGACATGTGGCATGTTACACTTCCAAGTGTAGAGCAGAGAAAACAAAAATGGCCACAAAGTCAAGCCATAAAGAATGGGGGGAAAAATGGACTCAAATGCTGTACGGCGAGGTCAAATTTTGATGGCTGTACTTAACGTGAAGAGTTCTCCCTCGCAGGATCTGAAGATCTCGGCTTCAGTGTAGCCAGTGGAATTTTTTTGTTTTCCAGATAAACAAACAAAGAGGTCCAAACCCTAACAGTCTAGACCAACAACATAGCACCGCAGCCATCTCCAAATATAAACTTCAAGCTTTATTTCCCAAGCCGCCACACAATGGTTTCTGTAATCTTCCAGAGAGAGGAGAGACACATAAACCAAACCAAACAGGTTGGTTGAGGGAGAATTAAGTCTTTAACACCCTGCCTGCCACTTTTTATGGTGAATGCCGCTATACAAACACACACACACACACACACACACACACACACACACACACACACACACACACACACACACACACACACACATCCCTTTCCCCTCTTCCTCTGCAGACTTCCCTGCCTGAAGTTACAGTAATACAGTTTGCCAGTAAGTGACGGCGAGCAGCAACGACAGACGAGAGGTTAGGGCTTAGGTTAAAAGGCAAAAACCAGCTCAGACTTTTAAGTTACTGCCTACAAATGACCATAAGTACACTGATGGATGCACCCTCATTGCAAATCAAACAGTTTTTTTTTTAATATATTTATTTCTACACACAATTAGATAACGAGATGATTTTGGTCTTAGCAGCTTGTACACACTAAGAATTACTGGGTTAAACATTGTCCCCAAATGGGCAAATACAGCACCAATGCAATGCTGGGTTAACTTTAGCTACAGTGGTACCAATGGCCTGCTTTGACCCAGGCTTAAGGTTATAGACGTTGGGTCATCCGATCGAAAACCCAAAAAAGTGTTTTCACCCACTAGTCAAAGTTACCCTATTATTGACTGTTAAATGAACCCACATTGCATTTGGTGCATTTTTAAATTAGATGTAAACCAGCCAAGAGATATGGCATCCATATCTTTTGTCACTGTTATTTTTATATTACTATTTACCCGAACCAAAAATTTGTATGTCTGCCAACAGTTAGAATCTTCGCTATTTAAACATGATACAACGTGTTACTTGATTGTTCACAACACTTGTATCCCCTGCAGTTCATTCATATGAAGGACTCAACAGTAAAGTGACTCACTTGGCACTGGGTGAATTTTTAACCTGATGACTATGAACCAATGGGTCAAATTGACCCAATGTTATTTAGTACTGAACAATAATTTGAAAGTAAAGCTAACACTAGATAATACATCGACCCAATTTTCTTTTGTGCGTGTGTGTGTGTGTGTGTGTGTGTGTGTGTGTGTGTGTGTGTGTGTGTCTGTGTTTGTGTGTTCATGCATCGATAGACAGTTTATAACACTGAACTCATGGCAGACTGTCAAATTACCCAACCCTTAAATGCAATTACGTCCTCAGCATTAATACATTTATGACAATAATACAACGAAGAAAGGAAAAGTGGCTATAAAGGGGAGGATCGGGACATATTAGAGCATAATTAGCTTCTATCGGGCCAAACCCAAACGCGGGGAAAAATAGAAAATGTGTGTCTGTGCAAGTGCGTTGGAAGGAGGGAGGGAAATGAATGAGGTCTTTTCTTACAGCAGAGCCCCAGATCAGAGCTCCTAACTATGGGATTTGGTGCTGTTGCCTTTCTCCCCCGGGAGGGAGTAATTAGGTTAGGGAGGACAACTGCCGCATTGTTTTAACAGAGGAGGGATTGTGCAGGCCAAAGTCCCACCAGCAACATGCTTCCCTCACAACAAAAATGCCAAACGGATTCTGCGGCGCTCCGACACGCATCCGCACACACACGCATGCACACACACACGCACGCACACACACACACACACACACACACACACACACACACACACACACACACACACACACACACACACACACACACACACACACACACACACACACACACACACACACAGAGCCTGCAAAACTTTTTTTTAGGGTTTCCTCTGTTAAAAGTTTTGCACAAGGGCGAAGAACCTGTCTTTCTTTATATGCAGCTAAGGCTTCGGAGCTGTGTGTGTGTATCCTATGAAATGTCAAGTACAGTCCAACAGTGTCAGATGTCCTCTCGTGTTGTTGCAGTTGTGGGATTCTGGCTCTTTGTGGGACTCGGCTCCCTTTAGTGTAACTGCGTCTACTCTCTCCTGTACCCAGAGGCTTGGCAACACGCACCGCTCCTAACTACTATAATATGGTTATGATGCATTTGCATTCCTTCCAATCCCAAAGGAAATACAATACGCCTATATCGGCTGTTTTAATCACAGTCCGCTTCCAAGGAAAGTAAGAGGAGAATACATACAGCCACAGCTATACGGAGGCTTTCTCAAATATACTTCAAGTTCGTTTAAATAGTCCTCCGCTGATTGATAGAGAGTAAATCAAACAAATCATGCTGCTAGAAAAAATAAAAGTACATGGAGTGCTCCCCAGTCTACTGTATTTACAATTTAAAAAAAATGGTGGCCTCTTTCATTCCCCGCCCATTCCCCTCTCCTCTTGCCCATTCTGTCTTTTCCGCTTTGCGCTGTAAATCTTTCTAAACCGAAAGAGGAAAATAATTCTGCCGTTGTCTCCCTCCTCTACCTCATTCTCAAGGCCTTACGCTCCTCCAAGTATTGCAAAAAGAAAAAAGAAAAAAAAAAGGCGCCATAATATGCACCTCTTCATACCCGCCCACACTATCCCTATTCACTTTCATCGTAAATCTCGGCAACTTTGCAACAATATACAGTCAATTTGTGGTCCCCCTATGAGTCCTAACTCTAGCTTGGGAATGATTGTATTCAGGTGTGCAGATGGAGTAGGAAAAACAAGTCCAGGGGATTAAAAAAATTATAAAAATAACACGGTGGACAGCATTAATGTGTGTGAATTGATTCGTGACCCCAACAGACAGGTCCATAAGGCCTTCAAGAATCTTTATGCCACCGCGGCTCTACACAGGTGGAGGAGATGATTGCGCTTCATTCCAGATGATGACCATAATAAGCCCGGCTTAAGTTTCACTGGTTTTTGCTCGAGAAAAGGCTTGCTGAAGAGACTGACAGCAGTAGCCTGACACATCAGACAGTGGTCTCAAACTTAAAGCTATGGTGCGTAACTTATTTTGCCCCCATGAGGAATTCTGAGTAATTCCAACGACACTGTCAGCACATCTATATGAGGTAAGCCTTTGGTGATCAAGCATGGATTTTATTCCTTCTGCCTTGCGTCCAGGTTTTTTCTCAAACCCAGTTTGTAAACCTTGCATACTGAGAAATACAGAGAAAGTTTAGTGGAGCTGATAGGCTCAATCGCTTTGTCACTGTCAAATCGCTAAGTGATGGCTTGAATATAACCGTCATTCATTTATATGAAAAAGTTACGCACTATAGCTTTACGGGGTGCGCTCCGCTCTGAGTCCTGTTCTCAACAGAGCTTGAAAAAAGCCGCGGCCACAAAAGAGGAGCGCCGCACACACACGGTCTCTCCATTAAGTTTGCAGGCCTTCACATGACAACAAGAGCTCATAGAAGAATTTCATTCAGAGACTATGTAGACCAGCTAGACGACGTCTTAATAACAGGAGAACTCAGAGAGTCGAGTGCGGCATGGACGTGCATTTATAAAATGTATTGAGGAGTGTTTGAGCAGCGGAGATTGTCCCACTCCGTGAACTCGCAGCTAAATCTGGCCCATCTGTGTTTTATATTTCGGCAGTGACATGAAATCCTCATCCTGCGCTGAATTTTCCAGAAAAATATACAATTTTCCATGTAACGCACACTAATCCTGCAGCTATTTCTCTGAGCCTAAACAGAGCAGAAAGTTTATATCTGAATTCCCCTCGCAGCGTATAAGGCACAGCTGCAGTTGGGATAGTAGTGGCCGGGCCAAGAGGAGAAAGCCACAGTGTGTGTGAGAGTTTTGTTTGATTCTAACCCCGAGCCCTGCTTGGCCTCGGCCGCCTGTACCCCACTCCATAGGCGTAGATTTCAGGCGGGATGCAAAGGATATGTCCCCACCTCGAAATTTAGAAGAGGTTAATGTTTTCCCCTCAAACAAATCTGAAAGACAACCCCCTTCGCCGCAAAACAGCCGATCTTGCCCATCTCCCAGCGTTGCAGTGGTTTTCTTGGACTTCAGATCACAGCTACAGTGCGTAACCTTTGCTTATAAATGAATGTCGGTTAATATTCAAGCCACTGCCAGATGAGTTGACACAAAGTTGACTCAGCCTTTCACCTCCACAAAACTGATTTCCTACATAAAATTGATGTGGAAAATGCACAAATACGAGCATTAGAATTCACCAGAATGTAGCTAAATGTTTGATGCTCAAAATGTTTCTGGGGGAGAACCCACATATCTCCCTGTTACCTGCTTAATGTTTACCCCCAATGTTGAAACGAAACCTATAACCATGCTCGACTTCATACTCTTCTCTTTGTTTCCACAAGGGTCTGTCAGACTACTCTACTGCCTTCACTGTCAGGGGAGGTCTCAAACAACCCTTGGGGCAGCACAAAAAACACAAGTCACATTAAGAAGCATAGCGCGCACACTCATATCCCCAACACATACACAAACACTTCCACACAAACAGAGTCAGTTAATAACACACAAACTCCCGCCCTCCAGCTCTGTTTGCTCACAGCTGCCAGGCCTCCTCAGAGTTCATCCGAGGTAAAGATATGTTATATTATGCAACCGAGTATAGATTTTCCACCCTTGGCCCCGAGCCAACTTCCTGCTCCAAAGAGCAAGATCTAGCGCTTTGTTCCCTGGGGTGACAGCTAGTCCTTGCCGGACGGGGGTGGCCGAATAAGATACACGGATAGAAACGGAGAAGGAAGGTATATACAGGAACAGTTGAGAAAGGGGAACGCAAACAAGCAGGCAAGCAGGAAGGCAAGGGGAGAAAAGAAAAAAGAAAGAGAGGAAAAAGGAAAGAAAAGAAAGAAAGCATGCAGCTTTGTCATTCTAAGATATTGTTGTCTGCGTGTCTTTGTCTGCAACTCAGAAATCCCCCTTTTCTCCTACGTCTACTCTTATGTCTTATGTTTCCCCGGCTCTTGAAATTTAGGTCACAACTGTTTTCATTACTGTTTGACTAGCGGGTTCATGAGGCTCCGAGCGTCAACGTTCCTCCACCCACCCCCAAGACAGGAAAAGATTTTTCCCTCCAACGTTAACCCAATAAATGCCTATCAAGCCCAATCACAAGCTTTAAGCCGTGGTGCCGGGGTTGAAAGAGAACAAAAGCAGATCTCAGCAGTTGATCTGTAGTTTAAGTCATGGGTATAATCATTGCAGGGCTCATAATCTTATCTGCCAAATAGCCAATGTGGATTACACTCCTCCTGCATGGTCACTGTTTTCATTTCCTGCGCTGCTGGGTCAACATATCCACGACTCTATTACTCAGAACTATTTTGCCTCTGTTGTGGCATGAGGTAATGTTATCGTGGCGATGAAAGAAAGCCTTGGGAAATTTGAAGTCAATCAGCGAGCCAATCAATGCTCTCTTTATCCCTCCTCTACTTAAGGCAGAGCCAAAGAAGCGGTGAAAAGATAATGAAGGCCGTGACGTCATGGAGTGGCGTGACTGTCTGATGTCATCCGCTGACGACTCGACAATCCTCGATACCACAGGCACGACCGAATTAACTAGAGCCCGATGGAGCCTTTGTCCTTTGTGTCCAAATGATTTTAATTGCCTCTCCAGGCTCCGCCAGGTGTGCAGAGATGTTTGTTTTGCCTGGTAATAAAAGGATGGATGGATGGATGGATGGATGGATGGATAGAGGGAAGGAATTCAGGAGGGCCATACATTAATTACTGAATGTGTGTTTTTCCTGTACGAGTGACTCCAAACCTCAAGTAGGCTACTCATACCTCAGGGGATACTGCAATTTTCAAAGTGTACATGGAAAGACTGGAGAGTATAGCTCCATTAAAGTATGAATACATTAAATCATTCACCTGAGTGAATGGTGACATCTGAACACTTCGGTAAGTGCTGCAATTTACCATGTGCAAAAACTAGTTAAAAGCAGAGCAGTCTAAACAGTTAGCTAAAGTATATAGCTGAAATAGTTAGCTAAAGGAAATGAATATATTATTGTGACTGTTGGCTTACAGTAGCTTAGTAGATGATTGTGTAATACTACACTATTGTGTGGTTTTTACCTGCAAGTATTGTCAAAGTCTTTAAGCAGCTTTCGTCTTAACTTACAAAGTGACACGCTGTCCGCATGCCAGTTTTTCTTATTTTCTCCTATGCCTTTTAAACTCCATTCTTTCCTAACAACGATTTGTTGCCTACTGTTGGTCGTGATAGCTAGAAGTGGTAATAATGAAATGGTTGAAATAGTTAGCTAAAAGTACAGTTGAAATAGTTAACTAAAATGTCTTGTTAATGGTTGAAATTATTAGCTCAAAGTAAATGCTTGAAATGGTAATGCTAAAAGTAATGGATAAACAGTTGAAGTAGGCCTACTTAGCTAAAAGTAATGGATAAATAATTTAAATAGTTAACTAAAAGTAAAAGATAAACATTTGAAATGTTCAGCTTCTGCCATTCCATGTTTTAGCAGTAGGCCTACGAACTTGTGCATACTTGATTAGTCTTGATCAAACTGACCTAAACATTGACAGCTCATGATATTGTAAAAAAATAAAAAATAAATCAACTTTAACAAGATTAATAGTGTTGAGTAACATCAACAACAACAAAAAAAACTGTGCGTCATGTGATAATGTGCATGTGTGTTATGCATTAGGCGCCACAAAATGTAGCAGTACAGTTAGCCGTGATTTCAAACAGACAAACCATAGCCTACTTCTAATGTGTAGACCTAATTTGGCTGCAGCTCCTGTCTTATTCACAAGATAACAATGTATGCATGTGCAAAGTTGGTGTCAATGCATCTGCTATTTTTCATCTTTTGAGGGGGGGGGGGGGGCATGGGGGGGAGAGTGAATGCATGGCCTTATAGACTGTCCGAGATGGAAAGTCAGCCTGGGGGAGCTTGTCAAAGAGATGACTCCAGTCAAACACGCACCGAGAGAAAAACGGTGCTCAGATTTCATCCGGATTAATCTGGAAGCTTTGTAATACGGGGTCTGCTGCTGTATATATTTAGCCTGTGCAGTGGGATGTAGGTCAGACAGACAGGCAGGACAGGCCAAACAACATGCCCAGATTGCCCACTAAGAAGTGACCTTGAGTGGACCACCAATGATCCGCAACAACAACACCCTATCTATTTCTGTTGACCTGTGGCAGTCTGGTACAATGGCTTAGCACGCTCCTGGTTTTGCCGGGCCACAAAGTTTGAGCCCTACCTCTTTCTTTATGCGTCACAAAAGATCGCGGAAACTCAATATCATACAGCTTGTCTTTACAAAAGCGTTATTTGTTGATTAAAAAGACAGAGCAGGGAATGAATTATAGTTGACGTTTGCGCAGCGTGTTGATACTGGCATTAGTTCAAATGTATTCAATGAAAGAACAAAGCACACTCAGAAACATTTCTCAGTCTGTCTTCTGCAGCACCACACTCGCAACTCAACTAACAAAACACTGTAAAATGTGCAACAATTATTCATGTTGCAATCCGCAACGTGACTGTATTGACTGAAGACCTTTATAGCAGTGACAGGTCTGTGCTACTGGCGTAACACACCCACACACAACTGATTCTCACACTAATTTCGCAATGCAATGAATTCACCTGTAGTAGATATGATGACAGCTATGAGAGCTACTCCTACAGATCCGCCAAATGTCCAACGTTTTTAAATATATATATATATATATATATATATATATATATATATATATTTATATATATATTTTTTATATATATAGCCCCCCTCTCGAAAAATGTGCTTTGCTTATTGTCACCTCTCCTGGATGTTTTTCCGTCACTGTGCAAAATGATGCATGTGCAGACATTAAAATTAAAGCGCAAACATACAAGCTTTGATTTTGTGACATCACAACGAGTCTCGGACCCAATACTGGTCCAACAAAAGAATGTTTTAACAAAGAAACCGAATATCAGACACATTGTTAGCACTAACTATATATATATATTGATATGTTTTTGAACAATTTCTATAGGGGAGGTCTTTAAATTGAAGCAATCGACTCATTGATGATCAAAAATGATATGCCACTCCAGTGTAAGCCAAGCGTGACGGACTAGCTGGCTGCAATGTGAATAACCTCTGATTCTCTTCCAGATACTAGATCTATACAAAACAAGAAAGAAAGACGTGTGTGTGTGTGTGTCTGTGTGCCTCCTAGTGTATCTGTGTATATGTAAGGTGCCACTCCCTCTCTCCTCGAAACACTGTGGATTTCTCTGTCTCTCGCCCTCTCTTTATATCACTCACACAAAACACCACTTGTATGTCACCACAAACACCTTATCCTCAATCGGCCTGTCAGATTGCTTGTCACAATGTTTTCAAATGGCCACATAATGGTGGCACTGTTATTGGGATTTATGACTCAAAAATCAAGAGGAAAGAACACGCTGTACTGATGTCTGAAGTACAGCTATGACAAAGCTCTCAGATATTCACCAAAGCAGTTCATGTGTTTTGTGCTTGTGGTTCGTTTTGGTAAAGGCACACTTTGTGCCCCCCTCCCTTTCTCTGCTCTCATATTGTACACTAAGTATTTTGCGTTCCTCTGTATATTCTAGCTCAATTATGTAATTTAGCACAAGTGTGTGTGTGTGTGTGTGTGTGTGTGTATGTGTGTGTGTGTGTGTGTGTGTGTGTGTGTGTGTTCAGTAGCCATGGTAACAGCACAACATATCGGCGACCACAGAACCGCACTGGGGCCCGCGGGCACTGCCAGGGTTGTGCCAAAGACTAATCCATACCAGAGGTGACATGAGCGAAGGAAAAGTGAGGCTGGGTGGAGACAACATGAAACACACACATGCAGAAATCACACACACACACACACACACACACACACACACACACACACACACACACACACACACAGCAGTGTATTACTCTCTCCTCTCACTCCTCGCCTTCCTTTTAAAACACAAGCGCACACACTGGATATCCTCCCATTCTTCTTGGCTGGAGCCTCCCATGGCAGTAGCAGTAGGAATCCATTCTCCACGGATGCTGGGACAGCTGTGCAGATATTGAATGGGACACAGTTGGTTCTGCCTCTCCCTGCATGCAGCTTGAGATAAAAACTACATGCTACTTAATTCAAATCTATATCGCCCCTGCTGCCAAAATGCGGCCCGGCTCATCTCGTCTTTGTCTTCTCCGCCACCAAAGAGAGCTCTGAATTTCTGTTTTGTGCGAAAATTGCTGCAAATTCGCTCCTGCTGACGCACGGTGGCCCCCAGTCACCAGCTTAACAATGAACGCAGAAAAGTCATATCACTGACAAAGACTCTAATCACAGGAACCTTCATAAGTCTCTCAGTTATATACGGCATATACTTAGAATGCAGATATTACACAGCGTGCCACCAATTTTAAAGCTGCAAAGACAAACAAAAAGCTCCCAATTTGCAGCTCTGGGTCGTCATAGCAGGGCTACCTCCTTGTTTTTAGGGGTTGGTGGCCTTTGGTGGCGCCAGTGATCGGAGCTCCTAAGGACACACAAATGCCGCCTCAAATGAACCAAGCAAGAGTGTGTACGTGTAAAACACTGGAGTGTGTGTTAATGATGTCTTTCTTTTTTACAGCGGCTTTGGCCTGTAACTGGCTGCGTGCGTGGTGTAAATGAATAAGTAAAAAGGAACACGGTGTCCCAGCAAAGCGTCTGGCATTATGACCTCCTGCTGTCCCCGTGATGAGGGGAAAAGATCCGCCCGCTGCCTGCACAGCACAGGACGGTAGCACGGTCAATCCAAGACTCCGATTTCACCCCGTATAGCCAGTCCTCCCCCTCTTCTTCTTCTTCTCTCTCTCTTACACGTGTGCGCACACAACTGGGTTTCAAGAGAGCACAATAGATCAGCCCTACCTGTCAATCAAATGTACTATGACTTCATTCTTCTGTCTGTAGACAAAAGCAGGGTGTTTTACTGGCTGCCGCGGGTCCCGTCTCTGCATAGGCCTACTTGGTTTTGGCTGCTTGGCATTGGGGAAATACACTGGAGTTGTATGTATAGGAACTTAAACAATTAAACATGTGTGCAACTGAACCAAAACCCACAGTGATACCATAACTCAATACACCCCATCTAGAGAAATGCAAATGCAACACAGGCGAGAGGGCCGGGCCTTAACCCTTTGCTCGCAGTGTGACCTGCATGGTGTTCGCTTTTAAAGAGAGCCCGATAGGCTTGAAAGGGATTTTCTCAACATGATAAAGGTGAGACACAGTCCACTGGAAAGTGGCAATCCCGGCTAATCCGGCGATAACCGCTCACAGGCCTAATTGGCATGTAGGCATGGCACCCAAAGGTTTTCTGAGGTGTGCACGTGTACGCCTGTGCACGAGGATGTGTCTTTAATTAAAAAAAAATCTGTAATTTTTTCTGTTTATTCAGACTGTGGTTCCATCAGATTGTAATCCTCTGAACAGCTGTTCCAACTCATTCTGCAGGCCTTGGGAAGAGACAGAGACAAAGTGGGGGAAGTCGGGAGGGGGCGAGGGCCACCTCACCAAATATGTGTGAATATACAGTCAATGCTCGCAAGCCCTGATATTGATTACATTCATTTAATCAGATTTTCACATAAAAACAAACTAGCTCATGCTTTTCCCCCTTTCTCAATACTGTCCAGAGATGTTTTCACTGAAAACACCGCTCTCTGATAACGATTGGTGGTGACGTAAGAAAAATATAATACATCCTCTTGGAGCAACATATAGCGCTGATTAAGGGAAAAGGCTGCAATAAGTCATGTGTGGCTGAGACGGTGACCTTGAGGCAGAGGTGAGTTCTGACGGACAGAGAAAACAGAGTTCTCTTAAGTAGGTCTATATAGCAGATGAGCTGTCCGATAATCAACCTACACACCAAAGCAAATAGGAACTCGCTGCAGCATGTGAAAGGCCCTAAAGGAGATGACGTGCAGGGCAGCTTTTAGTTTGGATGAAGCAATGTAAATTAATTCAAGATTTAAAAAAAGAAAAAAATGGAGGGGTACATGCACAATTATTATTTTTTTAGTTCTGAACACGGACAATTCAAAAAAGAGGTGGTTGTGATGTAATAAATCTACCTATCTTTGACTGCTTCCCTTTCACGCACATTCTGACACAGATTGGTCAGTTATTTTGGTGTGTTTTCAGCACAGCCATGACCGCATTGCAACGAGGAGCGAAAAAATAGTGCCTCCTGGTCGGAACACGTTGTTAATAACAGGCTGGGAAAAAGAGAGAGAGAGAGAAAAGAAAAGATGCAACTTTTTCTATTCATTGAGTGTGTGTGCAAAATAATATACAATAAATATACTGTATTATTATTTATTTTTTTAGCTCTCCTTTATCCTATACAGGGGCCTGTAATAATTCCAGATGCAGTTTCAGCGTTATAGCGTGTAAAAAAAAACATTTTCTTAAGATGGAATATATAGAAACACAAGACACCTGATGCGATGTAAGTTAAAAAAAAGGGACTAAATAGGACTTACCACTAAGGCATTGTTTAGAAGGTGAGTAGGGTAATACTTTAGTGTTGAGAGGGTGTTAAGAGGCGAGGAGAGCAGGGGTCAGCGTCCAGGCGGGCAGAGGGGGGCAGAGGGAAGGAATCAGTTAAAATGTCGCACCAGTGAAAACAGTCTGAGATGACAACATTACGAGCTGAAAAATAGTATCACTGAACACAGTTTAAAATGCAGTTAGATGGAGGAAAAAAAACAAAGACAGCTCTGGGTTTTTTGGAAGTGCAGATTTGTGCTGTGTCATTGTGGCATGAGGGGAACGGACACTTTGGGTTTGGAGAAAGCAAAAGAAACGGACAAAAAAGAAAGAAAGAAAGAAAAAATGTCAAATGAATAGTATAGGCTAAAACATTGGGATAAAACTGGAGAAAAATAACCCCAAAGGCACTTTTAGGAGTGAAATGGCTTTTGCAGACTTCAAAAGTATTTAAAGAGTGAATGGGGGAATTAAACATATGAGACACTGCGGTGAGGCATGGCTTCCACTTCCTCTGGTTTAAATTAAGAAAATTCCCTTAATATAGATGTGCTTTTTTGTTTGTATGACTTAATTAGAAAAACGTGTAATAACACACTAGAAGTAACACTCTCTCACACACACACACTTTCTCCCTGTAATATGCTTCCATTACGCACCGTCCGCCACATCCCACAACGCATGCATCTCTCCATCAAGGCCTATTTTCTCTTTCCTTTTTTTTAAATAAAAGTTAATAATTAATTCAATTGTTGCCGTATCCGAGGTCCAAGCTGTATTTTTAATCATTAACAGCAATTAAATAAACAAAATGTGCCTTCCGTCTGCATACTGAGCTGCAAGGGAATGCTCTGTGCGTGTGTGTGTGCGTGTGTGTGTGTGTGTGTGTGTGTGTGTGTGTGGAGGGCGGCTGGTGGTGTTTGCACGGAGAGGGAAGTTGTTTTCTTCTATGCACAGCACACACACATAAGGCTTCAACATTTTTTTGTATTAAAAAACGACAAGACACAGCGCGTGGAGGGCTGCAGACGGCGCTTCTGTGACCCCCCCCCCTCCCTCTGCCCAGCCAGTGACACACTTGCAACTTACCACTACGTGCAACATGTGCACCACATTACACTGTATGGGCTTCTGTTACCAATTAGTTTTGATTAAGGGGAATTTATGTAGCTAAGTAAAAGCTTCTTTTGTTCACGGATTATCTGCTGTAAAAATAGTTTTTTATCAATTACAGATCGAGCCATCATCTCCAAAAAAGAAAGGCCTATTTGGAAAAGCAGGCCTGGGCCCCTCAAGGCTAAGAACCACTTTTAAAAAAAAAATCTTATAGGCACAGCATCCTGATCTATATGCAATGAGGATAACATTTCTGGTCATACTTCACCAATTTGTTTCCATTTGTAAAAGAGTTTCAGTAATTTTCACCAACTGAGTCAAGTCAGCACACGAAGCAGCCTCAAATAGTTTACCAAATATAATGAAGAATTAAGGGGAAAATAATAATATATATATTTTTTAAATATCCCTTTAACTTTTCTGGTATCAACTAGAGGATGGCATAATGATCCTAGCTGCTAATGCTTTATTTTAAATGGAAGGCAGACAGGACTTGTGCCTTGCACAAGAATCCATGCCTCCCCAGCCTTAGTGGTAACGACGGGAGGAAAAGTATTTTTTAGTAAAAAAACACTGTTAAAATCAGGAAGGAATTACACCTCAAACGCACCCTGGCAGTGCACTGTCAGACAAGGCCAACGAGGGATAAACAAGTCTGCTTTATAAGAGTGTGAGGCTTCCAGCAGCTGTGTAACATGGGCAGGCCATTGCCACCGGTTGGCCTGAACCAATTAAATACATTCTAAAAAAAATGATCTGGAAACAAGAGGCTTTGTTTGCAAGCAATATGCTGGGAAAAGACATTAGAGAATTATTTTTTTTTAATTTTGCATTAAAAAGAAAAAAACATGCCAGGGAGTATGAGTTTATGGGAGACTATGGTTCGAGAGGGAAGCTGTGCAGCATGTTGGACTTTGCATTCTGAAATTAAACATTTTCTTACGGCCGTGCTACGAAAAAAAATCTTCCTGAAAAAGTATTATTTTCATTCCGTCTCTCTCTCACTGCTGTAAACTGTGTATTTTTAAGAGATTAATTATACAATTTTGTGGGGCCTTTAATGTGATGAATCATGACTTCAGCAGAGGAAGTAACAGTTAAATCAAAAGAGTGAAAAGGTAACATTTATTGCACATGCCTCCCAACTGGAGAGACTCCTTTCACCACAGTCAAACAACTAGTTCAAATGGCTACACTCAATCATCATTTAGGGGGAAATTTCCTGACACTTAGCATTTCCTCGAGAACAGCAAGAAAGTAAGAAGGTAATAAAGCATGTGTGTTAAATATGATCTTGGAGATTTTTTTCCCCAAAAACTAGCAATTTGTCTTTTCAAAAAAATATAAGTATCCCTGGAAAAAGGGCAAGAGAGCACTTGTAAATAAAAGCACTTATTCTAGGAAGATGTTAAAAGGAACACATATGTACATGCAAAATAACTGGGACATTTATTTTGTAGGATTAGTTTAAATGAGGTGAGACATGTCTGCTCTCAGTATATATTATGAAAACGGGAAGGTGAATAGACAGAGGCTGAAAATATATTTATAGGCCTAAGAAATAAATACAATTCCTCTGCCTCCTATAGCTGTTCAGCACGTGTTGTATTCAAGTGCAAACTTGCTTAAATAAGTCAATTTGTGCTGCAGAGCTCCAGCAAAACACCATCTCATCAGAAGATGCATGTGTCTGTTCACAGAATATAAAGCACACGCACACACATACAAATGCATGCACACACACACACACACACACACACACACACGCACACGCACACAAACTTTCGCTTTTCCCGGTCACATTAAAATCAGCCCCAAAGGCGGCAGCGTGCGCCCTGCTCTCCGGCAACTCCCCTTCGCTGGCCAAGAACTCTTGCGAGCCTCGCCACTTGGGAAGAAAAAAAAAGAATCCTCCAGCAAGCAATATTAGAAACTCCGTTCCACATTTCGCTGCCTGTCCCTGCGCTCTGCTTTCTCCTCCTCCTCCTGCTGCTGCACGCTCCCCTCCTTCTTTTTTATATGAAATACATTTCGGGAGAAGCGCCATTTTCTCTCCAAAAAACCCATGTGCGATGGGAAAAAACGCGCAAAGAAAAAAGTTTGCTGCTGCGTAAAGGCGCTCGGAGACTGGCCGAGTGTCGGAGAGTCGAGGCAAAAGTTTCCGAGTGAGAAGGACGCTCCTCCGACACACAACAAACCAAACACATGTAACATATCAAGACGGAGGCAGCAGCGCAATAAACATTTTTTTTTTTAACCCGGCGTCCTCCCCACTACACACAGCCATACCCACAGACAATGAAATAAGATAAGACCATTTACCTGTGTCAAGCAGTACGGGGAGTACATGGCTATTTTTAGAAGGGAGAATTGGAGAGCTTATTTAAGTTGGATGGAAGCTCGGTATATAGTGCTGCATTGCAATCGCTCGCCGTCCTGTTTCTCTCACTCCATGCTGCTGCAGCTTACAGTAACCCCGCCTAGAAAGTGAAAGCTTGCACAAACTTTCAGGGAAAAAACTTTGCCTCCCTCCCCTCTCTCCTCTTGCAGGACTTTTATCGCTCTCCTCTTTTTTCGCGACGACCTCTGAGGGAAGGCGGCATTTTTTTTCTTTTTCTTTATTTTTGAATTTTTATACAGATTCGTGAAGGTGACACAACTTTTGACTTTTGGGAACCAGATAAATCGCTATCTTTTCAATAACCTTCCGCGGCTGTCTGACGCGCTGTGAAGGCTTTATACACAGTCTGTTTGTGATAGACACCCGCGCGCATGGTAATGTCATGCTTTATGTCGCGTTTACTGACCCGTTCACTCCCATGTCATGGAGGCGCAATTAAATACCTGAGAAGGTGGATAAGTGGTTTCGGTGTGCGCGATTGATGCATGTCTATTAGTAATTACACTGTTGTTACATTTTGATTGAAGGAAACAAGTGAACGCATCATCAGAATAGACAGGAGTGCCGCAACAGCTGCAGGGCAAAACAACAAAGGAATTACATTTGAAGTTAGATTGTCTCTGATTTGACTTACAACAACTTTCTTTATAATAATAATCATGTCAAAGCCAGAGGAATGGAAGTACACTTTAGATGCACAAATAAAATATTCTGTTATAGATCTCGGTTAGGATTTCAGCTTCTAAATCCTGTGTGTTCAAAAAGCCCTAGTTTGCACTGGATTATATACTTAAATTCGTTTGCGGGCATTTAAACACACGCAAAGTTAAGGCTATTTATTTACTGAACCATATTTGACCCAGTCTGGAGCCCACAACTGTAGCTCAAAAACCCCAGTGAAGTGAGTCCAAGCCAAACAGTTAGTGCTGCATTCACCATGATGTAGAAATCTAGCAAACACTGAGGACAGACATATAATCACAGCCTGTGAGGCAGTATCAAAAATACTAAATTGGGGTGTGCAGCTACTCTCTGTCACACACACGCGCACACACACACACACACACACACACAAGCACTAAGTGAGTGATACACATATCATATAAAAATCACAAAATAAAAAGTCTCTGACTGTGGCACAGCGGGGAGGGAGAGTCATTGTAAAGAAGGGGAGCTGCCCTGATACTGGAGTCCCACAGATTTATGAGGGGCCTACTACTACTGCTTGTGCATGTCTACCGCAAAGCCACTGCAGGCGAAGAAAACAAAGAGATCCGCGGCTCTGTGTGGCCAATTACTGCACACGGCCGGAGACGTGAGCCAGAGAGGGCGGGCGGCGGGGAGGGAGAGAGAGGGTGTGTGGTCAGGGGGGGGTGGGGGTGGGGGTGTGTGTGCGTACCGTACGCCACAACACTGTAAACCCCCAGGCCCTCGCTGCCACGCAAGGTTAGAATAGCAGCATTCCTTCCTGTGAATGTGATACATGACTAATGTGAAACACACACACACACACACAAACATACATACATACATACATACATACATACACAGACACACCCTGTAACACACACACACACACACACACACACACACACACACACACACACACACCTTGTGGTTCCCCTTCAGGCAGGTGTATTGACTTCATAACCATTGCCTGCTACAGTTGAGGGATATTCTTCTTCTGCCTCGGCCTTCAAAGTCACTTGAATGTACCACAAGTGCAAAAGGTTACAGCTAGAGGGATCAAATCCCCCCATATTCTCCTTTATGGAGTCGACTTGCATGCAACACACGCAAAACACTCCTCTCCTCAAATGAGCCACACATTTAGCGGTCTGTGTGAGTAAATCTCTCATTAAGTAACACATGGTAGAGCCATATGCTTTGGTCAGTGGGTCTGCTGCGGCTCAGGCTTTTTCTTTTTCACACGCCTTGAATATACATATTTACCACTGCTCCAGAGTGGCCAGCGCTGCGATGACTTCACCCGTCAGCGTGGAGCTGTTATACAGTCGCCTTGAAAATAAACCCAGGCTCTGGCGAATGAAACGATCAAGCAAATTGATGTGTAATTTACGGCCGTGTTGACTGCTTCAGGGGAGCTTGTGCCGTGCGGGCAAACCGGTTAGGCAAGGGTGATGGTAAGCAACACATTTCCCTTAAACCATGGCACACACACACACACACACACACACACACACACACACACACACACACACACACACACACACACACACAGGGTGATAGAGATTGTGCCACACCTGGCTGTGTGTGTGTGTGTATGTGTGTGTGTGTGTACAATGTAGAAGGGAGATAAGCAAAGTGTGGTTATGCTGTCGGGCTGAGCAGCTGTCAGCTCCAGTAGCCACCACAGTTTACAGACGGTGCACAAGCAAGGCTTTGCTTAAACAAGTGCCCCCCCCCCCCACCGTGACACAGAGAGGGGTCAAAGGGCCATTTTTGCATGTAACATTGGTCATAAAATTCGTATTTTTCTTATAATTTTAAAACAAGAATATTCTACTCCTTGTCATTTTAAATCTATTGTATTTAATTTTTTCCCTTTTGGTGAAAGATTATTGTAATAATTGGGCTTCTTTCTAATATCGGACACCTTTTAATGTCTTTTTTTATCTACCTTTAAAGACTCTAGGCTGCATTGAGTAACATGGGAGCGATTTGAAACGAAAAAAAAAATTATTTACCTACATTTGTATGCATAGTGGAAAGTGTTGCTGGCCTCCTCTGATTGTCTGGGCTGAGAGCCTATAGCCTACATATAAAGGTGCTGTTTGTCTGTAACATCTCTGGCTGATTAGGTTCTGGGGAAAATCGTCCTTTATAAAAGTAAGTGACGGACAGGGTTTAGTTTTTTTTCCTCTCTGTTTCAAAATCACGCTTCATCTTTCATCATTCCGGAGCAGCAACCCCGGCCCCTGTTCTGCCTCTTTTCAAGGCAACCAGTAAGTTCAGTAAGTTTCTCGAAAACTAGTTCTATTGGACACAGGTTTAATCAATACTTCACCTGCAGAAAAATCTGGTTCAATTGCAGACAGGAATGAGTAGATAAAGTGGAATATTTCTTTTTACCAATTTGACCTCATCAGGGCCTCTTATTCCATTCGAATGAAACAATCCGACAAAGCAAACTGCTCATAACTCATATCCACACTACTGCAACCACACGCACTCTCCAATTTTAGGGGGCACACAACCTCGAAAGTGTGGGGCTGCTGCCATATCTTCTAAAGAATCTTATACCGCTTCCAAAATATGCTGTTCAATACTTCTTATTTTTTTTAAGCGATTGAGCCCTTACCCTCAGTATTTCTTAGGAGCCCTGACTTGAAGAAGCCAAACACACACACACACACACACACACACACACACACACACACACACACACACAAACAAACACACACAGGAGGAATAAAAGCAAGAAAAAAGAAAGAAAAAAGAAAGAAAGAAAGAAAGAAAGAAAGAAAGAAAGAAAGAAAGAAAGAAAGAAAGAAAGAAAGAAAGAAAGAAAGAAAGAAAGAAAGAAAGAAAGAAGGCAGCCGCGATGCACGTTTTACCAACAACAACAAAAAACGAGCCCCCAAACAAGCAGACCTCCTGGCTAGAACTTGGAGGTGGACACCCTCCTGTGGATGCTCTTGAACTCGCTGCCCCTGGAACCCAATACGTCTCTCCACCAAAGCTCCTCCCCTCCCTCTCTCTCTCCCCACATCCCCCCTCCCTCCATCCCTCCCGCCACCCCTCCACCAGCCGTGCAGCTCAATCACGGGCCACGGGCGGCTTCTCTCTCTCTCTCTCTCTCTCTCTATCTCTCTCTCTCTCTCTCTCTCTCTCTCTCTGTACCCCGAGACACACGATCCACTGTAGCAACCCAGATTCTCTCCTCGGTGAGACTTGGCGCTAAGTTCTTATTTAAACTCTAGGGGGGGGGGGAAACAAAGACTGTAGCCTAGAAAGAGACGGCTCCCACCTCATTAACAATCACATTTTCACTCGTCTGTCCACCCCCCCATCCCTTCAAACCCAACCTTGCTTTTCCTCCTCTCCCCCCCTCCTCCACACAAGCCCACACTCCTCTGTTTTTATCACCGACTTCATATCATGTCGATCTCTGCACCCATCGTTGGATTTTAAGTTGCACTATGCTACTTTCAGGTGAGGAGGGATTTGTTTTCATTTGCAGAGCCTGCAGTTAGTTTAAAAAACTGATTTCCGTGGGGGCGCCTTTAGCTCAGTTGGTAAGGCGTCCCCCTCCCGGGCCGGGCCCAGCAGCGGACCTGGGTTCGATTCCAACCCGCGGTCGATCTCTGCATGTCACTCCCCTCTCTGCCCCATTTCACCTCTGTCTCTCTGCACTATCAAATAAAGCATAAAAATGCCCAAAAAATATCTTGAAAAAAAAAAAAAAAAAACAGATTTCCTCTATCTGTACTTTTTAGTATTGAATAATTCTATCATCATAAATCAAAACTAATTTTTTTAGGCACCGCGAACCAACATTGGACTAGAATATTTTTGTAAACAAAACTGCGGGCCCTGCTGCTGTAAACAGCAACAATGAAACAGTTACTTTTAAGATATATTTCCAACTTCAAACAGTGTTCCAGGGATACAATCATCCCGTGAAAAAAAGTTTGTTCATGCAGTTATGAGAATACACATTAGAAAATGTTCACTTCTCTATCTCACAAAAACTTACATAGTGCACCTTTAACTTTTTCAAGAAAAAGCTGCTCACTTTTCTTTAACTCCTTCCTCAACTCACTTTTCTCCCCCATATCACTACCTCCTTCTTTCATACTAGCGGGCATGCTGCACATTATCCTCATAATTTTGGCTCCCATGGGGTGAGGGCGCTTCGGTGAAGTTGCAAAGACCCCCTTTTTTCTTTTCTTTTTCTTTTTTTTTTCTTTGCCCAAGACGTGCGTGTGGAAATAATGATTGTAATGGCTTGCAGCTGAGTAGAGGGAGCTGTGAATGACATTATGATTGCCGTGCAATTATCTAGAGCATGAAAACAGACTGTCAGTCAGAGTAATGAGTAATGACTCAAATAACACATTTAATGCTAACACAAGAAATCAAAATAACAACAACAATAAAAATAATAATGATAATAATGATTTGAAAAATAGAGATGCATACCCTGTATGAATCTGATACTACAAAGCATTCAGGCATCCCAGGACCTCTGGAGGGTTCTTCGTTCAACAGAAAGGTTTCGGTGGCCTGAAACGTAACACAACAGTCATTTATTCATTAGGCGACGCTGTCTTTAGGTGCAAGGTATTTAGAAACACATAGAAAAAGTTGGCAGCATCGTCAGACTTTAAGGATGTGACAATCCTCCTTTTCCTACTGCTATATATATTTATATTGTCCTATTTATTAATCGTCCTCAAGTCCCACCACCGTGAAAACTAGTTGAAAAAATTATATTCACTTTCATCTTTTAACATTCACACACACACACACACACACATACACACACACACACACACACACCAGCTCAAACACATATACCAGCTCAAACACACAGTTCACGGTGTGTGTGTGTGTGTGTGCTGCCTGCCTGAGCCCATATGCTGTGCACACACTGTGCAGGCCCGAGGCCTGGCCCGGCCCTGCCAGTCACTAGACCACTTGAATGGGGGGAGCAAAGTGTTTAGCGGCCGTACCCGCACACAATACTCCAACACAATGGCATTTCCTGTCCCCTGCTGTTTCACCTGCATGGTCACTTTTCTATCGGCGCGCACTGATTCAGCACAAATCATTCACCCCCACACACACACACACACACACACACACACACACACATACAAACAATCTCACACGTACAGTCACATACTCGCACATACAGGGGACATACATCTTCCCCTACACACAGACACACAGACATGGACAACACAAGCCCTTGGTTGTACTACAGGCCCAGCGTTGCATTCACTGATGGATGCAGCTAAAGTATTTATTCCAAGTGTTTGTTTCTATTCAGGGCTGCTTCATTTGTATGCCGTGGGACGCGCCAGCAGAGACTTGTGTTTCTGAATGAGCGTCCATTGCAGTTCTGCTGTCAATTGAGGCAGCCGGGCCAGACAACATGGACGGGAGGGGAAACACAGGCTGCAGATCTGGATCGGGGATGGGGAGTTCTGCCTGGTTAGCTGGCCCCGTGGCTATTACTTTTAAGTCCAAACTGGTACAAATTGGATTTCACCGGGCCAAATTGGAAGGTCTGTTTTGGAAATCAACTAAACCTGTTGTAGGCGAGGGCTTAAAATGGCTAGGTTATTGAAAATAACTCGGCATGTTAGGGTGGCGGGGGGGGGGGGGGGGAGGAAGTTGCACTCACAGCAGCTATGAGTTCAATCTCTGGTTGGAGTAGGAGAGGGGAAATAATCCTATTTTCCAGAACTTTACGTTCTCGTCTCTTAACGCACCGTAAGAGGAAACAAATGCGCTCCCCAAAACAGGAACAAACATTGCTCGTGGCCAGCAACGAAATGTAAAGTTATACTATTTAAACTGGCATGTGAGGTAAACAATTTTGTATGGGGATTCAAACTCACATTAGGTTACTTAAGCATTTACATATGCACAAAAAATACACACACACACACACACACACACACACACACACACACACACACACACACACACACACACACACACACACACACACACGGTGACACGGGATTGCACTTGAACAAAATGCATGCGCAGACACATACATAAACACACAGCACTATAATAAGTCCCAGACTTTGGGCTAACCAGGCTGCGGCTGGAGACACAGGCTATTCATATCCATCAGATTGAGAGGTTACAGCTCCAGTCTTTTCCCTTTCACTGTAGCATGGGGAGGGCATATGTGTGTACGTGTGTGTGTGTGTGTGTGTGTGTGTGTGTGTGTGTGTGTGTGTGTGTGTGTGTGTGTGTGTGTGTGTGTGTGTGTGTGTGTGTGTGTGTGTGTGTGTGTGTGTGTGTGTGGGAGAGTGAGCGAGAGAGAGAGATCTCTATGGCAAAAGGTCCTGCAGGCGGATTGATTAACATACGATTATCATTGCTTTTGGTCAGCGTGGCCCCCTCTCCCTCTCGCAGTCAGCTATAGGTTGAAGGCCGCGTGAAGCCTTCCCTCTGTTGAACAACGTTAGACTTCGAGTCATCCGTGGGACTAAAGAAAACACGAGTCGCTGCAGTTCAGCCTCAGCATCCGACCTCTGGCCTGTCATCGTTAATATGTGGGGAAACACTGGAGGGAAACCATTGGAAACCATTTGTCCCACTAAATGGTGCCCTTGTCAAGCTCCGCAGGCTTTCTGTTAAGCTCTTAAACTGGCCTGGACCAGCTGAAAGGATATATTTTACTCTCTTGATAATCACACAGTGGGACAGAACAAGGCGCGCTCCTATAGTCCCAGGGACCTCTCTCTCTCTCTCTCTTTCTCTGACAGGTCGCAGTCATTTAAAAGGTGAGAAACGATGTGATGGTGAGCTGCACAAACAATTGAGTTCAAGCTAAATGTGACCAAACGGTGATAGATAGAAGGATAAATGCGTTGGGTCAGTTAAAAAATAATGAAGCAGCTCTGTCCATTATCTCTCTCCCTCTCTCTATCTCCAGCCCACAGAGAGAGATAGAGAGAGAGAGAGGGGGCATCTTTTGTTTGAGACTGATTTGTTTGATGTAGCTCCCTGCAGCGCTGGCCCCCTTTTTTCCCCTATTCTCTCTCAGTTTTTTTACGGAGCATGGTATCAATTATATATTTGTCTTTTTCTATATATATACACGCGCAGCATATGCCCAATCCATATGTTCGGCCTTGAGCTAAAATAGGCCACAAACAAAGGCCAAAGTGGAGGGAAGGGGAGGGGGGGGGGGGGAGAATGGGGGATGAGGAAATTTGGGAGATCAGGCCAAAGAGCAGAAGAGAACATTGGGTTTTTTTCCCCGGTCAGTGGTGCCACAGTTCTGCGACCGAGCCGAGAAACATTGATATAAATCTCATGTCTGCGAGTACAAAGTTGGCCCGTTTGTGACCTCAGCAACTGTGTATGTTACTGCATGATTCAGTCACACAGTGTTCCCCACTCAAACCTCAGGGGGAAAGAAATACATTTTCTTTTTTCTTTACCCGTATTTTGGAGACATCTATTAAAACCCCAAATGCCTTTGAAGTAGTCAAGTAGTAATCAATATTACAGCTCATTGTTTTACTTTCCCCACTCCACAGCGTTCCTGGTGGGTTCACTCTCACACAGCTCTCAAAAAAAGACGACTTCAAATGAATGCTTAGTATGTTGCTCTGTGTTTGCTGATGGATGTGTATTCCATAGCAACTCTTAGCTAGCTAACACGTTAGCCATATCAATTTAAAATGTTATCATATGTCAATTTTGTGGACACAGCTTGTTTCCACTGCTTTTATGTGGTCCAAAAATAATCACTCATTGCAGATTTAAAGATGTAAAACTCGGCTGGATAAAAGGTAATAATTAGGTTTTTGAATTTACTCTTAATGTTTGCATTGGTAATACTATGCTGAATCACATACTCACATGTGGAGACAAACATGCATAGTATGGAAAGTGCGGCTCTGCAGTCAGCATGTGTTCAGCTAGCTTCACATGAAGACTAGAAGCAGGAGGAAACAGCAGAGCCTGGCTCAGTGGAAAAATATTACTACCAACATCTCTAAAGCTGTCTAACTCACTTAATGTGTTTTGCTTCTTAAACATGTACACGAACGGAAATGTAAAAATGCTCAACGGTGCCATACAGATGGCAAATGTTAACCGGATTTACTGATAATCTGCAGAAGTCAGTGTAAATTAATGTACATTTCAATCCAGCAGTGTTGTGCGAATAATATATTTATATAATAATTGAGCAAGAACATTGCTTTGAGTCGAAATTTCCTTTACAAGCCTCTAGGTTTTTTTAAAAAATCCCACCTGCACAATGTGTTTTTTTTTTTCTTTTGTATGTGGCCTATATATGTACACTCAACAAAAATATAAACGCAACACTTTTGTTTTTGCTCCCATTTTTCATGAGATGGACTTAAAGATCTAAAATTCATTCCAGATACACAATATTACCATTTCTCTCAAACATTGTTCACAAATCTGTCTAAATGTGTGATAGGGAGCACTTCTGCTTTGCTGAGATAATCCATCCCACCTCACAGGTGTGCCACATCAAGATGCTGATCTGACATCATGATTAGTGCACAGGTGTGCCTTAGACTGTCCACAATAAAAGGCCACTCTGAAATGTGCATTTTTCTGCTTTATTGGGGGTCTGGGGACTCAGAACCAGTCAGTATCTGGTGTGACCACCATTTGCCTCATGCAGTGCAACACATCTTCTTCGCATAGAGTTTATCAGATTGTCAATTGTGGCCTATGGAATGTTGGTCCACTCCTCTTCAATGGCTGTGCGAAGTTGCTGGATATTAGTGGGAAGTGGTGCACGCTGTCGTATACGCCGGTCAAGCACATCCCAAACATGCTCAATGGGTGACATGTCCGGTGAGTATGCTGGCCATGCAAGAACTGGGACATTTTCAGCTTCCAAGAATTGTGTACAGATCCTTGCAACATGGGGCCGTGCATTATCTTGCTGAAACGTGAGGTGATGTTCATGGATGTATGGCACAACAATGGGCCTCAGGATCTCATCACGGTATCTCTGTGCATTCAAAATGCCATCAACAAAATGCACCTATGTTCTTCGTCCATAACAGATGCCTGCCCATACCATAACCCCACCACCACCATGGGCCACTTGATCCACAACATTGACATCAGCAAAGTGCTCACCCACACGACGCCACACACGCTGTCTGCCATCTGCCCTGAACAATGTAAACCGAGATTCATCCGTGAAGAGAACACCTCTCCAACGTGCCAGACGCCATCGAATGTGAGCATTTGCCCACTCAAGTCTGTTATGGCGACGAGCTGGAGTCAGGTCAAGACCCCGATGAGGACGATGAGCATGCAGTTGAGCTTCCCTGAGACGGTTTCTGACAGTTTGTGCAGAAATTGTTCGGTTATGCAAACCAATTGTTTCAGCAGCTGTCTCAGTGGCTGGTCTCAGACGATCTTGGAGGTGAACCTGCTGGATGTGGAGGTCCTGGGCTGGTGTGGTTACACGTGGTCTGCGGTTGTGAGGCCGGTTGGATGTACTGCCATATTCTCTGAAACGCCTTTGGAGACAGCTTATGGTGGAGAAATGAACATTCAATGCACGAGCAACAGATCTGGTTGACATTCCTGCTGTCAGCATGCCAATTGCACGCTCCCTCAATGCTTGTGGCATCTGTGGCATTTTGCTGTGAGACAAAACTGCACATTTCAGGGTGGCCTTTTATTGTGGACAGTCTAAGGCACACCTGTGCACTAATCATGATGTCAGATCAGCATCTTGATGTGGCACACCTGTGAGGTGGGATGGATTATCTCAGCAAAGCAGAAGTGCTCACTATCACACATTTAGACAAATTTGTGAACAATGTTGGAGAGAAATGGTAGTATTGTGTATCTGGAATGAATTTTAGATCTTTAAGTCCATCTCATGAAAAATGGGAGCAAAAACAAAAGTGTTGCGTTTATATTTTTGTTGAGTGTATATCTATATATGATGTATTTGTGTTGCCTATGTGTTCTGTTGTTTTTACTGTGCATATAAATCAAAATCAAAAACAGTTGGTGGCAATAATTCTGCTGTCTGCCGACTAATCTATTACAGAAGAAGAGGGCAGAACCAGATGTTATTGAAAAATGTGCCACTGAAACCTTTCATTGCACTCTGTTGTACTTAACTCATATCCTTTCATCAACTTTTCTACGTCAGCCAAACTGTAAAAAACATTTCAATATTTACAACAAAATTTAATTTTTGCTTTTCCATTCAGCTTTTGTAGTTACCGATACAGTCAGTGAGTTCAGGCACTTACAGGTATAAGCCCACTAAAACTATGACTAGCCACTTTTACATATTTGGGTCAATTAGTGAGATTAAGAGGCAAAGGTTTTTTGTTGGCATTTTGAACCGGGTTACCTGTTTCCAGTCTTTATGCTAAGCTAGGCTACGCTCTGTTTGCACAAAGAAGCAAACAATGGAATTTCAGAAAATTTTGAACTGTGATGTTATTTCCATCATCTGTAGACTGCTAAACCTCAGATTCACCAACATATTCTTACAGGCCAGCTAAGAGTGGGACAATGAAGAGTACAGTGTGTGTGTGTGTGTGTGTGTGTGTGTGTGTGTGTGTGTGTGTGTGTGTGTGTGTGTATGTGTGCATTTGGCTGCTTTTTATGGCATTGCGTGTATCAGAGCACATATAATGTACATATGGCCTACCGTTCCCTATCGCTTTCATTCTCTTGATCACACACAGACACATACCAGCAGTGGCGTGCACAGACATTTTGGGGGGCAGTTGCTCAGTGCAAAAAAAAGGGCACAATATATTCTATCGATGAATGATCAAATCATTTTAAGGGTACTTGTACAAAACCCCCCCTGGCCTAATGACTTTTAATACCCGGCCACACATAGAGTGTTTCTCAAAGGAATTTGGGAGAATGTGTTTGGGACCCTGGACCTTCTAGGGGTGTCCGGGGGAATGCTCCCCCGGAAGAAAAATTTTAACCTTTTAAAGTAAAATTCTTCAATCTGGTGTACTTTGAGAAGAAAGCTAAGGCTAAATCTCCTGTGTCAATGTGGGCTATTTAGCACTATTTTCTAGAATAATTTGGAGACACAGAATTACCAAAAAGCAGAAAGAAAAAATTTATGTTTGAAAAAAAACAGTCAGCTTCGGATTTTTTGAGATAATCCCTTATCCCGAATTCTGTCTTTGAAGTCTTCGTTAGGCTCCTGATCTCCGTACTAATAATATCCTATTAAAGTAAATACAAGATTACTGCAAGTAATGTAACATATAAATAACTTATGGTTGGGACAAAATAATATAATTAGCTTATATAGCTTCATGAATGAACCACCAACCCACTTTGCGTAGTTAAAATAAAATGTGTGCACAGCTTTTAAGATATTTCAATAACATTTGAGGAACAGTTCAACATTAAAATCTGAGCTTTAAAAGGCCCTGAACAGTTAACATGACTCTGGTCTTGACTCTGACCTTTCATCTTCATCTTCCTCCTTGCTGCTGGTGGATGTTTTCATCCAGGAGAGCAGAGAGCTGCTCCCCTGGGCTGCCTGCTGTAGCTCCCTTTCTTTTTCCTTTTTTAACCTCTCCTTTCTAGGCATTATACTGCAATTTGTAAATAAAGAGAGACCAACCATATGAATAAGACTGCTTGGTCACATTACAACAAAGCACAAGGCTACTTTTTCTGCAGGCAATTGGGAATTGCCTGTTTGTCATTTAGCAAAAAAAATACTGCAAGTGAAGTGTTAATTATATAGCCTAAAGTAAACCTAAACAACACTAAATATTCAGCATACTGATCGATTCACATGCTGTACCAATGACAAACTCCGCCGACATTAGTTGTGTTCATCACGTCATATCTATTTTTTGGGGGGGCTAGCTTGTTAAGCAGGACAGTCGGCTAATTTACGCTCAGCTGTGTGGCACTGCATGATAGAGGCTACTTTATAACAGAGACAAATAAATGCAAGTTATAGCTTGGCAACTGAGGCTTAGGGGGCAAACAATACACTCTTGACTCCATTCATGTATGTGTTACCTCGCTGGTGGGGCAGGGCAGGCCGGGGAGTATGTGTGTGTGTGTGCTGCAGCTGTGAACTGCTGTGGCAACGCGCCTCCGTTTGTGTCCACTCTGCGCGTTCACGTTGACAAAGGAAGTGTGTGCGGAGGAGGAGGAGGAGGAGGGGGGGGGCATATTTATTGGGGCATTATTGTCAAACGTTTTTAATCGTTGAGCATGTATAGATGATAATGTCGGCATGAGCCACATACTTTCAGATTTTTTATTTTTTTCAAAAGGGCACTTGATTGGGCCATGGGAAAAGGGCAGGTGCTACAGCACCACTTCAGGTCTACCTGTGCACGCCACTGCATACCAGCACAGAAACCACCTGGGTTTGCCATATTTCTGGATGCACAACAATCCATAACAGGCAGGTATCCTCAAAGTCACTGCTAACTAACCTCAAAACCTTCTGATCCCTACTAAATAACTTACAGGTGCAATTTATTCTGTAAAGGCGGATTTATTGAAGACCGAATAAACAAAGTTAAACAGTTCAAAACAAAACATCAACCCCTTCCACTGTTGCGGCCTGATAACTTCCAGCATGGACTCAACAGCGAGCTCCACAGTTTCTATACTTGTCCTCTGCTGCTAAACACGACTGACATCCTATACCCAGTCCCACTTCATTCAGCCTTAATTGTATCCTCATTCTTCACCTGGTAACGAGCTAACAAACCTGTGCAGATGTGGCACGAACATCAAAGAGAAGGGAGGAATGGGAGGGGGAAGTTGTTTGTAGAAAAAAATGTGTGGGGGAATATGAAAGGGGGAAATTTACGTTGTGTGAGTCCAAGCCAGCGTTACCTCAGGGAGAAATGCTGGAAAAATGTGATATTTTACACCTGCATCTCAGGAGGTGAGGAATGAGACAGGGAGCAGGGGAGGCAGTAATTAGTGGAGCGAGCGTGTGTGTGTGTGTGTGTGTATTTGTGTGTTTATAAAGGATTTTTAGTATGTTTCTGGGGCTTGCCACTGGTTCCCTTTTCAGCATTCAATTTGGTACGAATGCATTCCATGCCAGATTATTAAAAATGCTAAAACCTGCTTACGAATGCTCAAAACAAAAAAAATGAAAATTTAAACAAATATGCTAATAATGTTACAGTGATAAATAGCTGGCAAGCTCTGTTTAATAACTAATGATATTGGCTCTAATTCCTCATTAAGGCCCTAAAGAGGCGGGCGAAGAGAGAGAAAAAAACATGTATTGTTATTTTTATTTATTTATTTATTTACAAATTAAACTCGGAAGGCAGAAGATAGCAACACCTTCCCAAATTAAGTAGATTCAAATTACTCGGCTACACAGCTGGTGTGCTGGGGTGTCTTGTGAAACCAATTAATGTGGAGGGCTCAGTCTTGATAAAGTAATTGAGGCAGGGTTCAAAATGAGATGGAAGAGTTAGGAGCGTAATATGATCCGCCAGGGCTTGGTGAGACAAAGTAAGGCTTCCTCTAAAAAAAAAGATCCATGGTTTCTTAAAAAAAAAGGTGAAATCTGTCAGTGTTCAGTTAAAACTAAACTGCTCTGTTCTAAACTCTCGGAAGATCTCAATTCCTCCTATTTGTTTTCAAGGTATATTCTTTTGTTCAGACAAAACTCTTAAACTGCAGGTGAGCAAGTGACACTACTCACTCCAGTGTTTCTCATTTCACTTCTTAACACTTTCGATACTCACAGAGGCAGGCTGCATTCGGAAACCGGCTGCTTTCACCTGGCTGCAAGGTGCTCTCTGCTAACAAGACTGTCGCAGTACTTTTGCTTTCAGGTTACCATTCATGTTGTATCAAGAGTAAATGCACGATATAGAAAGGTAGCACGCTCCTTAAAGGAACACTTTCCATCCTTGTGAAAGTCCATTTGAATTGACAATGCAGTTTGAGTACAGACTGCATGTTGAAATACTTTATTTTACAAACGTTTCAAGGTGACCCTGAACAGTGGGTGACAGGACACCTGCCGACTCTGTGCACTTTTATGTTCTTGTTGGCGCGTTCCTTGTAAATCATTACGCTCATTACCCTGAAGATTAAAGGGGTACTCCACTGATTTTACACAAAGTTGAGTGTATGCACACCATGAAGAGTACGTGGAAAAAGTTTACAAAATGTATTTCTAAAGCCATAGAAAACAACCCTGACGGCGTCATAGTGATGTCATCAGGGTTGTTTTCTGTTGAATTAGGTTTGAATTAGAAATATTTGACGGAGAGCCTGTGTTATTAACTGGGCTATTAACTGTGGCCACAGAGTTTGAAAGGTGAGGGCATTGGACAGGCGGGGAATATTTAATGAATGGCTGTTGAGTTGCATTAGGGGAATTGTAGGATCCAGCGTTTTGGGACGCTTGACTCAGCAGGAGAAGGAATAAAAGTGAGAATATCTCGGCCTCTACTGCCTCGATTTTGAACAATTATTGTTTTTCTCTCTGAAATCCACCGACTTCACGTAGGTGGAAACTTAAATCACCGAAGTAGGTAACACTTTTAAGTGTGGTTTTGCTGCTTTTACTAGATTAAAACATTGCACACGATAAAAACTCCGGTGGCCAGAAGCAGCTTTTTCTTTTGACTCATTTAGTGGAACATGAAGAAGAAACAAAGCCTCTTAATGTGTCTTCCATAATGAACCTGCTTATTCATTTTCAAATAGTTACAGCAGCTTAAATACTTATCAACTTGACAAACCCTTTGCCGCCTCACTCTCCCAATATTTACGCCGTTTGAGCGCATATCAGAGTTTCCATCTCTAAACGACGGCGAGAGCTTACACAACGCACCAGCTATCGTGGCCTGCTGCTTGAAGCTCTGTTTATTTTTCCAGGAAAATGTCAAGGCCAGGACAAACATAATAGCATAATATTCTGTATACAGTGAGGGGATGACATCAGTGGCAGCAACAGCCAAGAAAGGGAGATCACACAGGGCTGGAAAACCGCTTGTCTGATCATCATGAGGAGGGGGGGCCACAGACACACACACACACACACACACACACACACACACACACACACACACAGACACACACGACCCAAACTAATTTACACTCAACAATCACTGTATTCGTATAGCTATACAATTTCTAACATGAGGCAGCACTGGAGACTTTGAATAATCCTATAGATTTAAAACATGACTAACTTTGCTTATCATGAAGGGCTAATATATATGTAAACTATAATTTTGCATGAAGTGTTTTTAACATAGCTGGAAAGTACCGGTAACCTGTATCAAGTTATCATCACAGATAGAAAAATGTGAAGTTCAAATGTTTGTTTGTGTGTCAAACAGGACACATCAGCCCCTTGGGTGGGAGCTGACTGATTCCTGACACTGATTGACAGATGCCTCCAGTGCATTCCGACATGCAACTAATAAAAATTGGCACACATTGGCAATATAGCCTTTCCTTTAAAAGAAAAAAAAGAGGTGAGTTGCTGCTTTAAGTAGGAGAATAACAAGTCGATATAATCCCATGTGAGGCCTGTCCTGAATTCTCTATCATTTTTACTGATGAGCTCCTTGGGCCGCTGCCATGTCAGCTAGGATTCTGGTAAACAAATAATTATTCATACTAATAATCTTCCATATTCATGTGCAAATAGGATCCCTTTCTGGTATCTAAGCAGCTTCAAGGTTGTATGTGGGAGGTTCCCCTAACTATTGCCTGACTTGACTCATTTCGTGCCAAAAAGAGAATATCTAAAGGGTCAAGGATATGTAAGCTGTATATCATATTTCTGTATGAAACAGACTTTTTCTATCAGTAGTTTTGAAACCTGGGAGCGCTGCACTGGAATGCAAGTTTTCACAACCTCACAGGGAATACATTTGCCAATTTAAACAAATATCCTGTTAGGGGCAAATGGGGATAGAGCAGGAAACAAAAATATGGTTCTTTCATCTAAAAGTCCTCAGCCAATTCAAATTATAAGGAAACCTCAAATAAAATCTCAAATGTTGTTGTATCGTAAAAGAATGTTGAAAGTGAGCAGATTCCCAGGTCAGGCTTGACAAACTTTTGCTCTGTGGTGTCACAGGTCGTTTTTTTCTGAATTGCACAAATAAATCACCTGCGTAATGAAGGAAATGGTCAAGCCGCTGTGCGTAATTACGCACAAATCATATAGGTACATATTTGCACGTTGGCGCAAGAAAAAGTTCCCTCCTCTTGCAGCCAAATTTTCCGAACTCTCTTTAACTTTGCATATAAGTAGGGTACGGGCTCTGGGAACATGTAACCTTAACATAAGTATTCTGTTTGACGCCTCTTGATTAGCTGCTTACACTGTACGACATGCGATGCGAGAACGCATATACTATACTGTATATGTGGATATACATAGTCCACAAACAGGCCCACATCGGAGACCACTGCAATGAAAGGAGTCATGTTCTCCATGTGGATAAAACGGCAGAAGGCGGTGGGCATCGGGCGGTGAACTGAGAGGGCTGGACACTCATTTTGGCCAGGAGGATGGAAATACATTTTTGGCAACCTGAGATATAACTATTAAAATAAGTCTTATTATGCTTTTCCTGCCAGCAACGACATTTTAAACGCACATGCAATACTGGAACTCTACTTTAAAAATAACCATACTGCCATAATAAGTTTAACTGTGACAGAGAGAAAATACAGGTAGGTGGAAGGACTTGGCACACTCTTTGGTGACTGTTACCGATTAGCTTGCACAAGTAAATAGTAACACACACAATAATTTTAAGCGGTTAACACAGCCACCACAACTTCACTTTAAAGTTATTTCTGACTATGTATCACTGAATCTATGAACTACAATGAATCTGAAAGCTGACTGCATAAATGAGCAAATTATTGGTTTACATAGCACGTACCATTGTGGTGGAGGGAAACGTGCCAACACTCTCAGAGACCCATTTTCCACTCTCAAAAGATCGGCTTCCAAAAAAAAAAAAAAAAGTGTGTGGGAGAGAGAAAACTGTTCGGTTTCTCGTTCGGCTGGGCCTTATACCGGAAGCAAAAGAGCCCTAATAGACGGCTTGTTGCCCGGTCAACATTTTTTGTTGTTGTTTTTGTTGCAATTTGTAGTCAACTCTCCTCAGACAAGGCGGAGGACAGAGCCGTTTATAATCCAACTCGTCTGCTTCTCCCGACTTCTTCTTCATGCAAGGTGGTGTTTACGTTCGCTTTCAACTCGTGATATTTCCATGAAAATCTTCGGTGTGGAGGCTGTGCTCCTCTGCGCGCGCTGCTCTCTCCGGTCTGTCCCGGTACCGTAGTAATGTCCACCGAGTCGCCACCGACGCAGTCACCGCCTGAGCCCGAGTGACAGAGCGGGGAGTCTGGCTATGTGTGCACCGACAGTAAGTAAATAGCTCGCACTCTCTCTGCTTACGCGCTCACCAAATCAGCTGTTGCTCCTGCAAGAAGGGGACGACGCCGCGCGCTCTCCCTTGTGCAATGCTCTCCACGTTTTCTGTGGGGGTAAATGCCGCGGACTTCCCCGGCGATCCTGGCCCACCTGCTCGCTCAGCGTCCGGGGAAAGTTGCGGTGGGGACAGCGTCCGTAACCAAACTCACCGTGTGGCAGCGCGGATGTCGCAACACCGCAGACATACGAGTTCATGAGGCTATGGCGGGACTTGGTGGCAATGCCAGCCTGCTGTGCCCATGGGCTGTAAGTGTGCGAGTCCCCTCGTGAGGCACAGAGCGTCCGAAATGAAGTAAACAAATAGTAAAAGTGGAGACGGCGTGATGGCTGCACGGTGGTGGTGGTGGGGGGGACGGGCGGTGTCCTGCGGCCGCGGCCGGAGAAGCGGAGCGTTAGCACAGGGGCTGCTGGTGAATTATTAATAACCAGAGCGGTTCACAGTCTGTCGTGTTCAGTGAGTAACCAGGGCGGCAGCTGGGGGTTTAGAGGAATTAAATACGGGCTCAGAGTAAACCATGGACGCAGGGGGATTAGTAGCTCTCACCGGCAAAAAGTGTAGGGGCAGCTCGGGGCCGACGGAGAGGGCGGGAGCGGAGGTTAGGGAGCCGAGGTGGTACCGTGGTATAGGGGTTATTATTATGATAAACCCAAATATTCATATTTTACAGGGCATGCTTTGCATACTTAAAATACAGCCTACATGCATGGACGTCTACAGACATGTTTGGTAGAATGTGACCTCCAGACGGTCAAAAACAACCTATAATTTAAGGAACAATGAAAAAATATTTATTTTTATTTTTTTGTATTTCAATTTTTAACAGGTTAAGCATAGGTGTGCTAAAGCTCTGTTACTTATGTGACAGATCTTTATGGTGTCATGCCTGTGGTGGGAATAATACGAGAAGTTTCAGCAGCAGTTTTTCTGTCATGTGTCCATTTAGATTTTAGAGAGTTGTAAATCCTTTGCCACATCTCCCAAGATTTTACGCACAGCCACCACTCCAAAATACTGTGCTTAGGCTATATATAGTTCAGAAATCATTTCTAAAGTCAAACTATGTCAAACAAAAAAACTCATGTTCAGAGGTGAACTTCTGTTTATTTTGTTATTAATAAATCAGATATAGCAGGTCCATGACTGCTGGCAGGAGGAGCATCAACACAATATGTATTCACCACAATTCATCAAATCGGCTCCGGAAATGTGTACGGAATTTCAGCAGACGCGCCTTCAGTAGAGACACACTGGCCCTAATCATGAATGAATGAGCAATGTAGCGTTTTGACCTTTTATGGGAAACGGAATACCTGACAGAGAATGCGCAACCCCAGACGTCATGCAAGAAAATGATGAGCGAGCACTGCATGTCAAAATGGATTCCACCTGCTGCCACCAAATAACTGCGTGTTGGTTCATCTTTATCCATTAACAGACAGACAACTAGAAAGCGCTCATGGTTGGGCCTCACAAACACTTCACAGGCAGAGGATCAGTTGATGCTCAAATTGTTTGAAATCATTGAAGTCTCAGTTTCATTCACCAATAATACAAAATGTGAAGCCTTTGGAAATTCCTACTTTTATTAAGATTAACTTTAATAAAAATATGTTTATATTATGAATGTTGGAGCAATTGATTGGGAAATATTTCAATAGACATAGTCTAGATATCTATGTTTCCATTTCTTGACAATATTATTTGTCTGCAATTTGTCTGCTAAAAACCCACAGCTTCAGAGATCCACATTTTTTATTTTTTGTGAAACCGTTGTCAAAAAATGTGTAACAGTTTTTATATGGAGCACAGCAGGCCCACTTAACATGACATTAAAAATGTCTGTAAATGAGGCTAATTTTAAAGAGACACAAAATATATTTTTTTAACAAGAATAAACAAGCAGTTGCTTAACAAATTATGAGTTTGGGCCTCAAGTATTTTATTTGTAACTTAAAATAAGCCAATGTGAATTAAACTTTTTTTTTAAACTGTGACACTGGGAAAATGTATTAATGTCATATTTACTGGACTTTTAATATGAGATATATTTTTATTTTTATAAAGGCTCCTAAAAGCACCAGGAAGAAGTAGGCTAAATGCTGATCTCTTTAAATTATTTAATTTTCATTTTCCCCGATATCTTTTCAGGCAACGAATGCAAAGCCCCCCTAGTCATATATAAGCAGTGTCTCAAATAAAGCGTTTTTAAATTGATAAATCATTTACGTCGTGTGAAAGTGTGCGTGGCCTTTTACAGTAAAGCGGCCTGCAGGAGAGACTATAGGCAAAGTCGTCGGGCCTGTGTTAGTACAATCATTCGTTTAATTTCCTTTCCTAATAATTAAAAAATAAAATAGTTTTATATTTAACATATATGAATGAATGGAACATAGCATCCTTTCTTTAAAAATAAATAAAAAAGTCAGCCTGCGCAACTTCGTCACTGCCGTGCAATGTCAGTTTAAACCCGCTCTGGAGAAATGCATTATATGCCAGATCAACATTGAAACTGGACATTGAAACATGTGAACAGACACACACAAATCTATTCACTGACCACCAACTCGCTTCTCAGACACTTGCTTCGTTTTAGTTTGTACCTGACCTGATGTCTGACCTTATAATTAGCTGGCTTTGACCTTCCCATGAACACACGACCGTTAGGGGTCTTAAATGCACCATTGCGCTGCATTAATCTGCTTTAAGATGTTTAAATGCTCAGACAATTGAAAGTCTGCTTATTTTATTGTGGAAAAAAATATTTTTGCAACTGTGAATTAAAATGGTGGAAGAGTCAAATCATTGACCCTTAACTAGGCCACGGCGTCTAACAGCCTCTCCAAAAACCTTTTAACCCGCTTATGCCGCTTAGACACACCGGGACAAGTTTAACAACCGGTGACTTTCATTAGGCGTTGTGTTCCAGGTGACGCGTGGCCACTAATCTATCCGTCCACTGGCTTTACATGCCCTTGTAATGGGACTTTTTTACAGATGTGATTTCAAAACTACAACAGTAGCCTACCACATAGGGACATTCCTACATTACACTCTTTAGGATACTATACAGTCCAAACGCCAGTTCGCACTCATTTGCAAACTCCTTTCTTTGGTCTCATGCTCTCCCCGCTCCTATAGCCTACACGCCGCCTCTCCCGGGAGGTTTACACAAACTGTGAGACAAAAGTTCCACTAGGCAACGGCCCCCGTCCAGGAATGCTGCTGACCTTGGCACGGCCAGTGGAACCGGCCCGACTCACGGCCATTCTCTCATTTATCTTTGGTTTGAATTAAGACGCGTTTGACCTGAGCCAACTTCCAAGAGCAGCCACGATGGATATGCCTATAGGCTGCTGCTGCTGCTGGCCTGAGCTGACGGGCTGTAAAGAGCTGATGAAATTAATGAGACAAAATATGGAAGAGTAGAAACATCACAGTGAAGTTGGTTAGAGAAAATGAGTGAAGACTCAGTTTACGAGATGTAAAGAATACCATGATGTAAGGTCATGCACTCTGTAAGTCCCCAGAGTATAATGACAGGGTAAAAAACCCAACTGAAAATAAATAAATAACTGTGTTTGGAAAAGCCTCTGCATGCCCCTGATATTGTAAGACTTTATGATAATTACAAAACAGATGTAAAGTAAAAACAGAGAAGTAAGTAAAAGTAGCATGACCAGTGACCACACTGTAAAAAACAAACAGAAACTCAACTTCGGTAAATATATATATAATTGGGTTGTTATTAATTACACAGTATGTATATATATATATATATATATATATATATATATATATATATATATATATATATATATATATATATATATATATATATATATAAAATCAAAAGTAAAATTACTCATTAGGCAAACAGAATATTCGATAAATATATATATATATACACACGAGTGGACAATGTACTTAATTCACTATTTAAAGTAAAATTATTCATTAGGCATGCACAATATTATTCGCAGAACATATAATTCAGATTGTTATTAATAATGCATTGAAATTCATAAATATTAATGTTTTTCTGCTGTTTTATCTGGTTAAGGTGGAGAACACCGGCACTTTATTGTCAAAGCATAACAAATATATTATTGAAGTAACTACAACTGACGTGTAAATGCAGTATAGGGTAAAAGTATTAAGGAGCTTAAAATGGAAACATACAAATACAATATAATTACAATATGATAATATTTAATAAATTTAATTGAATGATCTTCCTACCTCTGAATATAAATATACCATTGACAGAATACTGTGTAGCCTACAACAGGTACTAAATACAACACAGTCTGACAGTATTACACTTTCTAAAGTTGATGGGAGGTCCTGTCACTTTTTCACAGTACTCATGAAATGCCAAGACGCCAGAAAAGAAGGTGCAAAAAAAAATAGAAGAGACATTAAAATAGAATAGGAACTGGCGTAGTTTTAACACACAAATTATTAAAGACTAAACATATCTAAATGAAATATTTGCAGAGACAAAATATGAGTGAACAGTTGTTTTGTACTCACAATTAAACCCTGCATAGTATGTATTACCTTGAGAGAGTCAGACAAGGACATTCATAATGATATAGTTAGTTATATAAGTTTTATGGTGCAATGGTTCTAGTTAGTGTTTTTGTGTATTTTTTTCTCGATCTTTCTAAATCGTTTTTTTTTAAAAGCTCTGGAGATCCATCTGTTTTGGCCTTTGATATTAAAATAGATCATTCTATAGGTTCCCCTTCACCCATGTGGAGTTCTGTACATCTTTTGATGTTGAAACACAGTATTTCCGTACTCCACAGCTTATACACTGATTCATCTGTGAACATAACTCATTCACCCAAGGGTCTTATCAAACACAGGCCGAGAATTGATTAGAAACGCTGCTTAATTACCCAAAGACCCCTGAGAAAGTGTGTTGGCCCCTTTGTACATCAAGGTAGGAGAGCGCCGGTGAGCGGGATTAAATTTAAAGTCACTCACTTCAAATGTGCAAGTGTTTCAGTTTACTGATTGGAGAACAGAGGCACTTCTTTTTTCCATTGATCTGGTTTTTCATAGTAGATCTTTTAGGTAAGGAGAAACTGACATTTTCCATCTGGTCTATAGGGAAACCAGATGCACTGTTTGATTTTATTGCATTTAAAATAACAGTAGATCCTGCTCTCTGATTGGTTGGGAATATTCTCACATGCTGAACACTTCCTTAGCATAAAATGGTGTCGTTGCTAGAAACAAACAAACAAACAAACACGGAAAAAAAAGATTTAAAGAATAAATAAATGTGCACCTGCAGGCGGAGCACTGAGATTAACAACACCTGATGGCAAAGGATGATTGGTGGAGCCTCAGGCCTTGCAGACGTCTGATTGGCTCAGCAGGGGACCTCGCCAACTGATGCTGAGAGGAGTGTGTGTGTGTGTGTGTGCGTGTGTGTGTGTGTGTGTGTGTGTGTGTGCGTGTGCCTGGATCTCTTAGGGTATCCCACGCTCCCCTGCCTTATCAGGCGGCTCCACGGCAGCGCTAGAGGAGTGCTGCTCTCAGGAGGGCAGGGCTACCAGCACACCGCTTATCTTCCACCAGCAAGGAGGGTTTATAGGTCTGATTAACTCACTGTTTGTATGTGCTGTGTATATGAGAAAAGAAGAGAGAGAGAGAGAAAGAGAGAGAGAGAGAGAGAGAGAGAGAGAGAGAGAGAGAGAGGGGTGTACTATTGTGTGCAGTGGTGTGGCTGAGGAGTGGACAAGAGAGTACGGTGTACTGAAAAAGGACCACGGTACCAACATATTCAAAAAGGTACTACACTGCATTTGAATAAAAAACTATACCTATTTCTATTTTTTTTTTTTTTTTTGTATGTGAATGCCTTGCTATTGGAACAGAGAACTGTCAGAGGTAACGTTGCCGTAAACAAAGCTATGTGATATGAGCCGAGGCAAATGGTGAATGAAGCATCATCATGGAGAAAGCAAGGGGAAAACAGCGCTGAACTCTAGTTATAACCTAGTCCTATGATAGGCTATATTTAATCAGTCTCATCAAAATATGTTCAAAGTTATGGTATCTCAAACTAATTAGGGCTTCTGCTACTATAACAAATGTATCACCATAATTTTTCTAATAATCTTTAGTCTTGAAAGCTACTATATACTGTATATACTACTACTGTACTACTATATGAAAAAATCCTACCAGTATAGAAACAAACATTTTGTTATCATGACAACACTACAAGAGAGTGAGACAGGTGTTTGCTCATAGTGCAGCCAACACTGGGTGAGCCACTCAGTGAAGGGTGACACTCCACGTCCGAACCCTCTCATTCCCTTATCGAATTATGGCCCCCTTCACAGGAGGGGATTCAAGCATTGAGCGTGACAACCACACAAAACCTTTCAAAAGCTAACTTGTGTCGGGTTGCAATACAAAGCTCCAAACTTTCAAAAAATAAAGAATTCTCGGTCCTTTGTAAAAATTTGTGATGGAGCTCGGTGATATGATTTGCTCTGGTGTGGGTCCAGCCGGCACCACCAGAGAGTGTCATCGTCAAAGGTGTGTGGGGGGGGGGAACGAGGGAAGAGTGTGGTCGTCCACCCCCATCTAAACCCCCACGCTATAATCTCTTTTCCTGGCTCTCCATGAAAGAGACAGGAAGAGCCACCAGAGCCTCGGTCCGCTTAGATCCGCTGCCCCTCACCCCAACTGTCTATCTTCTGTCTGCTATCTCTCTCTCTCTCTCTTTCCTGCTCTTCATCCTTCACTTTACTTGCTCATCCAGGCTTTCCCTACGATCACACTACATCACTCATGCATTTTACTCTGCTCACAGTGTATCTTTTTTCCCCCCATGTCAAGTCCATGCAGTTCAGATCCAGAGTATGTGCCTGCACTTCTCTTTTGTGATCCATGTTTTAGCCAAGCTAACAGTGTTCTTCTTGGGATAAGGCCATTGTCGGTCTGAAAAAACACAACAGTTATTGGATGGATTGCCATGAAATCCATGACGTTCGTGGTCTCCACATGATGAATCCTACTGACGGTGATCCTATGACTTTTCATCTGGCGCTAAAATGTTGAGCAAGTTGAGCTTTGGCAGAAATAACTTGACAATTATCAAATTAATCGATGACTCTCCTGGCCCTTTCTCTAGCAACAAATGAGGTTGACATTTGGGTTTTTTTAGGGAATTATCTCAACAAATTTCGGATGGAGTGCCATGAAATTCATGACATTCGTGGTCCCTATAGGATGAAACCTTTTGATGGTGATTTTCTGACTTTTGACCTGGCGCCAACAGGTTCAACAACTTTGGCTTAGGCAGAAATAACTATCAGAGGGATTTCTATGAAATTGTGTACAGACCTTGACTGATTTCAGTTGATGTGTCCTACTGACTCCTGAGGACTCCCCTGACTATTTCTCTAGCAAGAAGTGAGGTTGGAATTAGGGCTTGTCAGAGAAATATCTCAACGAATGCTGAATTGGTTGCCATGAAATTCACTACACATAGGGTATTAAAGCCTCTCTCAGAATAAATAGCAATAACTTACTTGATATTTTGGCTAGTCCTCTAGCCCCACAATCAGTTCAAAATGTGCACATGTCAAACACTTAGTAATAGCTATAGTGCGTAACTTCTGTTGCCCGCATGAGGAATTATGAGTAATTACAACAACACTGTCGTTGCATCTACATACCTTCTGCTGTACGTCCAGGTGTTTTCTTAGCAGTAGAATCAAATCAACAACTGAAACATTTCTGGGCGCTTCTTGGGGCAACACCAGTTTGTAAACGCTGCCATACTGAGAAATACAGAGAGAGTTTGTGGACATGATAGGATTAATCAACTTTGTGTCAACTCGTTTGGCGATGGCTTAAATGTAACCAACTTTTGTTTGTGTGAAGAAGTTACGCACTATAGCTTTAAGAGCAAATACCTGCAAAACTAATTTTATATTCCCATCACACTCAGCTGTGCTACTCGCTAATCAGCAAGTGTTAGCATGTTAACATGCAAAGCTATGACGGTTATCAACATGAAAAACGTTATATCTACATCAGCATTTTGCCTTATCGTTGTCAGCCTGCTAGCGTGGCTACAGAATACTCTTTGTTTGTGTATCATCGATTGTCATCGTTCACTATATTTGATTGCAAAGCCCTCACAGTACACAATGTTCCCGTGCTGTTTCCTAAAATGTTCAGTACACCCAAGCCTTTTTCCCTTAACCACCCATGCCTTCCTCTCACTGCGCTCCCTGTTTCACACCTCTGAGGGGGGCTATCATTTTATGGATCCCTGCCACTCAGTCTGCTTCCCCTCCCCTTCCTCCGTATGCCTCCATTTCCCATACTCTTCCATCACTTTGCTCCCTATCTGTCCTACTCCCTTGTTTCCTCCTTCCTATCGTTCCTCTATCCTCGCTCAATCCCCACCATTTTTCTCATTCTGTTTTTTGTTGTTGTGATCTGTGGTGCCATTTTCTGTCTGGTAGTACATACGAGGAAACATGAATATTCATGACCAATCCACTCTGCACCCTCCTCCACCCCCAAACCACCACACCACCACACCACCACACCACCCAACTCGGCGCTGCAGTCGAAGGCAACACTTGGTGGTGGCACATGGCGAGACAGCTGTTGCGAACCTAGCCAGGCATCTGTGCAGTGGGAGAGTACCAGGAAAAGAGAGACCGAGGAAGACAAGCAAGCGAGAGACGCTGTTAGAAAAACAGATTAAGAGGACGGAGATAGAGATACAGAGGGAAGAAAGAGAGAGATTGAAAGAGACGGATATAGAGACATAGAGTAAGAATGGTGTGGTGGTGACTGGGCAGAGGTTTTTCATGGGCATCTTACTTGATATTTTGGCTAGTCCTCTAGCCCCACAATCAGTTCAAAATGTGCACATGTCAAACACTTAGTAATAGCTATAGTGCGTAACTTCTGTTGCCCGCATGAGGAATTATGAGTAATTACAACAACACTGTCGTTGCATCTACATACCTTCTGCTGTACGTCCAGGTGTTTTCTTAGCAGTAGAATCAAATCAACAACTGAAACATTTCTGGGCGCTTCTTGGGGCAACACCAGTTTGTAAACGCTGCCATACTGAGAAATACAGAGAGAGTTTGTGGACATGATAGGATTAATCAACTTTGTGTCAACTCGTTTGGCGATGGCTTAAATGTAACCAACTTTTGTTTGTGTGAAGAAGTTACGCACTATAGCTTTAAGAGCAAATACCTGCAAAACTAATTTTATATTCCCATCACACTCAGCTGTGCTACTCGCTAATCAGCAAGTGTTAGCATGTTAACATGCAAAGCTATGACGGTTATCAACATGAAAAACGTTATATCTACATCAGCATTTTGCCTTATCGTTGTCAGCCTGCTAGCGTGGCTACAGAATACTCTTTGTTTGTGTATCATCGATTGTCATCGTTCACTATATTTGATTGCAAAGCCCTCACAGTACACAATGTTCCCGTGCTGTTTCCTAAAATGTTCAGTACACCCAAGCCTTTTTCCCTTAACCACCCATGCCTTCCTCTCACTGCGCTCCCTGTTTCACACCTCTGAGGGGGGCTATCATTTTATGGATCCCTGCCACTCAGTCTGCTTCCCCTCCCCTTCCTCCGTATGCCTCCATTTCCCATACTCTTCCATCACTTTGCTCCCTATCTGTCCTACTCCCTTGTTTCCTCCTTCCTATCGTTCCTCTATCCTCGCTCAATCCCCACCATTTTTCTCATTCTGTTTTTTGTTGTTGTGATCTGTGGTGCCATTTTCTGTCTGGTAGTACATACGAGGAAACATGAATATTCATGACCAATCCACTCTGCACCCTCCTCCACCCCCAAACCACCACACCACCACACCACCACACCACCCAACTCGGCGCTGCAGTCGAAGGCAACACTTGGTGGTGGCACATGGCGAGACAGCTGTTGCGAACCTAGCCAGGCATCTGTGCAGTGGGAGAGTACCAGGAAAAGAGAGACCGAGGAAGACAAGCAAGCGAGAGACGCTGTTAGAAAAACAGATTAAGAGGACGGAGATAGAGATACAGAGGGAAGAAAGAGAGAGATTGAAAGAGACGGATATAGAGACATAGAGTAAGAATGGTGTGGTGGTGACTGGGCAGAGGTTTTTCATGGGCATCTGGGTAGAGGGGAGCCAGACAGACAGACGGAACGGGGCGGTGGCAGGGTCATATGGGTGAAAGGGAAGGGGACGAGCCAGACGGAGGGAAATGGGCACCGACGGGAGGGTCTGTCTGGGGATGGAGACAGATTGGGAGAAGATGGGAGAGATTGAGACACAGAGAGAGAGAGCAGGAGAGAGAGCGAAGAGAGAGAGAGAGAGAGAGAGAGAGAGAGAGAGAGAGAGAGAGAGAGAAGGAGGGGGGTAGAGGCAGGCATCATGAGACCAACACCAAACCTGTAGAGAGACAACTGGGGAGATGAGAGGACAGAGGGACGTCACATACCTGTCTTGTAGAATAATGAGATTCTACTAGAGCAGCCCATAAAATACACCTGAGGGGCCACAAGCGTCTAAAGGACTTCAATCCACCTGACAACTTTTTCAATTTAAGAGTAATAAAATATGTTTACACTTCTACTCATAACTTTCTTTTTATCAAAGGTGTAGTCAGTGATTCGGTTGTTAATATATTTTTTTGTCAAAACCAGTGTGTGTGTACGGATGGGAATCGAGAACCGGTTCTTGTTCAGACCCGGTTCCGAGTCAACCAATTCCTTGGAATCGTTAACATGCCTGCTTAACGATGCCGCTTATCGGTTCCGCTCGTAGCAAATGCGTCATGACTTCAGACACGTGCTGCTTTGTTTTGGTTCAGAAGGCAGCAAACATGACGTCGAGGCAGAAGCGCTCTAAAGTGTGGTTGTATTACACATGAAAAGGCAACAATACGGTAAAGTTTCCATTTCATCAAATGACTCGTGCACAAGCAAGCGCGCAGACTGCGATCCTGACGGTTGAACGTTTAAACGTCCGCTGCCTTACTCGGCACCAGAATTCCCCATCACTTGGATTTGAACATACAATGTAGGCTATATGAATTAATGTGTGTGTAAGCCTAGGTGTGGGCAAGTGAAAGAGGGAGATACATAAAAAGGCGAGAGCAGCATACAAACAGGAAAAAAGGATTTCTTATTCGCTTCCAAAGGCCCGCTGTTTACTCTCGTTCATCAGCTGTTAAATGCTGCCTTGAAGCACGGCAGTGGGGACGAACGCAAAACAACACACAGCGAGACTCGGCGGTCCGGTGGTAAGGAAACTTTAACAATACGCTTTATAAAGACAGTAAGACACACTTAAAATAACGCTCTCTGCCCGATACAAAAAGCTCTGCCTTGGATTACTTGAGCGATCGATGTGTATAAAACCATCCGCTACGTGTCTGATGAAGGGACATTATATTAGCCTAATAAACAGCGCGGTGAACATAACAGCGTACATTGTAAAGCTGAGATGGAGCGGTGACTCCTTGTCGTTGGCGTGGTGAAGAATAAGCAAAGTGATACATTCTCTTAAAGCCTTTATGGCGTGTTTATTCTCTTCTTGAATAGCCTACATGACTGTCTACTGTGCAGTCGTGACAGTTTGACCTGAGGCGTTAACATAGTGACATCATCACGTTGGCCTTTCAGAGTAAGGGCGCAATCATATAATAACACTTAACATACATTAAAGATCTCGTATCCTTCCTGAGAGGGCAAACATGATAATTGTTCTGCATTAAAAGTGTTGGTATTATCTTTTCAAAAGACTTATTTGTGTTTTTTCTGTCAGTTGAATTTTGTTTGAAGTGCCAATGAGCACTGTTAATATTCAAAAAAGCACAAGCTCTTCCTTGACTGTTTTAAGTATGTGTTTTTAGTTTGTAGGGCACATAAGGGCATTTGGGCTTAAAAACCAAAAAAAAAAATTGTCTGGACCAATTAATGTGAAAATTGACAATTTCCTAATCCTAAAGTAGCTTGATAATCTTTCAATGCATACACTAGACACTTCTGATCAGATATTAAAGAGAGTTAATACAAACAAACTAATTTGTACATATTCTCTCACCCAATGAGAATCGATAAGAGAATCGATAAGGAATCGGATCGATAAGCAGAATCGGAACCGGAATCGGAATCGCTAAATTCTTATCAATTCCCATCCCTATGTGTGTGTGTGCTGAAAAAAAAAATCCAGTGTATATACACACACAGCCTAGGCCGAGTAGGCTCTGTTAACTGGTATGTAGACAATGGGGGCCAACCACAGCTAGCAACATGCCAGTTTACAGAGCCTAGGCTGTGTATTAACAATGGAGTTTATATTTCAGCACACAGTGCACTCACAGTACTGCCAGGAAGTTAATCGTGAGCAGAAAATATTCTCTGGTTTTGACAAAAAGTGATTATGACAACAAGCTTTCGCCAGAATCGCTGACTCCACCTTCAATTGAATTATTGGGTTTATTGTCCAAAAATTAGATGGTCTTAATATTGTTACAGTCGTCTGTGCACAGCCAAGTAGATTTTTATGCTACGAACTGATCCTTTTTAAAGATATTTCGAATGAGAAAAAACTAAGAATATTGTTGTAAGAATCTTAAAAATACTGAAAATTGTGTAATATGCATGTAATCACATAATGTGAGTTTGCGTTTCATTCTCTTTAATTCACCCCAGATTCCCAGGAATACCACCAAGGACACGACCGCGGTGTCCTCAGTGGTAGCAGTACATCCCTGGCCACACGATGATGACAGGGAGGAGAGAGAAAAAACATATCTTTTACCAAAGTTTGAAGATGTCTCCATTTTTTTCTCTTCTGACCAGTTAAAAATATTTCAAAATAAAACAAGGATGAATTGATTGAATCTCTTTGAATGGCTCACACCTTGCACACCACAACACCTACGATGAAGGTGAGGGGTCACAAGCAGATAGTGGCAGCTAATGCAAGCCAAGAAATTCTGTAAATCACTGATGTGGAGGTAAATAAACAGAGGTGATGAAACTGAACTGTCACTTCTGTTTGGGGATAATTATGATGAAATTATCCAACAATACAAAAACAAAATTTGAAGGTAAAGCATTTATTTTCATCAGCATCTCTAACTTAAAGGGGCACTCCATCAATTTTAAACATACAGTTTGTGTATCACACAACAGTTGTATGTCTTCTGTGGTACATGGGGTGAGGTTTCTAAAAACTGGAAAAGTAATATAGCAGTGCTGGAGTAACCCCTTCATTTATTGTATGGCAATCTTCATACATGAATGATGTCAACTCTACAGCTTGATCAAATTTACTTTTCACTGGATCCCTGCCTTTGTTTTAAAGCAAATTTTACAACTACACATTTCCACTTGTTTTGTGTTTGCGCTGAAAAAAAATCCAGTGTTAATACACAGCCTAGGCCCTGTAAACAAGCATGTTGTTAGCTACAGTGGGCCCATTTTGTTTAAATACCCTTTGTCTACATACTAGTTTACAGGTAACAGGTAGCAGATCGTGCAATAATAATCTCGATGAAACCTGCCTGACTGCACCCCCCTCCCTCCCAGCTTTTTGAATGACAGAGCTGAGACAGTGCATGTCCACAGACGGCAGTGAAGGCTCTTTTGCCAGCCTGTGCCCCCTTGTAGCACCCTGTAACCCCTTACACCCCTCCTCCCCGCTCTCCATCTCCTGCATCCCTGCATGGGGCCCCTTATGCTGGCTGCCATCCGTCACTCTCTCTCTCTCTCTCTCTCTCTTCCTCCCCCACCAACCCCCTCCCTCGTTCCCAGCCTGGCAGTGGGTCTAGCTCTGGCCTACATAGCGGTGAGCGCAGAGGGGCTGGCACGTGGAGCAAACCCCCGGGTGTGCAAACTGTGTCAGGCCTCGAGACACCTCTGTGATCGACACCGACCGCCACATGAGGGCTGGGGGGAGGAGTGTCGGGGGGGGGGAGGTAATAACAAGAAGGCTACCAAGAGAGCAGAGTGATTGATGTTGTCAATATGTGAATATCTGGAATAAATTAGATCTCTAAACTGATCCAAACTGTGGCTGGTTGTGTCACCAAAAAAATTTGAAGGTCAAACGGGCAGAAGACAGAAACTACAGCAAAAAAAAGTTGAACCCAAGAAAAAAATGATTTTTCAAGTGAATTCAAGTGGAAAAAAGGCAAAAATATGTAGCTTATCAAAATGTCTGAATTTGGAGACACATTGTCTACATGGCAGGTAAGGGTCAATAGTAGGAAAACATCAAGTGAGGTTTAAAATAGTAAGGGGAAAAAAAACGCCCATCTGTGTTCATTTAAAAGTGTATGGTGGCCTTAATAAAAATTCTAAATCATTTCCTCTGGTGGCAAAAACAGGTTTTAATTAAAACCGCGCCTCCTTTGGGATAAGCCCTAGATATCTTTGATGGAGTCAATCACCCAAATTACCCTGTGATCAAACATAAATATGTTGTGAAACAAATCACCACACTCGCTTCATTCTGGGCTCACACAGATTGAAATAATAAGGGGAAGGGAACAACAGGACTTTCAGATGACTGCGTCGTAATCTCAACATAGAGGCTTCACTCACGACTAGACCGGCGAATGAGTGGCCGTCGACTGTTCCTTGGCCTTAAGCACCAAACACCTTGTACACACACTCAGCAAGGGAGCAAACACAGTCATTTGAGACGCACGGCATGGAGGCATGCATGCAGCAGCGGGCACAACATTCCCCTCCACGAATGAACGGCGGAAGGGTAATGTGACAAATACAGAGCAGAGACAGACGGACAGATTGATATACAGATAAGAGGGAGCGACAACATGGAGCATCCATCCTACCATCCACCACGACCTGGCAGAGAAGTCATAACACAGCTGCCACCTGAGCCCGGGGTCACTCTGCCTCTCCCACGCCATTCCACACACTGCCACGCCACCAGAATCCTCTTCCTGATTAATATAGCATCATTAAAAACAAAGCAAAAATAAACAAGGATGGAGCCACCAATCAGGAGCTATCTGTTACCAGGATGGTGCTGCGGTGTAAGTGATAAAGATAGTGTGTGTGTGTATGCGTGGGTAAATACTGAATGTATGCCCTGGTGTGCAAGTGTGTGTGTATATATGTGTGTATTTGGAGGGAGAGGGGACACAGACACAGAAAAATGCCACGGAGCCCTCTCCAAGCAGCTGTGCCCCTCGCTTCGCCAGTCCAACTGCTCCCGCTGCCATGTGCACCCTCACTGAGCCACAGACTCTGCGCCCAATATCTGAGTTTCTGTGCTCATTGCACAAGCACACATGTGTGTGGCAGCTCACACACGTGTCCTATGGTTGTCTCTTTTTTCAGGTTGCGTATCCCTGACTATTAGAACGGGTCACATTGTCGGTCAGTAACAATCCTTCCTCTAGGCCGGGCTGTGGGCTCGTATAGGTTTGTTTTTCTCCAGGAGGCCCCGGGCCAAGCTGTGATGTCTGAGCCAGGTTACTGAAGGGCTTCCATTGGACGCTCAACATGGCACACTGAACACAAAGCTGGTTATGTGAAGCCATTTTATCAACTTTTCGCACTGGTGGTGCTCGGTCACATCCCTCCATTTGAATGACCTTTAGATGCAAAGGTCATCATTGGAACCTAGACGCTTCGGTGAATGGGTCAAAAATGACATTAGAATATGATGTACAAGATAATTCATTGAATTCTAGGGTAAATAAAATTGGCATTACGGTCATGTTTACTAGGCAGATAAGTTATACAGTATAGGATGTGGTTGATATTTGTGGTGAGTCTTCCTCTATGCGGGCTCTCTGACCTCTGAGGAAACTCTGGGATAATTCAGTGATCAGTGTAACTCAGCCCCAGATAAGAAGACATACAAAATCAAGAGAATTTTTTTAAATGGCACATCAATATATTCATATATACAAATGTTAAAATATGTACGGCATGGAATCCATCATTCACTAACGGTTTAGCTGTCATCCAAAAATGACTTCAGTGACAATTTATTCATATCTCACACTGCACTGTGCCTATGCTGTCATTTGTATCTACTGTTTAATCTGATTTATATTATTTTATCTTATTAATTTCACTGGCATTATGTCTAATTTCTCTGTCTATTTATGCTTTCTTTATCATCTTTCTTTAATTACCTCTTAATTTTGATTTATATCTTATGTAAAGCACTTTGAATGCCCTCGTTGTTGAACGGTCCTAGACCAATAAAACAAAGTCATAGTTAAAGTATATACAGTATCTCACAAAAGTGAGTACACCCCTAACATTTCTTCAAATATTTCATTATATCTTTCCATGCGACAACACTGAATAAATGACACTTTGATACAATGTCAAGTAGTCAGTGTACAGCTTGTATAACAGTGTAAATTTACTGTCCCCTCAAAATAACTCGACACACAGCCATTAATGTCTAAACTGCTGGCAACAAAAGTGAGTACACCCCTAAGAAAAAATGTCCAAATTGGGCCCAAAGTGTCAATATTTTGTTTTGCCATCATTATTTTCTAGCACTGCCTTAACCCTCTTGGGCATGTAGTTCACTAGAGCTTCACAGGTTGCAACTGGAACCCTCTTCTACCCATTCATGACGACATCAAGGAGCTGGTGGATATTAGAGTCCTTGCGCTCCTCCATCTCCCGTTTTAGGATGCCCCAAAGATGCTCAATAGGGTTTAAGACTGGAGACATGCTTGGCCAGTCCATAACCTTTACCCTCAGCTTCTTTAACAAGCCAGTGGTCGTTCGGAGGGGTGTTTGGGGTCGTTATCATGTTGCAGTACTGCCCTGCGGCCCAGTTTATGAAGGGAGGGGATCATGCTCTGCTTCAGTATGTCACAGTACATGTTAGAATTCAATGAACTGTAGATCCCCAGTGCTGGCAGCACTCATGCAGCCCCAGACCATGACACTCCAACCACCATGCTTGACTCTAGGCAAGACACACTTGTCTTTGTACTCCTCACCTGGTTGCCGCTCCACACTCTTAACACCATCTGAACCAAATAAATGTATTTTGGTCTCATCAGACCACAGGACATGGTTGCAGTAATCCATGTCCGTAGTCTGTTTGTCTTCAGCAAACTTTTTGTGGGGTTTCTTGTGCATCATCTTTAGAATAGGCTTCCTTCTGGGATGACAACCATGCAGACCAGTATGATGCAGAGTGCGGCGTATGGTCTGAGCACTGACAGGTTGACCCCCCACCCCTTCAAGCCCTTCAGCAATGCTGGCAGCACTCATACGTCTATTTTCCAAAGCCAACCTCTGTGTACGACGCTGACCATGTGCACTCAACCTTCGTAAACTGGGCCGCAGGGTGGTATTGCAACATGATAACGACCCCAAACACACCTCCAAGACGACCAGTGGCTTGCTAAAAAAGCTGAGGGTAAAGGTTATGGCCTGGCCAAGCATGTCTCCAGACCTAAACCCTATTGAGCATCTTTGGGGCATCCTCAAATGGAAGGTGGAGGAACGCAAGGTCTTTAATATCCACCAGCTCTGTGATGCTGTCATAAATGGGTGGAAGAGGGTTCCAGTTGCAACCTGTGAAGCTCTAGTGAACTACATGCCCAAGAAGGTTAAGGCAGTGCTGGAAAATAATGGTGGCCACACAAAATATTTACACTTTGGGCCCAATTTGTAAATTTTTTCTAAGGGGTGTACTCACTTTTGTTGCCAGCAGTTTAGACATTAATGGTTGTGTGTCGAGTTATTTTGAGGGGACAGTAAATTTTCACTGTTATACAAGCTGTACACTGACTACTTTACATTGTATTAAAGTGTCATTTATTCAGTGTTGTCCCATGGAAAGATATAAAGAAAAATGTGAAGAAATGTGAGGGGTGTACTCACTTTTGTGAGATACTGTAGCTTTGAAAAATGCCACTTACAATAGTCAAGCAACAAAACTCTGAAGTGATGTCAACACATTAAAACAGTAAAAGGAGTTAGCTATAAACTAGGTTAATATGACTGTCAAGGCCGATTACATCATCGTGATGTCTAAAAAAGTAAAATAAGCAACAACAAGAAAATGAAAAAGGGAACATTTAAAAAAAAAGCTTTTAGGAATAAAACATAGAACACATATTGTTATGTTCATTGAATGAACGCAAGAGTTAAACACCTTGTCTATGGTTGTCACTGCAAGGCCTTTCTGCTTTCACTATGCATGCACAGATTTTTTGGTTTGTAGTAGATCAACAACAAGACTGTTTAGTCATCTTTTACTATGGCCACCTGTGCAACAAAAAAAGGGAAAAAAGTGACTGTTTATACTCCGTTTGATTAAAAAGAAAAGTCCCTCCACCAGATAGTTTTGGGTGTAGTGTTCCCGTCACGACGCTGCTCTTTCCCCCCTCTGCAGTGTGCATGCAAACCAGAGCCAGAGTCTGTTGCTGATGAACATTGTAAAAACAAACGAAAGTCATTTTCTTCTGTGGTATAAACAGTTAGTCATTTCACATGAGGACGGCATTATTGTGGATTTTATTTAGTCATGCTTATTATAGAAAATAAAAAGAAACGTCTGAGAGCAAAATTGGGTCTGCTCTTTTGTTTGGAGTCCTGTGCTCAATCCAATGGAACGGCACATTTTATCTGATGCATTGTATCTATTTGATCAGTCCGCCTGTCTTTGCCGGTGCGCCCGCCAACACATGACGCTGTCTTTATTTAGATTGTCTCCCGGCTTGTCTCCACTGTGTCCCCTTTACCCCCAGATATGTCTCTCTGTCTGTCTGTCTGTAGATCTGTCTTTCCACACACTAATATACTCACTGACTGTCTACCTGCTATAGCGCTGCAGACAGACAACACACATACCTGTATGTTTATGTATGGGTTCATTAACAGGCACTGACAGCTTGTGAAGGAGAGTTTCCATTAACATTGCATGTATTCCCAAGTGGCCGAACCAGCCAGGAGTGTTGCTGCGCTCCGCTTCGTTTTGCATGCGCAGTGCATGACCGTATAGTGCAGGCTAGTACGGTGGGGGGAAGAGGTGTGGGACGAGTGGTAATTACAGGGGCCAGTTTATAGTGAGATAGCCTGCTCGACGGGCCACGCTTGGCAAGGATCCCCGTTTTAAGGGAATTCAAAAGCACTACAAGGGGCACTATTATGTGACCCCCACCTCTCTGCCTCCCCCTCCTCCATCCATCCATTGCTCATGCATCCATGATTTCGATCCTGTTTTTAATCTCGGCCGGGCCTAACAGCACAGGGACTGGGTGCAATGCCTGGATGACCCCCAGTAAATATGGAAATGGATAGAGAGCAACCCCACTCACAGTCCGCAAAGGACCTCCACAAACACACACACACTCATGCCGTTTCACCTGAAACATTTCTGCCAACAGTGTAGCACCACGCTCACCTCTCTTTGGGAGCCCTTTTGTCCCCTGTCCCCCCTCTCCCTGGGCAGAAAGGTTAATGTTATGTAACTGCACCAGATTCCCTCCCCCTGCAGGCTTGTTGCAGTCACAGGTCAGGAGATGGCCTGGCACTGAATAGCCGCTGATCATTTCCAGTGAAGTGCACAGCTCTGAAAAGTTTCTGATATAAGATACATATACAGTATGTGTGTGTGCTCTCACTTTGGCGCGGCAGATGAACAGATATGGTGCATGTTCTCTAGTGGATGTCAAAAGTTAAGAGTGAAGCTGGTTGGTAGGCCTCCTGGTGTCGGAGCCCACTGTGTATTTCAGATCATTTTTCCCACTCAACGTTAGATTTCTGCTTGAGAGACACTAGAGGATACACTAAAGCTCCATCCAGAGTTGACCCTCTTCCCCCCGCTCTGCCTCACACACTCCCGCCGTAATTTGTCTGCCCACTGGTTTCACTTATTACGTTTCAAAAGGTTTCTGGGCAACGTGGTTTGAGAAAGGGAGAAAAAAAAGGGACCATGGCATTTTTTTGGCACAACGCTCTGCCCGTCTTGCCCAGAACGAGGAGGTTACCATGGCATCAGTGGGCACCTCATAAAGCAGACCATTGTTGGTGCTTGTGTGTGAGTGTGTGTGACTATGTGTGTGTGTCTCTGAGTGTGTGTGTGTGTGTGTGTGCCACATTGAGTTGCATGGCAACAACCTCTGGGCACCACCAGTCCTAGAAAGAAGCTCAAATCTCAAACAGGGCAGTGCCAGCCTGCGATACAACATAAACATGAATTGTATTTTACCAAAAATCTGTTTCTTTCTGATTATTTATCTACTAACTTCTGTATCTCACTCACAATTCCTCCCTCCCTCTTTCTCTCTCTCACACACACACACACACACACACACACACACACACACACACACACACACACACACACACACACACACACACACACACACACACACACACACACACACACAAACACTTTTCCACCAAACCTGTAAGTCTATCAGTACGTTACAAAGAAAGCAAAAGATCCCATAACTGTTACTCAGACCATGATTTATCCTCCCCAAACACAAAAGAAACGTGTTGACAAAGGTCAGCAAATCGGGGGAAAATCTGGAGTGTATTTCTGCGTGCAGCGGTGTGTGCAGATTTTCATTAAAAGCTCGAAAATTGCTGAGAAGCCTGCAGTGCATGCTTAAAGAGTGGCCACCATAATTAGAAAATGAGCCCGCAATCTAAAATAACCTGAGGGGGAAAACAAAAACGCTTTATTTTCTTGTCTTTTCTACTCACATCCATTAGTGGATAATGCAGGTTTGTTTGTAATTGTTTCAGGTCCAAATAGCCCAAAAACACTAAGTTACTATGTGTGAAAATCTGGACGCAATTTGTGGTTCCCTTGAAAAAAAAAAAAAAAAAAAAAAAGAAGTTCGAGGAGGGAAGGAAAGGAGCTATTTTCAGTTTATAAAAGTTTTGGTGGGAGTTGAAAGGCGTGGGTGGTGACAACGACCTCTGACAGGTGAACGGCTTCTCTCTGGCTCACTGCAACCTTTTGTGTCGGGGTTAAGGCCTGGATGCATGTGGGTCGGGAGCTGTTTAGCTGAAGAACAAAAAGACGGGGTGGTTTTTAAAGTGAGATGTGGGTCCTCTGGCACACTCTGCTGGTGACATTTGAGAACTACAACCACTAACGCAAAGGCAGTGGGGAAAGAAAGAGGTTTAGAGCACACATGTTTAACTCCCGTATAATGAACACACAACTCGATGACTCATGATTTGTCGTATAAATGAATGCAGGATGAGTCCCAAAGTCTTGTTGTCCCTATGTAAGAAATGATCACGTCACCATGACTATATTTGATTGCTCATCCACTGATGGATGTCCATCCGCAGTTAATTCATACAATTATGTGTATTTCACCAAATGAGCTGTAATCCAGTCACACAGGGAAGGGAAAAGCCCCAACACATGCAGCACTGCGTCCTCATAACTCTCCACAAAACCCTTTTAATTGTTGTCGTTAAATGTCGGCCATGTCCATATGTGTTAATTGTTACAGTGCTCTGTTGTATATGCCACTGTTTGCCCATCTGTTGTGTGTTTGGGTCATGTTATGTAATGTTTCATCAATGGGGGGAAAAAAAGGGAACGAGAAGGCCATTTGAGGCTGATGTATGCGACCGGCCTCTCTGCTGAGCACAACGGCACTGGCCACATGCAGACATCAAGACGCAATCAGATTCCTGACACAAGATTATTCCCTGGTTTGTCTTTCCTTTCTCACTTCACCGCTCTGTTGACTGTTTGTGTGTGTGTGTGTTTGGATTTTTCCGTCCGGTATATATTCCCTTCACCAATCAGTCAACTAAAACAAAATAACATCCATAAACTACAACAACAAAATGAAATAAATAAAGCTTGTAAATGTGACATAAACAAAGACTATTAGCTCATGCATGCCGCAGCATTCACATATTTACATCAGTTTGAAGAGATATAATTAAAAATGCATTGACATCTCTATGACAGCGAGTCCTGTTTTTGTTCCCAGAGAGCATGAGCACACGCACTGCTTCAGAATAACCCTTTTTGTCACGTCGGTGCTATATCATCTTTTGTGTGTAGTAGTAACTGTGGGATTAAATTTCATCATTAATCAGAGATCCATTAAATGTTCCACAGTGTTTAAAAGCCTGTTTGATAAGAAAACAGACTACATTTGACAGTAATGGCCCCCAAATGATACCCAGTTTGCATGAACAATAAATCTGTTATTTTGTTACTAGAATGAGGAAACACCACATGTTGCTGTAATAACATACACTTTGACAGCAGCAAAATTACGCAAAATGCAAGTTTGAAGTCTTTGCGAGTTTTTATTTTTTGGTCTAGATGTCTGCAAGGAAAGAAAAACACATTGAGAAATGCATTGAAAGCGACGGCGCGTTTGGCAAAAGCCTCATGGTTCCATAGTGCACAGTGCTCCTCGTGATTAGCAGTAAAAAAAAGAAACTCCAACGGTATATGAGCTTGTGAATGAGAACGACCCTAAGAGGGTTCAAACTGATCGCAACTTACATATGCAGCCACCTGGAACAGACGGGCTCACTTGCCAAATACAGGGCCTGTATAGCCTGAGTGTGTGTGTGTGTGTGTGTGTGTGTGTGAGAGAGAGTAAGAGTGTGTGTGTGTGTGTTGTCAGGTCTGTTACCGCGTTGTTCGTTGGGTCCTCTGCCGTTGTGCAGCATGTGGCCCGCAGATTAACGCCTTAAATGAGACTCTCTCCTGTTCTGAATGCCCCCTCTGTTTGCTTACAAGGCCCGGGTGAGACAGAGTGGAAGGATTTGAGAGGGTTTTTTGTATCTCCTCCTGTTCAGAGAAAGGGGGGTGGGCATCCTATTATGAGTGAATAGCTATGGGAGGGCATGGCCACAAAGGGTTAAAACCTGAGAGTGTCTTTTTTTGGCATAATATGCAGAATCTGCTTTTTTTTCTTTTTCTTTTTTTAAAAACGTGGAAAACGGCTCCAAACAGATTTTAGTGTAAGACAGGTGCCAGCTCTGCCATCTGCTTTCAGTTTTACCTCCCTGTCTGTCTGCTCTTAGCTGATCCCTTCCTCTCTCCACAGCCCTGATTCATCCATCCATCTCTCTCTCTCTCGCTCTCTCTTTTTTCCTTTCCCACCAATCTGATCAGTTGGACACCCTCGCCATCATGTGCTGGCACACACCCTTTAGGTATCCTGAAAAAATTAAAAGTGTCAGGAAATCAAATCAAAAGGGAAATTCATTAACTTCAGGTATGACATCTTTGGAATATGTGGGGTATTAAGTGTCCATCTCCTTATAAACACATATGGACGGATTAGGGACTGACCAAAAAATGATAAAGTGGGGGGAAGCGTTACACTAAACTCCCATTTATTGTAAAAAGTAAATCAAGACAGACTTTATTTTATATTCATCAATTCTGTGACTTTTTTAAATATTTTTTAGCAATTTAAAGCAATTTCCTTTACCATTTTATCGTGTTTACAATACATATTGGATAAGATATTAGGGTTTAAATAAGATAAGATTATTAGGGTTATTTTTAGTTTTTTTTTCACAGTCAAGGGTTGGGCCAAAGTACAAAATTAATAACTGAAGTGAATTAAATTAAATTAAATTAAATACAGGATTCGACCCCCGGCCCACCCAAATTTATTTGGTACAGTCCCTATCCCTTAGAGGGCCTCCTGAGCAAGGACCCAAGCCGGTGACTGTTTACAACATCCACTGTGTTGTAATGGGGGAGCGTATCAATGTTCCCAGGCTCGATGGAATAATATGTCCAGGAAAAAAACAACTTCACATGTCTAGAAGGCAAACTATATAAATACACAGTAATATATAGTGTGTTTTTTTCTTTCTGCATAACATAACTCAACCGATAGAGAAGAATCAATGAGGTAAAGTTTAAACATCATGAATGCATCATGGATATCAAATCAGTATTTTTTAAAATTCATCCAAATAGTACATTAATAAAATGTCCCATTTGGTGCGGTATAAATCTGGAAACATTATGATGTCCCAGTTGGAAATTTCGACATGCTGACTACTCTTGATATGTATTGCAGCCATTGTTTACTAAGTATATTGATTCTGGTTTATTTTGTATTCTGTATTTCTTTATTTACTCCTATATAATGCAATTTCATTAAAGTAAGATTGTGAAGAAGGTTACATTTTTGACAAAAGAAAAACAATGATATAGTATTTTGGGTATACGTGCCTCAGTTAGTTAAGAAAAAAGTTATCTTTCAAGAGCAAAAGTTCAGGTGAAGTTTTCAGCCAAATGTTTCAAGTTAAACTGAACACATATGTTTTTAAAGTTTTCAATAGGCCACTATTTTTAACATTATCTAAAAGTAGTTTGGGGGCTTCAGTACCTGGTGGAAACTCAAACTTATTTAAGGATATTGGCATCAACATAACATGTTCATTTCCATCTCATGCATTTAATTTAGTTTTTGTTTTTAAGTATTTTAATTATCTTAATTATCTTTTCCCAAATGTCCATCTGTTATGTCTTAACAATAAAGAATCAACCATTTCACAAGATGTAAATAGAACTTTTATAACACAAAAATACAAGTTTTGTCATTCGATATGATATGGAAAATGAGATAACATGCCCACACACTGTATTTCAGGTCTGTCGTTGAGGAAACTAAGATTAAGGAGAGGCGTCGGTTGCCAGGTGTGGAAACCTCTGGGACTTCAAAATTGATGTTTCACGGTGCAAACTTGCTCCTGCATGAAATGTGTTGCAAGCGTGTTGCCTAAGCTCTTCTGTCTGTGATGCTCATGCCGTCTCTATTCCCAGAGAAAGGGGAATTTAATTTTAGAATAAGCGTGTTTCTGTTTTTGGAAGAGATGCAACTTCTTGTGAAAAATATCAACTTTTAATGGCCAACTAGATGACTGATGAAAACACGTAAAAAGTGGAAACACATTGTTGGCTCCTCTCGCCACAGCTTCCCCGCGAGAAACAAGGCCAGGCCTCATTTAGAGCGTGGCGCCATGGGCCGTGTCGCTCGGTTCACAAAAGTGGGGCTTTAACCTGGTGCTTTCTCCCTGGAAGGGTGGGGGGGAGTGCTGCTAATGAGCCCACCAGGACAAAGGTGAGTTCCAAATGAGCGAAAGCAAAAGTAAACAAGCCAAGTGACAAATTGCAAATAGGCGAACGTCAAGCAGCCGAGATGGAGATTCGGCTCACGGATACAAACCTGCCCACAAGTAAACCAGTAACTGTCAGTGCAGTAAAGAGTTGTTGAGGCTAGACGTTTTTGTTGTTCAGACTCTTATAGCATGCAGGTGCTCTTTTCAAAGGCAGCCCCCTCTCCACCGGGCAATTCTTGGCCCTCGTTGAATGACGGGCTCCCGGGGTGTTTGTTTGGGTTCTGTTTTGTATGCCCAGTGTCTATGCCTGCTTGATACCTATTCCTCTTTTCTTCTGTTATTTAGGTGCACAGTTTCTCAGAGAACACTCGCAAAGGCTTTCCAAAACATATAACCCGCTCACAAAGAGCACAGGCCTGGTTCTTCCATTCACGAAAAACTAAATAGAAAGAGGCAACAGGAGGCTTAGTAACAAATTCACAAGCCTTATATAGTCATGTGGCGGTCCAGAAAGAATGCACAGTTCATCAGTGTAAATCTCCCATGTTACCGATTTCATATCATTCCCCTTTCCACTTATTTCCACTCCTACAATCTAGTGAGTTAAGATCTCAATTAGAAATAGGGGTTTCCAGTTTCACACCACGTCTGAATACTGTCTGCGATTCTGGCCCACATTCTCCCATCGTGTGTGTGTGTGTTTGTGTGCCTGTGTGTGCGTGAAATCATCAGTGTGTCAGATGGAGCCTGTTGTGCCAGGCAGCCGGGCAGCGGCAGTGCCACTCTGTGTGGTCAGGGCACAGTGTGTCCTCTCAGCTGCTGTTTCCAATTCACAGCAAACTCGACGGCAGGATCCTCGCTCATTCAGTGCAGCAGATGGCGGCGAGCTCGCTGTCCGCGTGCGCGCCTGTTTGCCCAATTCTTTTGGAATAGGCATCTGTGGGAGGCAGAGCTTTGCCCACTCCTGCATCCAGCTCGGTGTGTGCAGGCAACAATGAGGAGGACAATTGAAGTAAAGCTCTGGAGTCTGAAATATCAGAGAATCTCAAAAAAGGATGCTCTCAGACAGGACAACGCGTAGTAGGCCTATATCATCCAGAGAGAGGCTGAGGCCAGTTTCATAGCAGGGTAATCCTTGAGATTATATCCCTGCATGCTGGACAATGAGCATATTGTCGTGATCTTGTTGCCGTAATCCAGCTCAGCACCATATGCAATTGACAGCAATGCTCTCTGGAGAGCTGCAGCGGTGAATAATGCACATCCGTCAACAGCAATCCATCTGCCACCGGCTCGCTGTGTGGGAAAATATCTCCGCTAACAATCAACTCTGAGGCATCACATTTGAGGAAACTTTTTTTTTTTTGTTAATTTTTCCTCTTGAAGGAGGATGCCAAAAAAGCAAATACAAATTTTGCTCCAAAAGGTTCCCACAATAGCCATTCAAGTCTCCCGTGGTCTAATGTGAACATAATTTCAGTTTTGGTCGTAACCTCGAGGGCCCGGAGAGTAGATAGATTAAAAATTAAAGTAGGGTGAAGCCATCTGTTTTTACGGTACAATCGGGGGAGAAGGAGGAAGAGGCCAAGCAGGGACGCTGCAATTTGGGGCCACAGAGAAATTAATTAATTTTTGCATTCATTTAAACAGCCTGGAAAACAAGATTTTACGCTAATAGTCCAATGTTTTAAACTACAACAGACAGCAACCCTACACCATCATACTGCATGTCTAAGCAGCAGCTATGCAGATGGGGACACTGAAGTCAAACGTGAACTGTGGGACAGTTTATTTTACAAATGGCCTATAAGTGTCACCGTGTACAATGGCAGTAATTACTGTTAGCTCATATACCCTGGCTGCAGCTGAATGGGCTTCCTGAACTCTCTCCGGGGTACGGTCTGACTGGCCCCAACATGTTTGGTGACTTCTATTCAGTGGGTTACTTTAAACTGTTTTATTAAATGATGGTTTTTATTTTGCATTATTTTAGTGGGGCGCCTGAAGCCGCCTCAGCACCCATGCTTCCCCGCGTCCATTGAGACGAGGCTCGTAAAGAAGCAACACACTCGGGCCAAATTGTCAGTCAGTTAGTAGATGAGATGTCATGCTAGCCAGACACACCAGACAGACGGGTGGTGTTGCCTGAGGAGGAATCAGACCATCTAATGTGCCTCTGCAACCCAGCTGACTCACCACCACTCCATCCAGTCTAATAGGTTTTGTTGTGGTGAATCACTCCAGGTTTCCTTAATGGAAAAGCCAAACATACTGCTCTAACATTGGGTGACAAGGGCACCTTGGGTTTGCAGATGTTCACGCAGATGACAGATGGCACCAGCGTAGCTAAGGGAGCAACGGGAAGGATGTCTGCGCCAGGCTGGTGCCACATGCAACCCTCCCCCTCCACCCCCCAACACCACCACCTCTGTTCTGCATAGTCCCCCATCCCAAAATCTCCTAAATGAGAGGTGCGTGGCTGCTGTGTGAATGAGTTCTTGTCTGTGTGTGCATATACTGTATGTATATATCTGAATGTGTATGTGACTCAGCACCCTGGGAAGGCACAGCGAACAGAACAATGTGAGCCCCATGTGTCTGGATCATGGTGTTCCAGGTTTAATCATTTAATCAATGGATGATGTTCCCTTCAGTTAATCAACCATGTCACACCAGGAGGTCAAAGAAAGCACACAACGTCAAAATGACCATTTGCTTAGCCTCACCCTCTCTTGGTTACTGTTCTCGCCGAGCACCAGATCAATATTGAGAGGAATATAGGTTTAATGGTGTGTTTTTTAACACAAGCTGCAAACATTAGCATGGTAACTAGATAGTAGTAACCATGTGTTAATTCCAACGGAAGTAGCATTCCATTATTAGTTTATGGGGTTTCAGGATTTAAAACAAGCCCTGGTCACGACACACACATCCAAGAGTCCAAGAGCTTAGGCTAACGTTAGCGTCTCTGTCCTGTAGACTTTTGGATGCGCGAACAGGGCTTGTTTAAAACCTGACACCCCATAAAAAAATAATGGAATGAGGCCGGCCTTGGAAGTAACGCTTGGGTACGACTATCGGTTGAATGCTAATGTTTGCATATGACGAAAGAGCAGATAAACACACCGTTTAACCTTTTCTTTACAATTTTGCTCTGGTGTTTTTGATTTCTTTGGAAGGCAAAAAAAAACTAGCCGTTACCTCCTCAACTCCTTGATTGGACGTGTTCAGGAGAGGGGTCGAGTAAACGATCGAGTTTAGTTAGCCTGAGATTCTCCAGCTTTCGGGTAAATTTGAAGGACCTTCTCTGTGCCAAAACATTTCTCTTTCACTCACTGAGGTGGAAACCTCTAAAGGTAATGCCAACAAGGAAATTAATCTCCAGCTCTGTAAAAGTCATATTATCCCTAACTACTCAATCAGTGGTCACTACTCTGGTAATTTGGCAGCAAGGAAGCCTATTCAGTGCTCCTGGCAAGAGGTCTCGTATGGAAACCAGTGACATTCTGCAACAATGCCAACTGTGCAAACAGTAATAGGTCTGTCAACAGAGTGATAACAGTGGCACATACAGTAAGATTGTATCAGTGGAGAAAGACTAGTGATTAGATCCTTTAGTGCCAATGTGCACAATGAGACATTCAGTGTGCCACTCAAGGCATTTTGTGTCAGATGAGATGAAACAATACGGTGCATTAGTGTGTCTAATGTGGAATAATCTCTCACTTCAGACTCAATTGCGATCTATTACAAAAAAGAGGAATTTGATTACAAGACACATTACAAGACCTGGCAGACCCCAGGAAGCCACTGAGAGGAGCAGGGCGGCTGCTAACAGGTAGAGATGATAATTACCTCCATTCATCTTCACTGGAACCCGGCACTGTTTTATGAAGGTGCATCTGAGTTCCGGCCCACGTTTGATGAATCTCCCCTTAAATTAGCAGCCACTGGTGGATTGAGAACCTCCATCATTCCGTATGCTCCCATTCATCATCTCTTTAGGGCCCTGGGCAGGGCCACGCAGGCCTGAGTGCCCCCAATGAGCAGGGAGAAACCGTGAGCTCCATCATAACTAAACATTTCGGAGATACCGCTGTTGTTTACAAATCTGTCAAATCCAGCACATACGCATTTTTAATAACCAACAATCTGTTCAATTCCCAATTCCATTTAAAGATATTTTTAAATTAAAAAAATTCTTAATGTACCAGGGGCAGAGAGTGGCACAGTTGTTTACTACCGCGGGAGAGAGCCATTACAGCCGGCGAACAAATGCCAAATTCTTATGTAAATGTACTGCGTGTATATGTATGATTATGGGAATGTGTTACTTTTCAGGTGCTTATATTAACACGGCGTATAAAGACTTGTGATGCAAGATAATTTAGTTAAAATGTTAGAGCCATTACAGTATGTGGCAGGACATGCAGTGGGAGCCATTTTCACTGGACTCTGCTGCAAAGTGGAGCAGAAATAAAAAGCGGTCTCACTGCTCCGCTCCCCTTTGTCTCTGCATCACCCGTCTGCCCAGGTGGATGAATCCTCCACAGAGCAGCAGCCGCCCCCCTGTATTTCCCCCAGAAACTCAGTGGAGAATGCAAAAGAGCAAAGAGACAACACTCCCCAACCCACTCAAAAACTCCCCCGTTGCGCTCCAAACGCGTCACTAACTGGATATCCATGTGGTACATCCATTACCGTAAAATAATCTGCTGCTCTCCACTGAAAGCTCACGATCCTCCTCTGCCCCCTGCTTTCACTCGCATAACCCCCCCCCCCCCCTCTATACACACACACACACACACACACACACACACACCCTCCACTCAAACTCTACCACCACATCCCCCTTCCTAAAACCGTTTACGCTGGCAGTTATGAATTGGGCCAAGTCCAAGTTTAACATTAGTGGGGGGGCGGTTGGGGTGTTTAAAACGCAGCCTGCGGAGAGCTTCAAGAGCGATCGCCGCCGTGACGTTCACAATAAGAAAAAAATACTCACGACTACTCTCCATGTTAGTTTGCTTTGAGCGTGATGGCCTTTTTCTAAGCACAAACCAAGGGATCAGTTATGGCTTACAAATGTGAAGAATTTACATTTTTGAGAAGGAATCTTAAGTTTTCTATGGGAAGTGTAGGCTATATCCATGTTGCCAAGGACATTATTAGTTACCTTGGGATTATTTATTTCTGTGTGATGTTCATGCAGGAAGCTGTAATTTATCACCAGCTCTGCAGGGACTCGTTTTACCAAGTCTTGGTCTCGTCTTTCTTCTTCTCAGTTTGCGCAGTAAAGCCACAGTCTGATGTCATTACCAGGAAATGGAGATATTTTGGGGCTCAGCTCTCTTTTATTTGGATATCGTCCTTATCCCTTGTTCTGGGGAAATGCTGACAAATCTACTTCTCTGTGCCAACAATTCTGAGTAAAACCCTGTCATTGTTTAAGGCCAACAAAAGAGTGATTCATTTAGACTCAATTTATCATGATTTCTTCTTTGTGTCGACAAATAGCAACACTGGCGTGGCAAATTGCTTCATAGGAAAATCGGAAAGACTACACCAAAGGTTGGCTCGTTGTGTGTGTGCGTGAGAGAGAGACAATAACATATGATGTCAAGTAACATACAAGAGATACGTATTTATCGCAAAACATTTCCTAACTTTGTTTTGTGCAGTTCAATACCAAGTTCACAGAAGCTAAAAGTACAATTTCTGACTGCATGGCATCCGACTTAAGTACAAACAATGCAGCTGCATGGGGGCACTTGTAAAATCATGAACTGTAAAAACAGGATAAGTGGGTGCAGTGAGGCAAAGGTCATAAATTATTTAATTAGATGCCCAACATTGATGGTCACTGATGGTGCTTTAATTTAGAGGTGTCTTAAGTTGGTTTATATTTTTCAGATAGAATACTTTAAAGCACACACGCCTAAAGAAAAATAGGCAGGCAACTTCCCATTACTTTCAATATTTTCCCATCCTTTTTTCCGTTTGTGGTTGTCAGAAGTTCCCAGAGCCCACAGTGATTAAAATGTCTTGTTTTGTTTCCAGAAAAAGTCTAAAATTCAAACATATTTTTATTCATAATGATATCAAACAGAGAAACTCGGCAAATGCTAACATTTAAAAACCTTAACCAAGCAAAGTTTGTGCTTTTGCTGCTAATGTTCAATGGTAATTTTATCCAATTCCTGGCACCACAGACATTACAGGAACAGGTACCAATGTTGGTATTAGACCACTGTTAGCCCACTAGCTCTGGTCTGACGTGCATGAGTTTCCCCAACCCTAAAGGTGGTCTGTGAGATAGGCCTACTCCGGCTCTGTTGTTACAAGAACTACCTACCAAACTGAGTTGTACTAATAAAACCCCATCCTTCAAAAGGTGACCACATGATCGGCTGGAGTTGCCAACACTTGGTTTTGGGTTTTTTGCTTAACACAACCCTGACTTTCCTCCGGTGATTCATCCGTCTTAGTGACCACATGCGATCCTGTTTGCCTATTCGGAGGCCAAACTGTTTGTTACACTCAGAGATTGCCAAAACTAGATACAAATGAACTGCTTCGTAGACATGAAATGAAAGATCAGAAGGTAACAGAGTTATAATTCAGGGGTGCACGTTACATATATAACTTACCCAAACATGTACCAAATGTATCGTCAATCCCTCCTACTCACATTCTCACTCAGAAATCTTGCCACCATCCCTTATCATCTAAATGCTAACAAGCCTATTTGCCTGTGACTGACGTTGATGTGATCCCAAAACCCCCGAGCTTGGCACCAGATCGCTCCTAAGCCAAATTAAGCCTCTGTCATGGCCACCCCCGCCTCCAGCTGAGTGCTACCCCTTGCCATGGGAACCCTAAATCTTTTATGACGACGGAGAGCTCCGCCGCGCTCCCACGGCAACACAAGCGATGACATCTGTGTCTATAAGTGCTGCACTTTAAGCGCAACCCCAATTGTTCGATATCCGCTTCTTGAAAATAAATCAAATTTAAAAGTTGAGGGTGGGTGGAGGCTTTGAAGAAGAAGAAGAAGGAAGGAGGTGGTGGAGTTAAGGAGGTTAAAACAAAGATCCTCTCTTTCAAATGAGGTGTATGCCCCTGTGGTCCTTAAATGTTCAAGGAAGGTGTTTAAGAATGTCTCATCAGCACCCTTTCTCGCGCCTTGGCTTTGGCTACGGTCCACGTTCCAAGTCAAAGGGGACGTTTAGTGAAAAACTATTTACTATATATAGGGACCTTCTGACATTTGGCCATTACCATGATAACGTTTACTGCATAAACTGATTTGAACATTCCCCAGTACAACTGAAAAATAAAATAAAATTTCTATAAAATATTTTAAAATGAAAAAGTCGGAAAGTTGTATAGGGAGAAAGAACATTTGTTGGGTTATACAACCTCAAAGATCTGGAACAACAGAAGATACAGCGTGGAACCCCACATGGCAAAATGTTAAAAAGCATTTCTCTATTTCTTTGACTTTAGCACCATTAGGTCTATCAATGTTGAGCTAGATCATGCATTGCAAGTTTCTTTATTTCTGTGTCCATGTCATTCCTTTCGTCTTCGGCTGCAACTAAGACTATTATTAATTAATTCGTCCACATTACCCTTACTTGTCAAAGTCCATGTCTGGACAGTTGTCAAACTTTTCAATCACAATCTCCCCCAAGACATGATAGATTGTCACTTTTCCTTAAAATAATTACACACACACACACACACACACACACACACACACACACACACACACGCACGCACGCACGCATACACACACACACACACACACACACACACACACACACACACACACACACACACACACACACACACACAGGTATTATCAACATTTGTCTCAAACTATCAATTAACTACTTGAAATAAAATAAAATAATTAAATTGTTGACCCTTTTCAACTATTGCCTCCTTTTTAATGCATGATGATTTTCTTACGTAAACCCTTTATTTTAATAAAATTGTCTAGGCTGAAATAATTGCATTGTTTTTTCCTCTAACATATAACCTGGTCAACAATACCTTTTACGAGACAAGTTGATTCAACCCTACCAGAGCACATGGAAGTCTTGTCTGTCGTGATGAACAGGCAATGCTGCGGTCACCCCTGACTTTGCCCGGGGTCCTTCATATGGGTGAGGAAAGATGGCGGCGTCTATGCTTTGCCGAAGGACGGTATCGTTATGTGGGACCTTAAAGTCACTTTCGTCACCTAAAACTGCACTTTGTGCGAACCCTCAGAGTGGGCAGCTGTTGCAGACGGCGTCCTATAACCCCAAGCCTTTGAGACTCAACATCCGCGAGGCCTATATTCCCGACAAGGACAACGAGAAGACGCCTAAGTGGCAGAGGACGGCGCAGTATGACAAGAAGCTGTTCGGACGCTATGGCTCAGTTTCTGGTGTCGACCCCGCTTCGCTCTGGCCCAGCCACGAGAAGCTGGACAAGATCGTTGCAGAGGAAAAAGAGTGGCATCCTTCGTTAGAGGCGATGCTGAAGAATATCGAGACCAGGGAGAAGCTGGAAACCCAGAAGCGGTTGGCAAAGTAAGTGATGCTAACGTGGCTAATGTCAGTGCGTCTACTATCGGACAGGTGGTGTGAGTGCATCCCTTTAAAGATAGCCTACTAAAATAATGTTGCCACAGCATTTATCCAATTGACACAGCACAATGTGTTTAATATGAAATCATCTCACTTTATTTACACAAGACCATTAACGCATTGGTCAACAATAAATGTATAGGCTACTGATCATCTATGAAATGTGAAAAAGGAACGTTTTCAAAGGTGTCCTCCTGCGATATTTTGTTTCCGACCACATCTCCCAGCCCAAAAAATATTCACACATGCACAATTTTACTAAGCTGCAACAAGAGAGCTTGGCGAGCATTGTCAAACAATGAATCGGTACAAACAGTGAGTTAGAAACAGTGCATGTAAAATCATGCATACATGTTATAAGTTATAACATGTATGCATGATTTTAATAAATTATGTTATAACTTACAACATAATTTATTATTTCTATTCATAATATGTAGTGGTAGACTTGTTTCAACATAAAGTACCTAAAAAAACAGAGAAGCAAATGTGTTATTACAAGTCATCCAACCGTAACATCTTCTAATAGTTTGGAGACATAACCTGAAACAACCAGCCATTGTACAACAATGCATCATGTGCCGCATTGACAGTTGGTATTCTAACCTTTTCCATTGCTATCACAGAGAGAAGCTTGTAGCAGCTAACATGGCCAAAATGCCCAAGATGATAGCCGACTGGCACAGGGAGAAGCGTGAGACCAAGCAGAAGCTGAAGGAGGAGAAGTCTCGCCGTGCTAAGTTGCTGGCGGAGGCCAGAGAGCGCTTCGGCTACGCAGTGGACCCTCGCACCCCCAAGTTCTTGGAGATGGTTGCTGAAATAGAAAAGGAGGACAAGAAAAAGAAGAAACTGATAAAGCGCAGACTGAAAGAGGAGCAAGTGGCAGCTCCTGTCGCACCCCCTCCTGCTGCCTCCTCGTAGGCTTGGACATGTCAGACATGAGGGACTTCTGGGCCTATATGCATTTAAAGGGATGGAAGGTGCTGCTGCATAACACAATCCAGTGGGACATTTGTTTAAGGGTATCTGAACAAACACAGTTTAGTCCATGTTTGGTTATCTGACAGTATCTGTAATGATCTGGAGTAAAGAAGCAACTCCACTCATGATGCTTTCCTCTGCAGCAAACATCTTCTTTGTTAAGCACATGCTTGTTTTCCATGACCTCTGCATGTATTTAACTGTCACTCAAATAAATTAATTCTTTTCTAATTCAAGACGACGTACAGACGTTCAAATCATATGTAGAATTTATTTACCTTGAATACATTCAAACCTATTTGTTAAGTGCTCACAGTCCAAAACAACCCAACAGTTATTGAATAATGTCATATTCACATAAAGCTCTTTCAGTACAGTGAAATAGACATTTTCTTCTATAATTTTCATAATTTTAAATTATAGTTGCTTTCCATCATATGTTGATTACAATGTAGTGTCCTTGAATTTTCAATGTCAACTAAAACATTGTCCATGAAATACAGGTCAAAAACTAGTTAAAGGAAAACCGTAACTCTGAGGGGAAGCAGAAAGAGCCTTTTCCAATCGGGAAGTCGTGTCTTCTTAAAGATGAGTGTCCTCTTCTTCACCCTGGTCTGCTATGAGTTTGGCCAGAGCAGCATGGACCCTAAATTGTGTGTGAGACTCCATTGAGTATTCCTTGTAGTTGTGTCTACAAGTCAAAACAGCTGAGAGTGGTTAAAGAGTGTCAGGAAAGGCCCTCACTCAGTCAAATGTTAGTTGTAATGGACAAGTATTAGTGATTTTTTTTTCCTATTGCCAATTTATTAACCACCTACACTGTATTAACTGTCATGAGCACTTGCAATTAAATTGCATTTGCTTTGCTAATTTAAGCTGTTTTTGATGACTACATTCTCGTCTTAAAGTAGAAATCTGCACAAAAGTTTCCTCATATCCAATGGGTGCAGAGGATTTGTCATCAGGACTTTCAATCTCAAACTGATCCGTCTTCAAGAAGCCATAGGCTATCAGTGATGGGGATGTTACAGAAGTGTTCTCGACAGCCTTTTCAAAGCTGTATTTAACAGGCAGAGAGTGACCTCCAGTGTTCCTGTAGGGATATACAGTAAGTAACCCGAGACTGAGCTCCTTGTACATTGCAGTGCTATCCTGTCAGTCCTGTGATGAAGGCTTTGTTTGTACAGGAATCGTTATAACTTATAAATATAATAAGCAAGCTAATAACTAATTCTTTGTTACAGAACATATTGACTCATTTAGGTAAGATAATGCACTAGTAAAGTTGTCCGACAAACAAAACAAAACATTCTATAGCAAAAGGTCAGCTTTTTGGTAATTGCACTTTCGTTTTCACACCAAAATAAGAAGATTTTGTTATGATTCTATACATTGATGTGTAGCTGATATGTGCAGCCTGTTACCTTAGCTTAGCTTTAAAAAGAAATGGGGGGGAAAAGGCTAGCTTGGCTTTGTCAAAAGATGTAAGAAAATCTGCCTTTTTACACATCAGAAGCTCAATACATAGAATTTGGAGTTTTGTTTGTAAAATGTGCAAAGACTTATTGTGTAAAAACAAGTTGTGGTGTACTTGAGAACTGTGTTATAGTACTGTAAGCTTACGAAGAACTTCCTACTGCCACTTTCTCCTGAATATATTACTCGTGTTTAGTGGTAGAATAACTATACTTCGTAAAAGTACCAATATTGCCATGCAAAACTGATTGTATAGAGACAGATTTACTAAAGGTGACGTTAGAGCATATTTAAAAGGCCCATTCGTATATTCAATGTTGTCTCTCAAGACATGTTTGATAAAATGTGATACAATATGCTGCGTACATGTGTATCAGTGACAATAATCCAATAATAGTTTTATAAAATCATAAATGTAATATTTATAGATGGACTGCAGAGTTTGTAATACAGTCTCATTCACACATTGTTAAAAACATAGGAAGTAATAGGAATGATGAGTTTAGTTTACTGACTCCAGTACATGCTTGTAACAGAATAGAAATAGAAACATAAAATAGGGCCTGGTTAGTACTTGGATGGGAGACCGCCTGGGAATACCAGGTGCTGTAAGCTTTTTACACTTCTCTGCACAGACAGCAGAGGTTGCTGCTGCTTCACTGGAGACAGAGGGTGTGTTCCAATGCCTATACTTTGATACTTTTTAGCATACCAGAAAAAGATTTAGCAAATCCCATGAATACATCCATGTCAATACAGTATGCCAAAAATACCCAAATGTCCTTCTAAATCCAGTCACAATTTGCAGTATGCAACTAAGGCTCATTCATACATTGGTAGTAGGCTAATAATAGAAAGTAATAGTGATAAGAGATGTCTTGACCTTTTTGAACTGAGCGTTGACTGCTCTCAAGTCATCAAAGTGAAGAACTGCAAAACTAATATTGGTAAAAGTAGATATTGATATTACATTTACCTCTCTTTATTGGTATTAAATACTGCTTAGTATGTTGTTTATAAAGAGCTGTGTAGGGTGGGGAGTGTAACTTTATGGATATATTCTTACCAAGTCGAACACCATAACACACAGAATCATGGTGATATTATTTCAAAATAAAGTAACTAACATGAATACATTTAGTAAATAAGTGGATAAACATACCAATTGTTTCATATTTCAGTTACAGAATACATTTGTACATTACTACGTTATTATAACAATTATTACTGTCAATTGGAATGTTTGTAGTGTTTAGGCCATGATAGAATTCAGGGCAATTGGTAATTTGTTTATTATTAATCCAATATCGAAATATTTATCAAATGTTATAAACCCCATTTCTAATAAACAGCCTTCACACTGATCTGAATATTGTATAAGATGAATCTGATACATTTTCTTATTATCTTTAAGTAGTTTGAATACTTTTCAAGCTCCAATATAAGTGCTGCATTAAGCTTAGGATGCCACATGATGCCAGTAATAATTAAGTTTAACAATCATTAAACCTTTGTGATGTTACTGAAACAGAAAGGCAGAATGTGCATTTAACATTTAACAAAGCTACTTGGTAACTGGCCATTTGACTTTCAATCATGAGCTGTGCTAAGATATAATACTCTACCTAAACGTTTCTCTTTTGATTAAACCAATTACATTTTTAATTCTGTGTGAAAATATCCCCCGTAGTGGAAATGATGATGTACAGTGTGACGGCTGTGAACAATGGATGAATAAGGCTGTAGTAGACACATGTGAACAGAGGAGGGCAGCAGAATGACATTTATCAGTGCTGCTGACTACAGACCCACTGCATCAAACATATGACAATTAGTCTCAGAGAAGGAAATATGATCACTTATCAATCATAACTCATCCATTTTGTAAACGGGAGCCATTTATGAGCTCATATTACCCATAGTTCATATTCCATGCACTGTTATATCAACGATCGGTATAGCCTAAAGCCGCTCAGAGTAAAACTTTTAAAGATTTTGGAATATGTGCTAGTGCTATGCCTAAACGTTTGTTTGGAAATGCAGCAATATATCCACTACCTTTACAACATGAAGCTGTTCATGACATGAAGGATATAGCATGAATACAATCAACTGTTTGCATTTTGCATATGATTGTTCTTAATATTCACAACGGACATTTTATACAATTTGAAATATAGAAAATATATCAGCTGAGCTCAGAATTACAGTTCTGATGATAATGATAATTAAAGACAATAAATAAATAAATAAAGACACGGAAATGACACATTTTGTTTTAGCTTAACGTAAATCACATTTGCCAAAGAAAGAGAGAGAGAAAAAAAGAAGTTGAAACTTAAAAGAAACTCGCAAAAAAACAAGAGAATCCACTTGAATGTGCTGGTTGAAAATGCTTTAATTCACTGAGCCACACATAAGCATTATCAATTACAGACAATCAGATGATATAGGTTGGCACAAACAGAGCTGTAGGTTCTCTGTGTAGAAGTAGGCACACACTGGAAAACAAACCTACGGTGCCGCTTGTCTGTTCTCGCATCAGTATTGACGGCGGCTTTTTCCTCATCATTTCAAACAATGCTCTATCAAAAAAATCGAAGCAAGAAACCCTAATGTGATACGTTTTTCTATGATAAATATCACTTCAAATGAGATCTTCTATCTTTTAACTTACCAGCCAAACCCACTGTATAAAGGTTGTTGCGTCCCAGGTAAGGTAGAGGAAGCCTCCCACATTTCAGCATATTAAGTAAACTGTGTGATCAAACTGAATGAAACCTTTACTTGCCACCTCAGAACAGCGGCCATGTCTCTCTCCTTCTACATATGCCAGCTGCCTTGGAATGTTGAACAAGCCCCCTATGAACTCGATCAAAGGAGCCAGATTTCGACTGCCAAGCTCGCAGTCGAATAGCCACAAATTGTGATTACGAAACAAGGATAATTTTAGTCTGGCTATATGGGGGAACTGTCTGCTCTTTCATGGAATTGCTTGGTTTCTCACAATAAATCATAATAAATCATCGCCCATTGTGTTATTAATTATCAGCCTATTATACTGTTAACAGAAATCTGGAAAAATTAGAAGCCAATGCAAATGAAAATATGAATCAATGAGGAAAATAAAAACATGATTGGGCGATTAAGTCGACTATAGACATGATTCGACCAATCAGATTGGACTATGTAAATTTTTAGTCTGGGACATCCCCTACTCCCTATGTGATCATCCAACACTCACTCTCACCCCCTTTTCTCCCTTGGTGACCCCCCCTCCTGTCTCCGCCGCCCTGCCCAAGCCACTGCAGAGCCACTGGTTGTTCAGCTGCTGACCACGTGTCCCGCCCAAGTCTCGTGTTTGGTTCCTGGGTTGAGGTGTGTGATGGTCACCTCCACAGCCTGCATCTTCAGGTGCTTGGGGGGGAGGGCGCAGATCTTGTAGCGGACCTCGTCGCCTTCCACCGGCACATACTCACCCTCGATACTGGCAGAGAGGGAGGGGGGGGGGGGGGAGAGAGAAGGAGAGGAGAGTTACTGATGGTGGAACAGTGGAAAAGTAGGGATGCACTAATCAGATATTGGTGTATATCGGATATCTGTGACAATGAGCCCGATCCAGTTTCCGGCCATTAGCAGGCTGATTGTATTGGTCACTCAATCACGCGCACAAGCACACACACCTTCCTTAAAGGCCAGGACACACCGGTCCGACTGTCGCCCGAAAATGAAGTCTGCCGATTCAGGCAGCTCCAGTCTGCCCATCGCGGCCAAAAAAGTGCCAAGAACACACCAAGCCGACTACTGACTTTCCGTAGCTCTGCGCTTGCGTGGGACGTAATGTCTCCATAACAGCAGGCGGCGCTAATCTGTATTGTGGCCCAAAAAAATACGGAAGCTGGAAAGGATGGGACAGCTCTCCTTAGACCATAAAGAGCACCATTTTTAGCAGAGTGTCGAGCATGGTGTCGAGCAGTCAAGAAGGGTTGATGCATGCGAGTACTCGCTGAACGAAACAAACAAACAAATTAAAACTATGGCTAGCGATGCGATACTGCTGTTTGTGCTACCCGCCTCACTTCCGGACTTCACTGATTCGCTAGCCCTCCACCAATCAAATTGTTCCAACTGAAAGACTGCCCGACGCCGATTGAACATGTTGAATCGGCTGAAAAGAAGCCCGACGACATCTACGACGGCACCGAACACACCAAACAGATTTGTGTCCCCGCCCCCTCCAGACTCTCCGGCCATGTCCGATGACCGATTATCGGGCCGGTGTGTCCCGGCCTTAAGGCTAATTAGAGAGGAACATGAATACAAACAGACTCCTGGAGGCAGGAAGAGAGAAACCCAAACTTTGTGAGATGTTTTATTGCGTCCGGTTTCACAGTACACATTGGGCTTCTGTGTTTTATGTGTTTGCGTGTGTCATAGTGTGTGTGTCTGGACGTTGGACGTGTGTGCATACCCTGCTGACTTAGATGTGTTTAAGACCTGTGGGTTATAAACAAAGGCACCGTGGTGAAGGACATCAGATATTCTGATGTCCTCCTACACACACCTGCAGCTACTACCATTCCTGTGTGTGTGTGTGTGTGTGTGTGTGTGTGTGTGTGTGTGTGTGTGTGTGTGTGTGTGTGTGTGTGTTTTCTCTCTACTCCTACACAGACCATAACACAGTTTGACTTAAACAAGAGCAGCCCTGTCTTTCATCGCATTAGGAGGAAAATGAGGAAAAACACATTGGTCCTGGAGTTTCACCCACAGAACAGCCTCAGTCACACAATACAGTTACCGGAGACACCCACTGCCCACGACAGTTACACACATCAACCGATCCCCAAACACACTCATCCTCACAGCACACACACACTCACTCTGAGATGTGGACAAAGATGTCGTTGCTCCCGTCAGATGGCGTGATGAAGCCGTGGCCTTTGGAGCGGGAAAAACATTTACACACGCCAGTAAACACCGGACCCTCTGATGCACGAGCCGTCCTGCACACACACAGAGAGACAGAGAGATGCAACTTAGCCAACAGGGTAATACTAAAAACTAACTCATGATTGAATGTTACATGTTCGCATGCACCACCTTTTTACCTTCTGCAATTACATTGAATGCATAAATGCACAGCTTCCTAAACATCCCTTGTAGACAGATTGAATGCTGCTTGGGAAAGGGGGACCCCGCCATTCACAATTGAAATAAGTAAGCAATTATGGAATGGAAAAATTTCAAAAGGGATATTGCTGGAAAATTGCCATAAACAGTGATAAAAATGAGATTTGATTAAATAAAAAAACTAAGGGATTATATCTTTAATGGGTAAACTAGCATTGCCATAATAATAATAATAATAATAATAATTAGAATGTATATAGCGCCTTTCAAGGTACCCAAGGTCGCTTCACAAAAAAGGGGGGGAAGTACAGTGTTTTTTGCCATGACAACACATGTTAAGGTAAGGGAGAACATGCAAAAACAATCTAGTGACTGAATGGCTGTGCAGATCTGTGTCCAAGGGGCGCCCTCAACTCAGTTGGTAGGGCGTCTCCCCCCCCCGGGCCGGGCCCAGCAGCAGACCCGGGTTCGATTCCCGACCCACGGATGTTCTCTGCATGTCCCTCCCCTCTCTGCCCCATTTCACCTCTGTCTCTGCTCCATCAATAAAGCATAAAAATGCCCAAAAAATCTCTTTAAAAATAAAAAATAATAATAAAAAAAATAGATGTGTCCAGCTGTCAAAACCAAAATTGAGGAGAAATAAATAATAAATATGAATAAATAAAAAATATTCAGAGTAAACCTGAATAATAGCGAATAATTATTCCTCTTATTACAATGGCACCCAGGGGGGCAAATAGGCAGCTTCTCTAAAAGAAATTACATGTAAAACAAATTGGCTTTTCGTCTCTTCCTATGTGCGTGGGGGGACCACCTGTGTGTTGACATGTGGATTTCCGCTTTTAAGCAGCAGCACTACTCCCAAAGAAAGTTGCCTGCATTGGTCGGAAGTTCCCACGAATGCAGTGGTGGGATTCCTTTGTGTGAGCGAGTCTTCACTAAGAGTGCATGCTATGACAGGTTTCTGCCTCTGGACATTGGTCTATACGTATCTATCTGAACGAGCTGACAATGGTGCATTTTTCAATAGAAACACTAGTAGAAATGCTTAAGAGTCAAGTGCAACTTCAGTATGTAGGTGCAGGCTAGCTTCGGTTCTGCCTTCGACTACATTCAAGATTGAATCATGAGAAGGTCTAGCAATAACTACAGAACTTTGTTCAACAAGCTTTCCTTACTGTACTGGAAACATACGTAGGAGCTAATAATTAAAAAAAGGCTTCACTGGATCATAAGGCTTGTGTGTGTGTGTTCTCACGCAGAGAAGGTCCTGTTTCTGCGTGTGGGCAGAGGGCTGGGGATGAGGAAGCCTCTCATAGGGGAAGGCGAGCGATCTCTGTATCCCGGAGGCAGGAGGGACTCTGAAGGGACAAACAACTGTGTTACATCATGTTGAATAACAAACAACGCTTCTGACCATGTTACAAATGACATCAGCTGTGGAAGAACTATTAAGATTCTTCACTTAAAAGTATGGCAATGTAGGTATACTCCATTAGAAGTAAAAAAAGTGCATAAGTATTAGCAGCAAAATGTACTTAAAGATCACATATTATGCTCATTTTCAGGTTCAGTGTTCAGGTTTGTTTTTTCAGTGCCATTACTGAATCTCCTCTTTTTTGCTTCCAATTGTCCTGGCCTATGTGCGTCGCCATCTTGTCAGATTTTGACTCCGCCTCATTACCAAAAAAAGGGCATTTGATGTGAATTTGGAGTGCGGGAGATACGCCCATCTAGCTGACGTATACCTCCGAGGCGAAGTGAGGGCCAGCGCGCCTAATTATTCATACATTTTAACCTCTCCAATAGAATTAAAACTAACCTGGTACAAAAAAATGCCCAAATTCTTTCTTTGGGCACACAACGGTTGGTTAAGTTCAACCGAATGTAAGACGTTTATCATAGTTTGCTCTGAAAAATGTCAAGGAAGGTCCTAACTCCACACTGCTTTGTTGTGAGGTCGAAAAAATGTCATTGTGTAAAATCAGTGGAGTGTCCCTTTAAGAAATGATACAGTACTGTAGTGTACAGCCTCAATATTAAAACAATATAGAATATGCCTTTACTTGGTGACACTGGTGAGCGTGGGGATCCTACAGAGATCAGTGGAGGCGTCGCTGCTCGTGAGCCCTGGTTGGGCGTGGCCTGAGATGATGACATCACAGAAGTGGAGGAGTCAACGGGTTAGAGAGGAAGGAGGAAGCACGGCAGAGGATGTGTCACACCTGAGGAGAGATTCAGAGATTTTAGAGAACTGATCAAACACTCCGCAACAAATCCCTGTTTAATGCACCAGCAGACACACACACACACACACACACACACACACGTCTGTGCCGAGCATCATTCAAAACATGTCTCTACCTAATCCCTGAAACACAACAGGCTCCTCACAAACCAAACAGTGAATCAGACCTGCTGGTGGCCTTCATTGAAACCCCTTGTTACCACGGCAACACCAATTTCAGACACCAAATGCGACCTGCCAAGAGACAGGGAAGGGAAACAGTCCCCTCATTAATTCACACAGGAGCGATATTACATCATCACCTCACAGGGTTCGTCAACCAATTAGGGGAAATGTGGGGAAAAAAAGAGAGACCCCCCCACACACTGATTCCAACTTTCCATTACTGGTATATTGTTCAACGAGAGCATACGGAGAAAAGAGACGAGAGAGCTGCTAGAGAGCTACATGGATTTAATACCATTGAATGCACACCCCAGGGTGTGATTTCTAGGGGTGGGAATCTCTTGGCACCTCACGATTCGATTCCGATTCAGAGGTCAACGATTCGATTCAAAATCGATTTTCAATGCATCTCAATGCAAAACATTTTTTATGAACACCCATGTGTGAATTTCAAAAATATATTTATGTGCACATCTGAGTTTGCTACTCAGAGTTTGCTAATCACTTCCTACTTTTGTGATGATCATTAAAGACAATCAACAGATGAATTGCCTTCTCTAATATTGTATTAAGAGAAAAGCTTTTCTTGTCACAAATATGACTTTCTATGAACAGTGCAATAATCAATGCAGCTTGCATTTCAACACAATATGGAAGTATGTAAAAACTAAACCGATTCAGTTTTATTTTATTTCTAATCTCGTAAATCATGTTTCTACAGGATTTCTATTCTATTATCTATTATTTTCTATGTCATTTCAACACATTGTACAAAAAGTATGGCTTGGAATTCAGCTCTCATACAAAAACGTAAACAGAGATAAAGCCGGTGCAGGTCATGGGTTTGCTGCTCTCAGCCCTTTTGAAGCCACTTTGGAAACAACTCGCACATGTGTGGTGTGCATGCGCAATGGCGCAGGAAGTATTAATATTTACAAAAAAAAAAAAAAAAAAAAAAAAAATCGATTATTAACTGTTCTGAATCAATTCAGAATCGTCCGAGAGAGAATCGATATTAATCGGAAAATCGATTTTTTTTTCCCACCCCTAGTGATTTCCGAGGCCAACCACGGGGCGGTAATGCACCCGAAGCCATGTGCGTAACTGCCCAAGATGACCAATCACTACTATTGCAATTAAGCAGTTTACACAATGACAGCTAAGATAGCTCGCTAACAATGGATAGCTCCCGACCTGGTTTGAGAAAGCAGATTTTAACCGGTCTTGAATGAGTCTTAGCATTACTCGTAGACTTTTTACTGAAGTTGATAACTATCTGACTCGCCCGAATATGCATGCAGTTTAAATGTCTACTAATTTGTCAGGTATACCGTAGCCTACCATAATGAATTTAGAGGATGATGATACTATGTCAATGTTGTGTTTTTAGCTTGTTCTTCAAGAAAGAAGATAAAGATGTGTTTAACATTAAATAGGGATTTTCACAAAGCTAAAGGACGAAAAGGGAAAAAAAGAGAATTCTTGAACTTCTTTAATTTTACTGTTAGAGGTTTACTAGTGTGTAACCTATTTCTACTTTAATTTGAAGCTGTATGGATGACACTGCCACCTGTTGTTTTTTTAGTTGTTCTAACACTTTGGTTCAAAAATATCTGAAGAAACTATCGCATGGGCTTGCCACGAACTTTTGTACAGACATAAATAGCCAATAAGCTTCTTGAACACTTACATTTATTTTCTGTCCTTTTTAGAGCAATCTTTAAATGAACTACCATATGCATATGAAATAAAATTAAACTTCAAAATACAGTTTACAGAAAGCAAAACCTCTATGGTCAGTTTGTATGGATGTCAGACGTGATGACCAGAAAGCGTGCTTGCGATGGATAATGTAGCTTACTCCCTGGGATAAAAGCAAGATTTATAGTGAAGAAGGCGACTTCTCCAAGAGGACGGATGATAAATGATGACAAAACTGCAGCACTCATTCTCCGATGATCTCCAGAATCAGGTGTACTGTATTTACCCAGGAAGGTTGGTTTCTGAGCATTCATACAGACGGACAGAAGCATCCATACATTACATAGCCTCCAAGCACAAGGCAGAGTGATTCGACTTAACTCAATATACATGAAGGTTAATGTAATCCCAGCCTCTCTGGACGCCAAACTTCCTGCTGGAGGGAGGCCGGGTGATGGCTGACGATGATCTCACACACACACACACACACACACTACACTGAGGAGTGCAATTCCCCTCCTCCCCCAAAGACAAAGGAGACTCAAAACGTCAACCTTACATTTTTCATTTGTCACGCTGGGAAACAATTACTAACGAGATCCAAAATTAAACAGGAAAAACTAATCTTTAAAATGGCACTGAGAGAAAGAAAGGCTAGTGGTTCAGAACAGAAGAGGGGAAGGAGAGACAGTGGGAGGAGGAGAATGAAAAGTGGCTGATAAGCAAGAGATAAGGAGTACGCTCGGAAAACACGATAAGGGGAGTACGGATTTAGTATGCCAAGTATAGTATTCCTCCCACCTGTTTGGATTGTCAGCAGCTCAGTGATGGATAGATATATCTTTGCTGTGTGTGGCCACAGAGGTGATGCTGTACCTAGGAGGACATTGCTGTCTCCAAATCTATTAAAACTGTCTGCTCTTAAATAGACTGACAAAATAAATATATATATTTTTTTTAAGTTTTGTCAAGAGAATGTTTCGACAGTGACAATCATCCTCTGAACTTCCTCTGGCAACACTCAAAGTGGTTATGTAGATAACTTTCAAAATAAAAGTCTCTCCTTAAAGTTAGGGTGGAGGATTTGGGGAGAAAATGGCAGTTGGGGTAGAGATTCGAATCCAAATACCTCAACCGCTCCACTTGTTCTCTTTGGTCCCTCCCCTACATGCTCTATACCAACAGAGTCGTGCCAAAGTGAATGGACAGTCCCAACAGCCAATAAGAACAGAGAATCGGAGCCTCGCTCTGATTGGTCAAAGTGTACAGCTCATGCTAACTTTGACCAATGAGAAATCACATACCCCAGCTTTAATCCATCCATCCAGCCTTTTTACAGGACCGTATAATGCAGCATAATGTTATTACATTCCCACTAATGCATTGGCACTAGAAGAAAATCAGGGAAAAGACGTTGCTATTCATAGACGGGCCGCCCATAAGGGGTAGACAGTGGGAAAGCTTTCTAGGGCCCAGCCCTTGGGGGCCCATGGTCTTCAGAGGCCAAGAACCTAACTGAGCCTTATGAACATTATTTTTAACAGAAATATTCACTATAACCATTTAAAACTTGCACAACCATAACGACAAAACAAACGTTTTTTAAATATTGTAACTTGGGTAAAACGCCAATATCTACTCCTCTGCTACCCTCCACTTTATGTCCGTCCTGTGTGCGGCACGCTGAAAAAAAGTCGCTAACACCAATTTTGCCATTAGCTGTTTATATTTACGATTTTGACATTTCGGGGAACGGGCTAGGCGGGGCACTGGCTCTGAGAGACAAATATTAACGTGGTTAGTATAAACAAACATTCCCCAAGTGTTCGCTAGAGATTACCTATGCCTTTTAAACATCATAACACCCTTACCCAGGGCAGGTGGACTGGGTACCACAACACTGAGCTGAGGGGGAATGGAGGCTGGCCAGGGAACTTGTATAACTTATAATTTGACCTCTTATACAGTATGCCTTGTTGGCTTCCCACCTAGTTGTAGTAATGTGTTAATCACAAAATAAATATCAATTTGTTCTCCCAGAAATTGTAGAATCTTTCAGCCCAGCATCCATTTAATTTGAACTCTCAACATAATCTTGTCTTGAAGTGCTTTTTTAAATTTACAGTAAAATTATTTCCTTGATGAATTCAGGTGTCTCCATATCAAATGTAGTTCTTTAATACAATTATGCATTCATTTCCTTTACTTTTTTGTGTGCCATATGGTTACAATATTTGGTTTTGATATATTGTTGTACAGTTTTGTCTGGATTATTTTACCTGAGTCGTCCTGCTACTTGTGTCTGGGTGTTATTCTATGAATTGTGAAAATTATTTGAACCCCTCAGGTAAAACAGAAAACAGGTCTACCTTTTCTTGTTCTTCTTCATTCTTATAAAGTTGACAAGGTTATTACTCTGTTGTTTTCCTGAGTCTGCAAACAGGTTTAAATGTCTTGACGTACATTTTTGTGATAAAGAATTTCCCTTTGGGGACAATATGATCCAAAGTCTTTGACCTATGTCTTCAGGTTGACACCAGCAACCAGGTACAATTTGACATTTTTTCCATGAGTTTCATGTCACATACTGAACATACTGCATAGACCAGACCCAGGTGTCACACCATAAGGATGTCTGACCAGTTTTTTACTGCACCTCAGGGGCAGCCCGCAGCATAGGCAATATCTGTAATAGTGTCCTTTGTTGTTGCCTGCTCCTGTGATAAACCTAGTGAATACTCAAGAAAACCAATGTTATTTTGTAAAAATCTGTTGAATATTAAGCAATTGCGTGAGTTTTAGGGTATAACAATAAATTGGTAAGCAAGTCAGAAATGTGCTACTATTTTTAAAAACATATACAGTATAATAATCACAAAAGAGTCCTTTTTCTCACTTGAGCTACTGCTCCCCAAACTCTCGCTGCACGTCCCTGGTTGATAAGATAGTTAGTCAATCTACAAATACATGTATGTGTTTATTTAGGGATGAGGTCACACACACACACACACACACTGATACAAGTAAAGTATGAGTAAGAGGGGCCCATTGACTGGAGGTGTTCAGGGGCCCAGCCATTTGTGTCGGCGGGCCTGTTCATAGATACAGTACACGTAGCTAGTGTGGCTAAAAAGCAAAAGATTAGTGAGAAAACAAGTCAAAGAGAACAAATGAAGTAACAATGTAGAATAACAGGACAATAGTCCACATTTATCGGATGTGGTTTTAACAGAGGGAAAGCACAGATGAAAGGCATCAGCTTGAAAATCTTCCAAAGAAATTATGCATAAAAAACACATGATGATGGGATAAGCAACTGAGCCATAAGGAGTAGAGGTGCAGAACAGGATTATAAAAAAGCAGCAGTGTGAGGAGACAATGGATGACAGGATGTCAAATTTAACATACTGTGTGTGTGTGTGTGTCTATAGTTTTCCAGCTAAAATGTGTATCCATACTAGGGCCCGACCGATATGGACTTTTGGGTGCCGATGCTGATTATTTTCTGAGAAATTACGATAACGATTAAATCGGCCGTTTTTTGTTTTTTTTAAATCCCATAAATATATATTGAAAAAATGTTTACTTTTTTGAACCCTTAAATACACTCAACAAAAATATAAACGCAACACTTTTGTTTTTGCTCCCATTTTTCATGAGATGGACTTTTATTGTGGACAGTCTAAGGCACACCTGTGCAGTAATCATGATGTCAGATCAGCATCTTGATGTTGCACACCTGTGAGGTGGGATGGATTATCTCAGCAAAGCAGAAGTGCTCACTATCACACATTTAGACAGATTTGTGAACAATGTTTGAGAGAAATGGTACAATTGTGTATCTGGAATGAATTTTAGATCTTTAAGTCCATCTCATGAAAAATGGGAGCAAAAACAAAAGTGTTGCGTTTATATTTTTGTTGAGTGTATATACAAATACTTGTTACTGTCAATAGGTGTACAGGAACTTTTTATCTATTGAAATATGCATTATCTAAAAAAAATAAAGTGTTACAAATATGACTAAAGTGACATGACGCATTTTTAAACTTAGAATATTAAGCATTTTATGTAACTGCACCCAACCCTCTGGAACTCCTTCCCTCCAAACATCAGCATCTCAGACTAAATAAACTCATTCAAAAGTCAACTCAAAACTCACCTCTTCAAGAAAGCATAATTACACTGGACTCCACTTCAAACCTTATCTTTAATTTGTCTGTATTTTGGTTTCCTTTTCTATAAGTATGATTTTCTATATGTTTGATGTAAAGTGTCTTTGAATGACCTCCAATAAAGCACTATATAAATTCTATATAATAACTATAGTAATATCAACTACTATTAACAGTCAAGAGATGACCAATGACTCTGCTATTGGTGTCAGGGGGAACTGTCAAGTGTGAATTAATCTAATGTATTACAACACACCTGCTGCTGCTGTTAATATGCTAAAAGGCAATGCATCTCACTCAACATGATTGCTGAATGGAGATGTGCTATAATCGGCCGGCCGATATATCGGTCGGGCCCTAATCCATACCTGGAAATTCCAGTTCCAAAAGATCTAATGAAGTGGCCTTATCATGGAAAGAATATTAGAGAATTTCCACAGAAGTTACCAACAGCGTCTATTGTTTGACACACACACACACACACACAAAATGTGTTGCATAATCAATTGTTATAACTGGAATTTAAATGTGCTGTGCGCAGAAGGCAGAGACGGCGGCCAAAATGACATTGAAACTTCACACAGACACTGAAGGATGTTCACTCTCAAACTCATTTGTTGACTGTTGACCATTTCTGGAGCCAAATAAAATAAAAAAATAAAATATTTTAGGTTTGAATGCAGTATCAGAATCAGCCATTTGAGGATCTGGAGCTTTGGCAAATGCATCTAATGCAGGGGTCACCAACCTTTTTGAACCTGAGGGCTACTTCATGGGTACTGAGTCATACGAAGGGCACCCAGTTTGATACACTCTTCTGAAATAACAAATTTGCCTTTAGTTATATATTATTATTAATGATTAATGATATTCATCTATGTGAAGACACTGATCAGGTTAATGATTTCTCACAATGATTATCAACAATGACTTAAAAAGGTGGGAAACAAATTCTTATGCTATTTTTAGAACAGGCCTGCGGGCACCTCATATGGTCCTTGCGGGCTACCTGGTGTCCGCGGGCACTGTGTTGGTGACCCCTGATCTAATGCATAATGCAATAAATGACTTTTCTTTCAAAACATTGATCCTCTCTCATGCACACTTTGTTATTCTCTCTGTCTGACTGACTGACTCACACACACACACACACACACACACACAATGGACTCAACCTGTGTCCTGTGTGGAATTTTCCATGATAGTTCTCTCTGACCACAACAACACCCAGAGTAACTGCTGATACAGCAAATACCAGCACAGTGGGGAATGGGCGAGTTCACACACGTACACGCACACGCACACACACACACACACACACAGGCGCTGAGGCCATTATGACCACCCATTTCATGAGTGGTGTAGCAGTGGTTGACACTAACGGTTGCCCGCTTGCCCGGGGCAACTGAAAATAATGTTTGGGCAAGTTGAGATTGCTTCTTGGTTGCCCGGACGGGCAAGTGGATTTTAGAGGGTTTGTCTGTAGTCTAGGCTATGTATTCATGTGTTTTACAGTCTGCAAAACCTTTTTTTTTTCCCCTAACTCACACAAAATAGATCGGCTATATTCGCAATTGAGCAGCTGCGCGCGGCAGCCAGCAGCATCACGGTCGCTTTTTCGCACTCGATCTCTCTATCTCTCTCTCTCTCACACACACACACACACACACACACACACACACACGCAGTTTCGCTGTCTACGTTCCGAAAGCCGGCTCTATCCTACGGACCTGGTTCCGCTATATTCAAAACCCAGAAATCAATAACGTTTGATACCGCTATGGAGTCCAGTAGGCACATTATGTAATTTTAAATATCGAGTCGGGTCATCTTCATCTAATTAGGCCTACTTCAGCGTATTATTCCATCACTGGACCGCATCATGGACTGTAAAAGTGTTCTACCTTTGACTGTCTTTGAAGAAAGTCCTTCCAACCGCTCCGTCTCAAAAAAAAAAAAAAGTCTTGTCTGCTGAGCCGCTGCCGCTGCAGACGGGCTCGGCACCGTCTCATGATTCATTCAATGCAGCGGTGATCAACAAACGAGAGACTGTAGCAAGTGACAAGTCCCGCAGTTAAAAAATCGGATAGTTTTTAAATCCATATTAAAATCTGCAGGATAAGACCTGCAGATTAAATCGCAAACGGTTCAAATGTGATGTGTTCAGGTCGGCTCAGTAAAATGATTATTAGGCAAAGGTCAATAAAATGACATCATGATGTGTTCAAATGTAACATCAAGAAAATAAGAAATTTGAGTTTTTTGCGGAAAGCTTGAATAATAGCCTACAGTTTGGGTAAAAAACTTGTTTTCCCAGCAATATAAACTAAATAGTAGGCCTAAATATCGAATTATGACCTGCTTAAAGTCCTATCCTGAGCTCTGCTCATCTTGTAAGCAATTAAAGCAATAATACCAGTTCTCTTTAAACAAAATAATAGAAAGGTATCGATAAAGATTTGGATTGTGGAGTCTTTATAATGGTATCAATATAGAATAGAAAATTAATGATCCCCCTCCCTACTTACAGTATAACTGGGCAATAGCTTTAACATGGTGGACTTTAATAATTTTATGGCACACGATCACTTTTTGGCACAATGTGACCGTTTTAAATAAGTAAAATTTTTCTGTGGAAGCTAACATTCAGCTTGACTCTGAGCTAGCCTGAGTTTTCTGAGCCCCTGGGCAAGGTGCATGGCAAAAAGAGGCCCTTTCACGATGCTGCAGCAGGACCAAGCGCTTGGTGTAGTGTGTGATGTCATGATATCTAGGCTTATATGAATTGTTGTTTGTTTTATGTGGTCAGGATGAGACTAGTAAGCAGTGTTTGCATTTAAGAGATAAGAGATCGCTAAAATGTATAATTCAATTAGCCTATACTGTATATATCATTGTTTAACAGTTTTTTTGTTTTTTTTGGGCAAGTGAACACAACATTCGGGCAAGTAAAACATTACCTGTACTTGCCCTATGGGCAAGTGCATTTGAAACCTTAGTGTCAACCCCTGTGTAGAGTTTCAGTCTGGCACCCTCTAAAGATAAGATCCATTTATCTCTGGTAACCTGTCCTGAAATCAGATTTTTTTTCCAGAACAGGATGTGTTGCATGCATCGGTTTAATCCGTTGAAAAGTAGAAAAAAAAATAAGAAAAAGTGTGAGCAGTTATTGACTCAAAATGCTGAGGCCTTAATTGCTTTAAAAAGGAATATTTTCACGTTTTGTGAAATAGTCCTATTCACCATCTTGCTGAGTTAGATTATTACATTGTTAACACATTAATTTTTTACGCCTGCACCAGAATCTGCAGCCCTTGGACATTGGTCTGCTTTCCATCCCCCACACAAGGCTTCCATCATTAGGAGACCGAGCCTTCAGTGTGGCAGCCCTCACCCTCTGGAACTTTCTCTTCCCACAGACATTAGAAATGTACCATCCCTGGCCATCTTCAAAACTCTCCTCAAAACTCACCCCTTCAACTCAGCCTACTGCCACTGACCCCTTTCCCTTTGTTTTTGCTTTGATTGCCCTTTTTTGTCTTCTTTGATTGTTCTTATCCCCAATGTAAAGCATTGGGTTTGAGAAAGGCGCTATGTAAATGAAATAAATTATTAATATAGAATTCATGAGCGCCGCTAACATACGTTAATATACCAGGATGAATTTTTGAAATGAATCCGTCTCTTTTGAGTCTCCCAACTCAACAACAACAACTTTAACCTGTTGGATTCTTTTTCAGTGAGGGAGGCCTTGGAGTGTTTGCAGCTGACGATCACTGTGGCCTCTCCATTGTGGAGCAGGTGGAAAACATCATGAAGTGGGCAAATGGGTTGTTCACATCAAGGTTATTGTATGCGAAATAAATAAACGAGAGAAGCTGCTTCATAGCATTATACTGAGCTATCTGTGTAGGTGGGACTCTGTGGGTGTGTGGGTGGGTGGATAGTCCTGAATGTGTCTGCGAGGCCAAATGTGATAGCCGAGTGACGGCGAGAGAAAGATGGTCCCGATCCTACAATTTGATGACTCACCCCATGCCTCTGACGTGCGACAATGCTGCTACTCCTGCATTTCAAATCTTGTACACATTCAATGAAGGCTGAGAGTACAGACGCCATGATTCACACCTGCAGCCTCCTCCACTCACATGAGAGGCACCCGTGTCAGGTCTAAAAAAAGGGCTGAAAAGATCCCAGTCGTGACATTTGAATCAAATGGGGAACGTGATCTATTGCGTCACTGACTCTCTTCCAACGTTTGGTAACTGGATAAAGCTGCCCGAGGACACCTGATCACATGACATACCACTCTGTGTACTGTGATAGTCAGGCCTGTGTTTTCATTTAAATGTTGCTCATTAAGTCGAAAAATAATCATAAGGGATCAGTGGGTTCAAAGCTAATGGACAAGGATTCATTTTATCCATTCAAATTGAAAAGGTTTTTTTTCAGCTGCTTCTGGCAGGAGGCAAAGACGGGGTCTTTAATCAAACCATTATTGACGTCATCTTTTGTCATTTACATTCGAGTTCATGGAAATTAAACTCCTTTCAGCCGACGACAAAGCAAAATAATGAACGTTGGCGCCCACACCATCAGACGAGAACTTCAGCGCACACCGGTGGAGCACTTGGGGGCTTTGGTGCACTTTTCGTCATAGCTGAAATACATGCTGTTAAAATGAGCATGTTCTCTTGAAACCTTAATGTGTTCACTTTTTGTCTAGAGAAAAATGACTCCTGATGAAAGTTGGCGCAGTCAATGAGTTGTTTATACTTTATCTCCGTGTCTCTTGACGGGGGGAACGTATACTCCCTGCCAAAGGATCTTTCCTTTGTAATTACAAGGTCAGAAATGTGTATATCATAGGCGTTTTAACAGTCAGTCTACAGCTGCTTTTCCATTACATAGTGCCAGCTCTATACTCTACTTTGGTACCGGGTCCTGTTCTGGAGGTCGTTTTTAATTACAAGGTAGTACCCATGATAGTACTGCCTTTGTGTAGCCGATTTTTATAGCAACATGGCAGAGAACAGCTGTGACGTCATCTTCAATGCGACAAAACACACAAGGTGAGTAATGTCTGTAGCTCGTCCAGTGACCACGACGTTGTCAAGTGGGATGCCATTTAAAGAAAGAAGAACAAAAGCTGGAGAGGCAGCAAGCTTAAAACACTTTGACTGTTTTTCGTTCAAGATAGGGAGCCACCCATTGATCACGCAATGTCAGTAGGGGTGTAACCATCCATCGATGTAGATCGATCCATCGATTGATTTGCGAACAATCAAACTGCATCGATGCAACGTCCAAACATCGATGAAAATCGATGTAGAATATGCTTTTATTTTGACAATGTCCTTGCTCGGGTGTTTGTGACACCATTTCCGCCCGACCGCACCAGGCTTTTTCTCTCTTGTGTATGATTATCAAAGTTCATTTCGGAAACTAAAATCCATTGGTAACAGACCTGTCGGTGTTTGCAGCATGGAGAGGATCATATATCCCCGCTGACTAAGCAGTCGAACCGACGTTTCCCGGGCAGCGCTCGACAGGCTTGCGGGGGTTAGCAACCGAGCTAGCGGAGCATTTGGGATGTTATCCCCGTGAGCTGTCCAGCACAGCACTGCCCGGCTGGCAGTGTAAAGTTCCAATAATGTGTGGCTCTCTCAGCGGTGAGAAGCTCCTGCGCTCCCCGGGGCTGTCACCCTCTCCGCGAGGTGAATTTACGAGCTACCGCAGCCGCAGCTTAAGTAGATATAGCTCCATTAGGCTAATGAGCTAAGCTAGCGAGGAATCCACCAATTCAGTCAATTCTGTGCCCTGAAACCCCACACGGCCCAAAACTACTCAAATGTCACTCCAAGCATTGTTTACTGCCGCTACACCTTAAGATATGAATAGTAAGATTGAAAGATATTAATCTTATGAAATATATTAACCTTTCAATCAAATAATTCAAGCTAATATTTTTTGTTATCTGTATTGTCAAGGAAGTCCCCTTGAAATTAAAGAAAATGTCATCAAAAAGAGGGAAATGGCTGAGCCCTGAATCAAAATCGTATCGCAGCAGATTTTAGATATCGGCAAATATCATATCGTTGTCTAATGAATCGATGTAATATTGTATCGTGATGAAAGCAGAGATTTACACCCCTAAATGTCAGTGACGTTTTGTTATTCTCTGACCAATCATGTTTCACTTAACCTTTTAGAACCTGGTACCTACTTTTGTGGAAAGTTGATGGAATATAGATACCAAAAAACAGTGGTAAACTAAAAAAAAAGGCTAGTGTACCGTATAGCCGGTACCCTGTAACCAAAAAGAGCCATATGACACTCCCATTTGATACTTTTTGATGAGAAGATCACCAACGAACGCCCAGGAATACTCAGTCTTTAGAAATCATAGAAAAGTAGACACTCCTCATAACTGCAGGAATTGCTTGAAAATGTGGCGTTTCCTTCAGTATCCAGGTTATATACGTTTGTGCATTCATGGATCCAGCAAATGCTTATTCTACAGGCTTTAAATAGTACAGGTTGCTAAACTATAGGCACGAAAACAACAAACGAGTCGAGAGTTGAGAGAAGTCATGACAAAGATTAAGAACAGCTTCTATCATAATATCATGCTGCAATAGATGGGGGAAACAGAGGACGTGCTGAGCTGTAATGGAGCCATTACAGCAGTGTGTACACTCTGTTAGGCACTCTGTGGCAAAGTGTTATGCCTGCAATGAGACCACTGAGACAGAAAATTACAAGAAAATTGCCTCCTCTCGCCCACTTACACGACCATCTCATCAGCCAATACCTCTGAGTTAATCGACATTGAACCTTAATTTTTCCAGAACCTGCCGCATACACTTTACTACATCAGTCAAAAAACATTACCATATTTCAAAGACTTAAGCAAAATCATTGATATAAAAGCTGGTTAAAGGAATGTGACGCAACTAGGGCTGTCAAATTAACACGTTAATTTCGATTAATTAATCACAGAAAAATTAACGCAATTAAAAAAATTAACGCAGATTAATCGCACTTCTATAATGCCCTTTGACCCGGTGCAAAAGTGGTGCGCAGCTGCACCAAGCTGCACCTGTAGCTTGCATACACAGCCCGCACGGGTGAAAGGGAGAAAAGTAAAGAGAGAAGCAGGGGAAAGGGCAGGGCCGAGGGCTCTATGGATGGTTTATGGGATGCTTCGGGCAAATAAGCATGAAGGTAGGAAGACATCTTACTTTATTCTCCGCAGTGTCTGTGCATTATTGATTTAGTGGGTGCAACAATGTAGGTTCAAAAGTATCTCTCAATCTTCCTCCGTGTGTCTCAATTTTGTTTGCTAGCTGTCTCGTCTCCCGCGTAAACAGACACCCGTCCTGTGTGTGTATGTGTGTGTGTGTCAATATTTTTGCCTATAAGTACGATGATGGTGAATGAATCGGCATAGGCATCTGTGGCAGTGCAGCGCTGTCTGTTGTGGAGACAGAAGTTACGAGAGACGGAGAGCGAGAGAGAGAGAAACAAACTGTACTAGCAGGCTATACAGCTGTTTATAAACAGGTATAAAAGTGTCATAAATTAATTTAGATTAATTAATCACAGAGCCTGTAATTAATTAGATGATATTTTTTAAATGCTTGACAGCCCTAGACAAAACCCTTTGTTTTGTTGATTTTTTTGGGGTGGGACAAAACAGAAGTTATGCGGAAAAATAAATACTTTTAGAAAATGCGACAATTCAGTTTTTGGCATTTTTAATTGACATAAAAACAGGTCAATTGAATCCTGCATGTTGTGAACTTTGGGGGGGGATTGCCGACACAATCAGTTCCGCCTATCTGTATAAATGAGGCCAGCTTGTTGTTGCGGAACAGGGGGGCGTTAAAGTATGATAGAAGTTTTTCTACTCGAATCCATTTGCTTTGGCACAACAGTTGATTAAGGACCCACTCACACTAGGGCCGTTTGCCGGTTCCGTGCTGCAGGAAGATTCAGCATGATTCCCCCCTCCCCCCGCTGGCCTGTGGTCACACTGCTCGTCGCCTGGGCACGATTGCACCTTGCCTACGTCACCGTGCGCGTTTAGGATTTGGAGCGTAGTCTACTTGTAGGCTATACGACTGTTTGTGAATATTTTTCATCATATATTCCACTTCCACATTAGAGCAACGAGAATCCTTAAGCTATTGTTTTTTTAAAATGTAGCCTTGACGTAATAGGTCGCGGTGGACAGTCTCATATTTGTGCAGCACGCTGTTTATTATTAATATATATACCGGATGGTTTTATACACATCAATCGCAATCCAAGTCAGAACTTTTTTTATGGGCAGAGATCGTTTTTTAAGTGTCTTTATAAAGTTTCTTGTTAAACCTTAGTGTAGGCTACTGTTTCCTTGTCACCGGGCCACGGAGTCCCACTGCGTGTTGTGTTGGGTTGGGTTCGTCTCAACCGCCATGCGTAAAGGCATTATTATGACAGCTGACGGGAGGAAAAAGAAAAAAATCATCTGACGAACATGAGTAAACACGAAAACCTTTTTTCTTTGCTTTCTGCGCTCACCTATTTAGCTCTCTCTCTTTTATTAGCCCACACCTAGGCCTACACACACGTTAATTCTCACACATTTTATGTAGTTACAAGTCCAAGTGGTGGGCAAATCTGGTGCCGACTAGTAAGGCAGCGGACGTTAACGGACTATGCATCCTTAATAAATTCACGTCAGGAACGCCGCCTGTGCGCTTGCTTGTGCGCATGTCATCTCATTAGCATCTGTACTTTGGCCACGGCACACCTCTCCCAAGTGTGCCGTGGCCAAAGGGCTGTTCCGTGCTGGAATACGGATGGCGTGGTCACACTAGCCAAACGTTCTAGACTTTAGTATGCAAATGAGCTTGGGCACGGGGCCGCGGCCCTAGTGTGAGTGGCCCCTAAGTTGACAGCAGGAAAATTTACTTTTACATGCAAAAAATATTTTTTTGTGTGAAAAAAAACATGCTTACAACATCACCATGAGGTCCTCTCTTTCATGGCCACCGTGAAACGATAGGGGCTTGAAAACATATATCCCACATGACCAAAAATTTGTTCCGTTGCCTAGATACAGAGGGTGTCTCACATTACCCGATGTCTCACATTTCCCCGTTCTCCCCTACTACATTACACCATTAAAAAAAGCTAGGAAATAAGCCCACTTTGTAAAAATGCATCTGCGTTAGATGAGTAAATAGCAATGCACAGATCAATATTACCACTACATTGTATTGTAAACAGGATGGTGTATGTGGAGAAGGGCCACACTGCAATAAGGGAAGAGAGGAAGGGGAGATACGGCCCCGTCATCTGTTACTCAATTGTGCACTTGTTGCAGTGGCATCTGAACAACAACAATGACCCATGTTCCCATCAGGCACTGGGCACAGCTGACAGGTCAAAGATGACAAAGGCTCCCCTCTTCTCCTCTGTTATGCCTGTGCCAAAACTGATACACGATGCTAATGTTCCCAACTGGACCTTCAATGGGCAGATAAGCACCATTAAGCCAAATACTGAAGAGTTGAAACACAAACTTTAAAAAAAAAACTTGCTTTCCTGAATTTCACAATGTCCTAACCAACCCTTCCATAGGGCTTTCTAATTCCGAACCGGCCGGCGTGTTCACACGTCAAATCAAATTGGTTCGGAACCTACAAAGTTGGTTCTCAGCTGTAACCAAAAGATAGCGACTTCATCAACTGGCAAGCTGTGAAGATGAGTAAAGGAAGGAGTGAGACGATACTCAAGGCAGCAGGAAAGAAAAGACTTGCAGTGTTTTGCCGAAGAAACCAATTGCTTTGTGGAAATTTGGCCATTAACCAAGAGACGTTTGAGAACAGGACAAGAAGGAGCGAGAACATGACATATAAGCCTTTCACACCAAAATGAACCAAGAGTCAGTTCCAGGCTGGTGTTGGGGTCAGTTCAAAACTGGTTACAGCCTTATCCCAGTTATGAACCGGTTGGTTTCACATCGACCGGAGACAGCCATGGAGCCGGCAAGAGAGCAACGTCATGACGTCACTGTAAACGTGTGTGTACGTCGCCCGACGCCGCTGCTCTTGTGGCTAACGCTAAAGCTACCGCTAGGTTTAAGCACAACAACAGCGGCGAATACGTCTTATTTTTACACGTGTTAGCTCTCGCTTTGCTTTCTTAACCAAACAGGACCCATACAGCGTATTCTCGCCGGTCAATTTGATCGCTACGTTCGGTAATTATGTTATGTTTACGTCTCGTAGTAGCGGTGTTTTTAAACATGGCGGGCATGAGGTTTTAGTTGGTCTGGTTGGTCAGGATAATCCCTCCCCCGGCCGCTGGCGCAAGCGGTTCACTTCAAACCCTGCTCAATCCTGGGGTATGAGTTGAACCGGTTTTTACGGCCCGGAGCAGGCTTTCTGGCGGTGTGAAACCAAAACACTGGCTCTAACTCCGAACTAGCCCAGAACTAGCACCGATTTTGCGGCGGTGTGAAAGGCCTAATAGGGGGATCAAACTTTTGGTTCCGATTAAACTCACCACAAAGCACCAAGGGATTCATGCTGCAGGCCGGATGACCACTACCCTGACACTGGCGAATGTTAAATAACTTTCACATGGATCTTGCGCCTAGGGAAAAAACCCCTTTGGGAAATAGATCACAAGCGGTCAGAGCAATGGTTTCCACTGGAGATTCAACATGGCAGACGGAGCAGAGTAGAGTTTGGCCAACATATGAAAACATGATAAATAATAATGAGTGTTAGGAAAGCAAAACCAATACAGCAACCCTCTAGTTGACATACACAGTTTGTGTCCACCCCGAGGAGGTCTTTAAAATTTTTATAGATAAATAATCTTTCCCGTCTGGTTTTCCATTTGTTTCCATTTTGAACAAGGGAGCAGATGTAAGTTCCCAGGATGATGGTTTTATCAAGGGAGGGAAAGTGAGAACATGTTGGGCAAATTGACAGACACCGAACGAGAGACCACAGACCAGAGAGCGACAGACAGGCAGAGAGGAGGGGAGAGCTGGAGAAACATGGATGAAAGGTAGAGAGAAGAAAAGAATAGATAAGGTAATTGCTCTCTGGGGGAGATTTTACAGAAAAAACATTGGCTGGGGCACGTGTTGCTTCAGGTACTGATGGGACATTTCTTTATATTTACTTGGAAAATATATTCTTGCATGCAGGTTGTCTGTCTTCAAACGCTGTACCGGCTGTAGACAGAACACAGCGAAACAAACAATCGACACCCGATCTTGTGTGTGTCCTATAACCAGTCTCTACCGGTAAACACTCCCTCCTCGAGCCAATTCCATTTCACTACAGACACACACACACACACACACACACACACACACACACACACACACACACACACACACACACAGTGTAATATGACACCTCTAATGGTTGTAAACCTCAGAGTGGAGAGTGAGGAAGTGTTCACACTTCGGCAACAGTACCTCTGGTAATCTGCCAAAGACCTGGTGGTGATATTAAACTTCACAGTTGTAGGGTTTGAATGCAAACAATGTATGAGGAACTAATCTTTTACAAATTATAGTTAAAAAAAGTTCAGGTAAAGTAATATACCAAGAATGTGCACTGTCTTGGATCACACCATATTATCAAAACACTGACTCAGGGATCCTCTGTCTGGATCGTCTCCAAGTTCTCTAAGACTTACAGTAGGTTGTACTTTCTGCCACAACAACAAACTGTTTAGAGATTCACTCATAGGGGAAATATGTAGGGCGACCTAAATAGAAGACGGACATTCCCCCCACTATTTTACTGTAAGTTTTGTTGTGTGGCTCTTGAGGAAATACGCCCCCTGCCCTTTAACACGCTGAAAGACACACACAAGAGCTGCTCTTTGTTGTAAGTATTACACACGTCTTTCAAAAGTACTGTGACTTTCCTTTTGTTACAGAATCAGGTTCTGTTGGTGCTATTATTTTCTGTCTGTCACTGTCTCTATGTGAGCTGCATTCTTATGCAGATGAACACAGAGCTATAACTGGTGATTGAGGGATATAATAGAAAAGGCAGTGTGTGCATTCCATGTGAAACACTTTTTTTTTTTTTTTTTTTTTTTTTTTAAAAAAGGGTGGAGCAGGAACTCCTAGGAAAAAAACATTACTTCAACCTGTGTGTCACCAACCACATTAGAAACTATATGCAAAGTACAACTAGAACAAAGCTATAATGTCTACCTTTATTTTCAGTTCAATTGTGTTGCCAGGGGACATCAGTAGCATATGTTATCATATATATTTTGGTAAAAAGTAGTCTCTCTCTCTCTCTCTCTCTCTCTCTCTCATCAGTCCACATGCTGCTGGGAGAACTGAAGAAAAATAAACTGCATGCTGCGACATCATCACAAATCACTGATACATTTGACTGGTTAAAAAGAATATATGGTAAAAATCAAACCTAAAAAGGAGAGGTTTGGTTGGTTACTGACCAGCTGCATACCGAGTTGCTACTGAAGCGGGTTATCAATTCACAGGCAAAGATGGAGGATTATCACTTTAGTTGACATTACCGGTTTAGCAAAGACCACAAGTGTCGGGGAAAATCTATATCAGTTAAACCTTGTGGGAATAAATGAAACTGAAACTCCTCAACATTTACACATTTAATGAAAGTAGATAAAACAAACAGAAATCAGAGTATTTTCGATTCAGCTGAAAAGGGTCAAGCCTGTCTGCCCATTGAGTGAGGGTAGTAGGAATGACAACGTTCTTGGTTTGCAGACAATCTTTATACAGTACAGTGTGTGCTTTCATCTATCAACTGTAGTGTCACTAAAGATGTTATCAGTTCTACAAAGGAGAAATGCTAAACAAAGGATCTGCTCCTAAACCAACTGTCCTGAGGTCATTTGAAAAATACAGTTTGGTGTCCCTTAAGATATAAATTCCTTAGATTAATATCTCTTTCATCTAACAACAACCCCCTTATTACCCCATTGTAAATGGCAGCTGCTGAGAGAACAACAGTTAGATCTCAAACATGCTCAGTGTGAACAATACAGGCAAGAAACAGGACAAGAGTAATATAACACCAAGGGAAAATTATTTTCCCGTCACAACAAGCTTAACCTTGGAGTGATGTGGAGATAAGGACAGAAAAAAACCCTCCTGAAGCCAGTGAGTGACACACACACACACACACACACTAGGGATGGCCATTTAGAATTTTTTAGAAATCACCTGGATATCTGCAGCGTCATGTGTAGTAGGCTGGGTTAAATACTGTCATATAGTACAGGAGCATCCAGCAATCAGTTCCATTCACTTGGGTTCACGGAACACAAAAGAAGGAAATGCACTTACTACGCCGGATGCCATGATGGATCCTGCAGGGCGCCATGTTTTAAGACGAAGAGATTATTCAAACACAGCTGCTCTTTGATAGTGCAACACCATCTAAACAGAGTTAGAAATGTTTGTACACCAACATGTGTTGCTGTTATTGTTGTTGCCTTCGAGAAGTGAATGAGGGTGAATAATGCTGCTGCACTGGGAAACGAGAAGGCTTACACACTACAGGGCTGTACGCTTATTTTTTAAAGTGGTAGCACTGGTGCTAGCAAGCAAAAAAATTCAGTAGCACAAAAATAAATTTGGTAGCACACAAAGTATGATCGAAAACTTGCATGACCCTAGCCCTTGCATTTAGCTGTAATTACCTTTGAGCATGTCATCTTGGTTTTATTTGAGATTCTCAATGAATATGATATCCTAGTGTGCAGTAATAATTGTAGAAAAATGAATAGGGGTGCACTGATTGCAATTTAGACAAAAGAGTCTAACCTACCAATGGCAATTTTTTTTGCTGATTCAGAATTATTTCCCCCCCATAGAACTATAAAAATAATGTCTATACCTATATATTTTTATAAACATATCATTATTATATTAGGCTAATAATAACAAAATTTCATTTTTTTAATGAAAACCATACTTTAAAACATTGAACATATAGCATATTAAATAAATTAGTAAACATAGTTATACAATTTAGGCCAAGTTAAATAGGTTGTGTCAATCTTTGTTTAAATCATAGACAGTTACTGCTGTTGACTGCTTTCTTTATTTGTTGACTGCAGGGCTGTGAAGCGCTAACTTCCTGTTCTTACATGCTTCAAAATAAGAGTCAACTCGCATTTGGCTAGTAACCGACTTTTATTGTGAAGGCGCACAGGAAATGTTCTGTTTGCACACGCACTAACTTGACTGCGTAAAGAGAGCCGTCTCCTTCCTGTTTTAACCGTTGGTGAAGTTAGACGCTATAGTCGCCGCACAAGCACAGATCCCGAGCACACATCTTTCACCAGCCAAAGTGGAGGGTAGACTTAATAACTTACTCGCCTAAGACTACATTCACCCACATTTGGAGAGTGTTAATGTAGAGCCCTCTAAGCAGTATTGTGCATAGCTCCTCTGTGTCTCAAACAGACAGCATCTGCTCATTAGCACTGGTGCGACTGGACTTGTATTCATCATCGCACGTGATCAATTTCAGTAGCAAATGCGATCAAAACTGTCGCACTGTACAGCCCTGCACTACAAGTCTGCTGGAGTAAAATATCAACTGAAATGGAAAATATCAGTGCAGCCTTAAGATAAGAAAAGCAGCAGTGATATGATCCTTTTAGCTAACGTGGTCCTGTCAGTGACTGCAGTTAGCAGTCCCCTCCCTCGTCCCTAAGTCCCCACCACATGAACACACAGCCGTCTTGGTCAGATAGTGCCACGATGGAGAGCAGCGAGTCATCGTTCACGGGCACAAAGACCCGCCTCTTTATAGCGCTCTGTCTCCTGATTGGATAAAAACGAGCCGGATACTCAACATTTTTACCTGGCAATTACTGCAAAGCTGAATGACTGGGGGTCTCCCAGTGTATAATGAATGCATACCGTTTAAGTGATTGCTGTATGAATATTAGGGGTGTAACGATACACGTATTTGTACCGTACCGTGACGGTACAGGCACGTATTTGGTGTTACAGAGGTGGACCGCGGTCCGTTCGTGGCGTACATAGCGTTAATATGGCGAATGTACAGGCTTGTTTTGCGGTGTGGAACTTAAAACTTGTAGTCGGAGTTCCCCCCGGACCATTTAGCCTCCGGCTCGCTCGCACGTGCGCAGTAGCAGCCAGTGATTTAGAGTATGTTATCTCCATGGTGAGCACAGCATGAGGGTGCAGTGTTGCTAACTTAGCGACTTTTGAGACCCCTCTGGCAGCTTTTTTTCAAAAAAGCGACTAGCGACAAATCTAGCTACTTTTTCTGGTGTTATTGGTGACCTTTGGAGACTCTGTCATGTCATGTCATGTATCGCTCTTTACTTCTAAACGGGCAGCAGCTGCCTCCGAGGCACCTCCCCCCCGCATGGACATATAAGCCTCGTTCGACTTGGGGCCGTCTTGCTCAGACCTGCGCAACTATGACGCGCGTCTTGTTGAGCACACAACAAAAATGCTGCATAAATGCTGTGCGCTCAGCAAGACGAGCGTCATAATTGCGCAGGTCTTAGCAAGACGGCGACATCTCAAACGAGGCCATCCCCCGTCCCAGAGCACTGACAGCAGCTGCGGTCAGAGCAGGAGATACACACCTCTCCGCTCAAGTGTTCCGTTTGCATCCCTAGCAGCTGTAGTAGGCTACCCCTCCATTCTTTTACAGCCTATGTGTGCAAATAAAAAAAGAGCAAACTGCATGGCGAAAGTCAACAGGAAACCGGAGCTCGCAGGCGTGTGGAACAATGTCGGCACACAGGTTATGTATGGACATATAAAGGGAGCCAACACGTCGAACATGCATACGCATTTGTAAAGGCACCATCCAGGTCACCGTTACCGTGAAGACAATCGAGCTGTGCAAACCCAGACAGTATTTGCTTTTTTATACTGAAAATACACAAGCTGTCATTTAATTAATGCTGCTGTTGCACTTTTATTTGATAATTGTTATATTTATAAGAGCACTTCAGAGCTTCAGAGAGCTGCAGTAATATATATATTTTTTAAAGTCAAAAATACCCTTAAAGATGACATACCCTTTTTTTACATACCAGCTTACAGAGCCTGCTGAGCATTAACACTAGCTTTTTTTCACTGCAATTTTAGTTTATGCTGCACCTTCACTAGTATTTAATTATTAATTATTTTAAGTATTTTATTTATTGGATAATTGCAGCAGTATTCTTTTTATATTTGTTATGCATTGTATTGGTATGTTAGCTAGTTACTGACAGCTAAAGCTGTTCATTCTCCCTTAACTATGAACAGTACCGTACTGTACCGTACCGTGACTTCAAAACTGAGGTACGTACCGAACCGTGACTTTAGTGTACCGTTACACCCCTAATGAATATAGAGTGATATAGCACTAGGGGTGGGTAAAAATATCGATTCTCCGATGCATCGCGATTCTCTCTCGAACGATTCCGAATCGATTCATAAAAGTTAATAATTGATAATTTTCAACTAGTATTTAATATTAGTATGTCCTGCGCCACTGCGCATGCACACCACACAAGTGCGAGTTGTTAAAAGTGGCGACAAAAGGGCAGAGAGCAGCAAACCCATATGACCTGCACTGGCTTTGTGTCTGTTTACGTTTTTTTGTATGAGAGCTGAATTCCAATACAGCACTTTTTTTCACTTTTGTACACCTTATACTGGTAGTGTGCTAAGGTTTTATTTGTTACCAGAAATGAAGGCACCTGGTTCTTATGTGTTATTATTGTTCAAAGATGTCATGTGAGAAAGAAAGAAATACTATACATGATTTAAATACATTACATTTAATACAGCACTGTCAATTTAGTATTGTGCTGATGTTATGTTACAATTTCCAAGAGGAGAGAGTTATACCATGGCTGTTTGTTCATAAGGCATGAAATTAAATAAATAATTATTTAAAAATTATTTTACTCTTTCTTGTGTATTTCTACTTGATACTGAATTGATATCGAAGCATTTCAATCAATATCAAATCGTGACCTAATGAATCGAAATCGAATCATGAGATTCTTGACAATACCCAGCCCTATTTAACACTCATATTAACTAAACAATACTACTTACTTCGCCTTTAACTGAGTTTTGTACCAGAGGCCTCTGATCAAGCTCAGACACGCAGGACTATAAAGCACTGTTATGGTTATTATGTGAGGAAGATAACAGAATAAGTTTGTTGTAGTTCTGACCTGTAAAAGTGTTGATTTCCAATCTGTGTGCATATCTGAGAATGGAGGGCACGTCGACCTATCCGGGGAGGCCACACATCCTGACTGAAACTGTGTCACAATAGCCCGCCAGTATAACCTTCTTCAAAAAATCTGACTCTTTTTTTCAAATCATACACAGACCAACATATAAACTCACAAACATCCCATTGCCCGCCATATCAGGGGCCTGTTTCAGGTAGCTGGTTTTGAGGCAACCCAGAGTTTGTTCGCTCTGAGTTGGTGGAAACTCTGGGTTTTCTGTTTCAAGGCAAGGCAATTTTATTTATAGAGCACATTTCAGGCACAGGGCCACTCAAGGTGCTTCACAGGGTTAAAATCAAATAAAGAATACAAATACAAAAAAAAAAAAAAAAAAAAAAAATGAACAAATTTAAATTTAAATTTAAATTTTCAGGTAGCAGGTTCAGCGCAACCGAGGGTCAGTTACTGCGGCAACATACGCCGTGGGTCTAACCTGCTCGGGAGGTGGTTAGTCCTACCCTGAGTTTGTTTTCACTTTACGCTGCAGCTCCGACTGAAGAAAGAGTGTCACTGTCACACGCGTCCCTGTACAGTTTGAAGCAAAATCACTCCATAAAAATCTCCATCGGGATGTTTTTATCATTTCCTGATGATTTTACGTTTGACCGATCATTTATCTGATCAGTATAGCCTTGTTCTCAGCCCTCAGTCCGTTCATAGGCGGCCACCTTACACATCGTGACATGCTCTACATTCAGATTAATAAACCTATTTGTATTGTATGTTTTTTAACGTATGTGCCACTGAACAGATTTATGTCAGGTGGATTCATGTAACGCTGCGGCTGCACGCGATCGTTACAGTTCACTTCTCTGATCCAAAAGTCACAGACGAGCCTCGTTAAATAGCCTAATATGAATATAAAAATTATATAATAATTTAAACTGTGATCACTTGAGGAAAATGGATCTGGTAATAAATCAATCAGGCTCTTCAATGGAAACTGTTACCTAATGTGTCTTGACGTTAATGTCTTTCACTCCCCATTTAAAAGAAGCGACAGTCTGTTCTGTTTACTGCACAGTAGGCTATTGGGCTATAGCTTGCCAACATATTATACAGCAAATATAAAACACTGTCAGCAATGCTGTGCCGCGCCAGCTTTATTACTTTACAGCTGATATGCGTAACTTTTTAAAATAGACTATGGCTTCTCATACGGAAGCGAAATGATTCTCTTGACAAAAAATGTTTGCTCTGTTTTTTTTCTGAATTGCCGAGGAGATTAAATCAGAGTTATGAGACAATATCCCGTTAATTCTTCTCCATAGGTTACCATAAGCTCATTCGTTAATATTTCTAACTCTAGTGGGAGGAGCGGAGATTTCTTTTTTGAGAAGTGGAGAAGTGGGAGGATCAAGCATTTGTTTCTTCTGTTTCCATGGTGAATCATGTTATCAGCGATCCATTGACGATGGCTTTTACGCACATGCTCCACCCAGAGTGAACACACTCAGAGTTGATAAACCCAACGCTGATCCACTGTTCTGAAACCAAAAACCCAGAGTTACTCATCAACCCTGCGCTCTGAGTTTACCAACTCAGAGCGCAGGATTAAACTCAGAGTATGTAAAACCAGCTACCTGAAACAGGCCCCAGCTGCTTGCCCCCGTTTGTTTGTTTGAAGTCTGAACCAGAACTAGACAAACATGGGCTTTCCCTCCACCTCCATTTCCTGTGCGATTCGATGAGTGTACACACACGTCACATAATGAGCTGCTGATGGATAGGCCTAATTAACAACATCCTGCAGCCCACAGAAACTCATCTCCCAGCATTTAATTTACTCAAAATGAGAGGTGTGTGTTGAGAGAAAACCTTTCAAGTCTGTGAATGAAAGTGTCTGTCTTTGCTGACAGCACCAAGCTTCGACTTAGACTTGTGTGAAGAAGAGGCAGCCTAAATTGGATGACACACACACACACACACACACACACACACACACCACAACACACCCTTTCTGCCTGCTGTTGGCATGGTGTCCCTTTTCTTGCTTGCTTAGTGCCCACCTCCAAAGTAAATGGACTCGCCAGGAAAACCACAATCCGTAATGGAAAGAATATAGAGGATTGAAATCAGTGGCCCTGAACGCCACTTAGCCTATAACTTGGACAGACAGACAGACGGGCAGGCAGACATAATTATTACATTGTCTGTCAGACAGACAGACCATAGTGACAACCTCGAGAGCAACCTCGCTTTCTACTTTTACCCAGGGCCGGATCTAGGCATAAGCATTCTAGGCACGTGCCTAGGGCCCATTTCCACTAGGGGGCCCAGTAAGAGGGAATTACATTTTATTTTTTTTAGTATGTGTTAGGGATGGGCGTGAGTAATCGAGTAGGCTACTCCTCGTTTCAAATGAACTCGATTGGTGGAGGAAAATCGATTTTTTTTTTTAAGTGTCTGTAGCCTGCCGGCGCTATTTTAAAATGTTATAGGCCCACACGTGTAAAAAACGACACAAAACGGATAAAATATAGTTTAACAAAATTAAATATTTTGATCCAAGTGAAATAAACTGAGCGTTGAGTCAAACAGCAACCGCAAATAACTGCCACCTCCATGCAGCGCAGCCAGTGTGTGGTCTCCACAGCACCGCGGCACTGAATGCAGTGCTGGAAAACTTGGAAAGTCACGTAAAGAAGCCAGGCTGACTTCGGGCATATTCGCTCCGAGCCAACGACAGTTAAGAAGCCTTTATTATGGAATATGGGATTGAGATTCAAAAGCTGACCGGTGTAACGTTCCGTTAACGAGGAATTAGTCACGGTAGGCTAATTATAGTCACGGTCACGGAGTGAGCATTACGCGGTTGGATATACAACTACTAGTTCTACTGCTTTGGTGAGTTATTTATCTATGTATTTAAATTGTAGGACAATCATTTTATTGTATTTGCTGCCCTTCTTATTTTAAATTGTGTCTATTTTGATTGTTAGCCAACTACAGCCCATGCTTTTTTTTCTCTTTTTTTTCTCCCTACCTCAGACTCGATCGGTTTAAATTGTGGCCCGCCTATTTAATTACTTTCAGTTAGGAAAATGTGTTTTAAACTTGTGGAAAATAAATCCTTACAATCATATGGTAACTGTGACTGTTTTACAATAAGCATTAAGCGCTGGGTCTTGGCATTATTGCGCTGCACCGTTATTCTGCAGACAGGTGCGCTGCGTTCTAAAAATAGAAAAAAGTTTAACGAGGAATCGATTGATCCTCGAGGAATGCAAGCGATCACTCGAGTAGCGAAAACACTACTCCTGCCCATCCCTAATATGTGTTTGATATTAACATCATATTGTGCAAAAGTAAGTTATCATACAAAAAAATTAATACTATGTTTTGAGAATTAAACTAAGGCTAAATTAACTGTGTCCATGTGAGCTGTTTAGTACTTTTTTCTTGAACAATTTTTGGAGGCACAGACTAACCAAAAAGCAGAAAGTACAGGTATAAAAAAAAAATCAGTTTTGGGATTTTTTTTAATAATCCGTTATCCCGAAGCTCCTTCTCTCTTTGAAGTCTTTGTTTATTTTTTTTAAATTAATCAATATAGGCCCCTGATCTTCGTGGCCCCAAACAATATTATTTAAAAAATAACTAAAATGTACTGCCACATGATAGGCCCCTGGGGCCTCATTTATAACGGTGTGCGTAGAAACCATCCTAAAACATCGCGTCCGCAGAAAGCCAAAAATGTGCTGCGCAAAAAAAGAATTCAGATTTATAAAACTGTGCAGCGCACAGTTGCACGCAATCTTCCCTTTATAAATACCCACCTGCGGTGAATTGTGCGCAGACGATCTCCACCCCGTGTCCTCCCACAATCTACCATACATGGCGAATGCTAAATAGCTCCTGAATATGATGACGCTCTTAATAAGCACGGAATTTTGACTGACACGAGGAGAAAAGGGAGGCAACCGGCCGCAAAGAAAGCGGCTGTAAAGGAAGAAAGCCTGTGCTGCAGAAACTGGCACACACACCCGCGCACTTATCACATATCATGATTGGCACATTCGTTGTAGTCTTTGTAAAGCAGTTTCGCCCAACTTTGTACTGTATGCAATATCACGTGTTAGCGTAGGTCTGTAGTAGCCTACTATATGTAGGCCTATATAAAATATGGTGTGACAAGGGAAATAATGCCAATAGTCTATGCAGAGCATTGTTTATCTCCCGTGAGATCCACACATTTCCAACAACGTCAGATTATAGTTTAATCTTCCAGGGTGAATTGTTATGGGAAAGAGATGCGTGTAATGATTTGCTAAATTCATAACATGATTTTATCTAACGAAATATACAATTTAATTAATATCTGTTGGGCTTAACTTTGTACAACACTACTTTTTACTCACCTCTTAAAATTTGCTCTCCCGCTGGGCACTCACGGAAACATCTCCCGACGTATAGGATATTATTATAGAGTAGCGCTATAAGATTCAATTTATAAAATAACCAAAACATGTAGACCTAGGCTACTTGATAAGTAATTCAACCTATACATCACAACCGCATGCCATAGACTAGGCCTACAGTAGCCATATATTCGCAACTATAGGTAAGTTTATATATTTTATTGACTAAATAGATTGGGTGCCAAGCATTTCACAGTCATTTGTCTGTGTTTTTCTGTTGACTGAGCTTTATTTCGTGGTGTTGCCATTGAGTGTCGCTGATTCCCCGAGTCAGGAAAACCGTGCGGTAGCTCTACGCAAGGTCGAAAGTTGGCGTAGGAATACGCACATTTCTCCGCAAAGAATGTTTTTATAAATACCAACGTTTCCCACCGCACATTTTCCCGCACATTTCTTTCCGTCTACGCAAGGTTTTTGTGCGCCGCAAGCTTTATAAATGAGGCCCCTGATCTCTGTACGACCCCCTCTACGAAGATCATGAGCCAGTCAATAATTAATTTTTTAAATACTATTTTTCGGGTTCTTCAAAGATGAGGGGCATATATTGAGCCAGTATATAGCCTATATAAAAAAACACTAATGTTTTACTAGAAATTCTAGGTGACCCCACATGGGGTCGCGACCCACAGGTTGAGAACCGCTGGTCTATAGCCTATTTCAGCCTAGTCTGTGAAAAAAAGATAGCTGGACAACAGAGTTATTCTGCTTCATTCCTCTCACTGCATTTAAATGCATTCATTATATTACAGAGAAATATGTCCCATAAAAGAAAAAAAGCACCAAGCCCATGCCAGAGGACCCTGCATTATATATTTTTTTATACCAATATTTTTTATGGAAAATCTTTCTACACTAGCTTTTAATTCTAATTCATTCGAGCCAGTATCTCCAAATTATTTGTTCACACAAAATTCCTCAGATTAAGGCTCTTAATTTCCCTCTCAAAGTGCACCAGATTCATGCATTTCACAAAGGTAAAAAAATCTCCCGGTTATTATTTTAGCCGTCAAACCACAGTTTTTCTGTGCTGCGGCTAGGGCTACACCGGCGATGTCTCACTGAATTTCGCAGTTACCCACCACAGCGTTCCACGCCAGGTTTCACCAGGTGAATCGCTGCTTCGCTCGCGCAAGGCAATTGTATTTAGGTCAGTCTTGGACGAGCGTTTTAACTTTATGCTGAATAAAGCATTGCACTGCACTGTTTTTCATCCAGTTTGAAAAATTGCTCCCACACTGGACTCTGCACGCACGTTAAAGAACTGCTCCTGCAGTGAGCTCACGAACAGACATGAACTCGCATACGTTTTTTACGTTTCTCTTTACTCCCGTTTACAAACGCGCAACTCTTAAACGAATATTTCGTCAGTAGTTCGTCAATATTTGGTAACTGAACATGATTTAATTTGTCATTTCAGTGGCCGAACTTTCGGTGAATCCCTAAAATATATTTAGCTATGCTTTCAACTATTGTTAGGCTACAATATAACAATTTGCATATAGACAGTGAACCAATGCCTGAAAGGTGTATGAAAATACCCAAATAAATAAATGAGCATAATAATCGTGTGGCAGTTCAAATTTGGCTATGTAGTTTTTTCACCAAATCATAAAGTAGGCTATCCGTTTGGAGGGGGCCCGAACAAATGCGGTATGCCTAGTGTAATCTTTCCACTTAATCCGGGCCTGATTTTACCACTAAACATCTGTAGACCTATCAACATTACACACACCTTATTGTGCAGCCAATGTAACTTTACAGCAATGGTAAGGTAAGAATAATGCACCGCCACCTAGCTACGTACGACGGCGGGAAATTACGTGTATTTCTGTTTGAGTTCATCGCTCACCTTGTTCTGCAACTTCACGACTGAAGGATGTTCTAGAGTCGAAGAAAACGTGTCCAAATGGGCAACAATGAAAACTTTCAGTGGAGTCGAGCTCAGTTCAGTTCAGTTCAGTGCGCTTTGTTTGTTTCCCTCCCGCTGCATTAGCCTGGCTCCGCCCGCCTACCTACTTCCGCTCAAATTTCATTTTCCCTTCTGTAGTAGTCACGAGGGAGGGGACTGCTCACAGCACATTTAGATTTCACACTTTTTTCTTGTGTCTGTGGTTACATCATGAACTCTCCTATGAATGACTTTGTAATGTGATGCTGACGAAAACACACTGCAGCCGTGCAATGTGTAAGTGGAATTTCTCATCACCACCACAGGCCACTGATTCCTTCTGTAACACAACCAATGAGCGAAAAAAAAAACAGAAAGCATGCAGCAGGAGTAGAGCATAATACTGCTGTTGAATGACAGAGAGAGGTCAGGCATGAAACCTCCAGTTTGTCCTTCAGATGTACAGAACTTGGTAAACGACTTATAGCAACGCTGCCTCAGAGGATGATTACACACCGGGTTGAGTTCAAAAAAGGAGAATTTATCAGCTCTAAAATGATATGCAACAGTGTAACAAAAGTGGAAACTCAGAGACCTAGGACATGTACCCATACAGTAAGGAAAAAAAGAAAAGAAAAAAGTACAATGCATATGAAAAAGTGACAGAGACCCGCTCTGACAAAGAGGGACAATACTCATGACACTAAACAAATATTTCTTGTTTGAGAAGTATTTAAACATGGCCGCCTGCTAGCTGGTACGAAAGTGTGGATACTCTGCATACAGCAAAGCACTGAAAAAGCACCAACACACTTCGCTACTGCCATTTATTTTGCCTTAAACAGCCATGTGCATGGACTATTCACATAAATTACTTCTATTTGAATGTGTCATGCACAGACACCTACCAAGCTAGCCATGTTAGCAACTTGGCAATGTCCGTTTGTGGGGATTGTCACACCAACACTTTTGTTCAGACTGAAATATCTACAACCACTGGATCGATAAATATGATGTTTCAAACACACTATGATTGAATGACAATATATAAATACTACCAACTGAATTAAAACACAAAAATCAGATTCCTTTATGTAGTCCATATAAATAAATAATATGGCTTCATGAGAAAATCAAAACATTTCTTTGGTTCTATTCAAGTTCTTAAGTTCTAACTTCTAAGCATTGTTCTGGCCAGATGCTTTGGTGGTGACACAATGCATTTAAAAAGGGGCTATCCACCAGTTTTACACATACAGATCAGTTTTGTCAACATGTGGAGCACTATTAAGCTTTTGAAGACTGTTGTATTATAACGTCGTCGTCGGCTGCTCCAAACTATCAGCGGTGTTCTCTCTGGGAGGTTGGGAACACTTTAACAACAGAAAAGCCTTGCCATTGGGGGTCTGAAAGACATCTGCATTTATTGGTCAGGGTATAGGTCTTGTGAAGATGCTATCCAAATGCATTATGGGAAGTGTAGGATCCTGTTTTGAGAGGGAATTGGTGAGGGTATCTCTGCCTCTGGCCTTGCTTTTGACCATTCTTTATCTTTCTTAAGTCCTCTCTAAAAATGTCAAGAAGTGCAATATTAAAAATCACCGTAGTGGTAAGAATGAACCATTTAAGACAAACACTTGAAACCATGGCATAGTGTGACTGAAAACAAGGCTCAGATTTATGACAGTATAATATGACACATATCACAATGAAATTTTTTTTAAACAGTGTAAAATAGTGTATACAGCAGGGGATTCCACACTGACTCAGTCCTTATAATCAGTCAAATCAAACAAGTTTATTGCATACACAACATCGGAAATTTACCATTGAGTTAATGTGCCCGGGGCTGGTAAACTGTGGAACGTTCACCTTTTTTAACAATAAATTGCACACTTGGTTACCCTTATCTTTTTTGATGCCAAGTCATGTATAAAATCTACGATTGGATCATGGATACACTGAATCTAATACATCAAATCAGGTTTGTAATTAAATCATGAAGAGCAACAGAATGTAACAAAAAAATAAAATAATAAATTATTATGTTATGCTATTATGTTTTTCACTGACAAGGTTACCAGTTGACATGTTGGGGGAACTTTACTTATTTGACTTCCACTGATCAACATTTGGCACTTGCTTGGTTCTAATTTCTGACTGTGTGTATATTTACACACACAGAGACACAGCCAATCACAGACATACATACCTGCATGCACGCAGGCACACAAGGTATATGACGTGTGTGTATGTTTGTGTGTGTGTGTGTGTTTTAGGGAGCATAACTTTGAACTGTTTTTCTCTTCTACAGGCTGACATAAAAATCTAATCTGGGCCATATTTAAAAACAATAGACATATCTCTATAATAGCAGCAATATTACAGCCATGGAGCAGAAAGACAGGGCTGCAGCCATTTAAAAAAGGTACCCGAGCAACTCCCCCTCACCAAACACCTGAACTATACCTGGGCAACATTTGGACACAATGTAGAAAGGCAATTTTGCTTATGATCATATATATTTTTTTATCCCACTGCATAAGAATTGAGCCGTCTGTTTAAACGTTGTGTTGCCGTAAGTACTGAGTAACACACTAACAGGTTCCTTTTTCTGTAATAAGGCCAGTACAGTTTACAGTACAATTATTACACAAAGCAACTCAGGCAATATAGTGATTGTTCAAAAAGGAAGAATCCTTTTTGAACTACTTATATCAACCATCTACATTGTGTCTCAAGGTTTCATGTGTATAATTAGCTGTATTGTACCATATTAGCCTATTTGTAACATTCACAGTCCTATTCAATTTAACTTGTTCTTGAGTCTCTATTTTACAAACTGGAATTGACTCTGGATTCAGTCTATACTCAAAAAAGGGACCAGATGGGTAAATCCTCCGACTAGGCCTACCGACAGCATAGAACAGACATACATATTGAGAGAAATGTATATATTAGCTTAGTATATATAATATACAAACAGTATACATAGTCTCTGTGACAGTGGTGGACAGGATGAAGGGAGACAGAAAGGTAGGCAGGGGTGAACCTTTAGTCTCTTCAGGGTTCCAAATGTGTGTGTGTGTTGTGTGTGTGTTACATCCCTTTCACGCCAAAAATACCTGTTGATGTCTGTGTGCCTGGCTCAGCATGGTTTATCTGAAGCAGGTGCTCTGCGGCCCAGGTTAAAGCAGGTCTGACTCTGCTTAGCTTTGGTATGGACTGGCCAAACACAGGTTACTATAGTAAGTATGGGAAAATGTAGTATATATGGGAGAGTATAGTAACTGAATATTGTTTTATAAATCCCATGGTTTCACCAGATCACACCGTCTGTCCGTGGAAACCCCACGATGCACTTTGAATGCCGTTGTTTTGCAACAACCCTGTTTAGCAGTGGGAACATATTCGAACTACAGCCACAAACCTGGACCCTGTGTGAAATGTGCCAAACGTGTATCGAAATGTGGACAATGTGAACGGTCAAACGCAGGCTGAACCTGAGTCCTGTGTCATACACATGGTGCGGAGAGCCGTACGAAATCTGGCGTTGTGAGTGTGCGCATACACCTTGGTGTGCACAGGGGAAGACTGAGGAGACATGGAAGTTGAGATTCTGAAACAAAAGAAAGGAAGAAAAAAGAAAAAGAAAATCAGACGTCAATTCATGGACTGACTGCGTTAGCAACAAATGCTTTGTTCACATTATAGGCGGTTTATTGAAACCCCTTTTTGCATTATTGTATATTTTCTGCTCTTTTAAATTAAAATTGCTTTATTGCTTAATCCTTTAAAACCTTACAAATAATATCAACAAACAAAAATATGTATAATAATTATGATATCGGACAGTATCTGTATCGGCCGTTATAAAAAAACACAGATATCAGAATCGAATGGAATAAAAGTGGATTGGTGCACCTCTACCCACAGTGTTGTGTCACATTGTTCGGCTGTACTGTATGCCGGTCTTGGAGGCGATGTTGGACCAGGGCAGCAGGGAGCGCAGCAGGGACTGGGCCTGTCGGTACAGCCTCTGAGGGAGGGAGCAGGGGCTCAGGCTGGCCAGGGTCGAACCGATGTGCTGAATATAGTCAGTGGGATAGGGAGTAAAGGAAAATGTAAAAATATCAAATATTGAACAACACTGAGTTAGCTTCTAGCTTTCGGGCTTCCACAAAAAGGATATAATATTGTCCAAGGTGGGTGGCCCCCATTGATGTAGAGCACATATGTGAATCCGTCTTTGAGGACGCCTCGTATGGAGTAGTAGTAGGGCAGGTAGTGGTGCTGCGTGAAGTCCCTGTTCTGATAGAAGTGGATGGCAGTGGTGTTAGTGGTGAGCACGTGTAGGTAGATGGCCTTACAGTGGTCCTGGGCTATCGTTGAGATGTGCTCCTTCAAACTGTCCAGCAGCAGGGAGCCTGAGCAAGGAGAGATAGAGAGAGGTCAATCACTGAGGAAGGAGATAGAAAGAGATATGTCCTTGGTCCTGGTGGAAATGTTTACTATTATCCAGAGCCGGCCCAAGCCTTCATGGGGCCCTAAGCGAAATATGATTAGCATTTTAACAGGTTATTATTAAGTGTGTGTGTGTGTTATTAAAGTCTATTATAAGTCCCCAAATCAATAAAATATTTGGCATTGAATGCAATTTCCTATTTCATGCTTTTTAAATCATAAATAAACTGATCGCATTAGAAAAAAATATGTTCTTGAAAAATGTAAGAAATGTCCGAAAGATGGTTAAAACACCTGGAAAATAATAACTTGGTTGTTGCAAAGAGAAACGACAGCTACAGAGATAGCTGCAGTTTTTTTGGATGGTGGGAATTCTCTCAACAATCCATTTGATATAGTAGCTCAAATTTCAGAGATAAATTTCTAGTTAAAAAGTCTCAGTGAGATTGAATTTTGAAAAATATGAAATCATGTGTGTCAGTATGTTGTGACTCAGAATGAGATGAGGATGACTTGTGATGCAAATCGCAGCAATCATGGTTAGTGGTCTTTAAGTATTTGATTAGCCTCCGTAAAAACCGTGAGTCACTAGCACTGCTGCAGCTATTATTTCACGTAGGATCTTGGCATCACGTCCCTCCATCTCTGACCCCCACTCCACCTCTCTCCTGCCTCCTCACTGTTTGAAACCTCTGGGATGGGGATTGAGCATGTAGTGGTTATTGTTAAGGTTGGGGCAAATCAAATCTATAAAGTGTCCTCTAA
>OX442364.1:8468473-8649634 GCA_949357725.1 Hyperoplus immaculatus | reverse complement strand
AGGCCTTTCATCCATTGAGTGAACAGCATATCAGCAAATAGCCTCTGATAACAGTCCTGTGGAATTTCTATTTCTTCTTTCGTCATGAGCTAGTCTCATTCAGTCAAGGGCATCTCTGGTTCATCTAATTAGCAGCCTAAAAACAGACTCTTCTATGCCTATGTGTTCCACTTTAGACATTTCAAAATGGAATGAGAATAGATGAACTAAACTAATGGTACCTCTTTGTGTACTTTGGTCCGGCCTTTGATCTCGGCCACAATCATTCCCACGATGCCCCCTCTGAAGGTGGCAGCCAGGGAGAAAAACTTCTTGTTGGAAGTTATGTCCAGATACCATGAGTCCGGGTACCTGCAGTCAGAGGTTAGAGAGGTAAGCACTTATGCATGGGCATGTAAAGGGATCTGTTACCCAGTCCTTAAGTAGTTCATAATTTCCCCCCCCCACACACACACACACACACACTTGTTTTTGAACATGCGTATGCACTATGCACGCAGCATATGACTCTTACTCGATTGGGAACCAATCACCACAGAGCAGCTTGACATTCTCTATGTCATCGTGGCAGAGGAAGCGGAGCTGGACTTCACTGAGGGCTGTGGGAGACACCACGTCACTCATTCACGCCTGCAGGAACCAAAACAGAGCACAGACAGGTTTGGTGACCAAGGTTTGCTCTAAGTAACTCTGACCGAGACAAACTCTTAACATGTCTCATGGAAAAACTCATGGAAAAGGCCAAGAGTCAGCACCTAACAATCATTGACACCCAATAGAGCTGCAACGATTAATCGACGAATCGATTATTAATCAATTATTAAAATAATCGCCATCTATTTTGATAATCGATTAATCGTTTCAAGTAATTTTTTAATAAAAAAATTTCCAAATTCTCTGATTTCAGCTTCTCAAATGTGAATATTTTCTGGTTTCTTTAATCCTATTATGACAGTAAACTGAAATATCTTTGTGTTTTGGACATAACAATACATTTGAGGACGTCAACATGGGCTTTGGAAAATGTATCAACATTTTTCACCATTTTCTGACATTTTACGGACCAAAACACTAATCGATTAATAATCGATTAATCGAGAAAATAATCGACAGATTAATCGATTATCAAAATAATCGTTAGTTGCAGCCCTACAATATAACATTATGTAGATACAAAGTTCAGAGATTTATTCAATGTTTATGCACAGTATCAGCAGACTGTACAATATAACAATTTGAAAGTTGGCACCTTGAGTTCTCGGAGTTGGCACCTTAAATTCTGGGAGTTTTTTATTTATTGACTTTATTTACAGACTAAATCTGTACTGGTAACACCATTTTAAAAAATATAATAGTAAGGAACATGCAAGTAGATTCATTTTAATAATCAAGTATTAAACAATTTTTTTGTGATTTCCAAAACTGCTAAAATGATAGACAAAGAAAAGCAGCAAGTTCGTACGTGTTTCAAACCATGGACATTTTTGCTTTAGAAATGAATGACCTAAATAACGACCCAAACATCTAAATGCATTTGCTGTCAACTCTGTGTGATGGTGACCATGTATCTGAAGACAGTAGATAATATAATAATAATAATAATAATAATAATAATAATAATAATAATAATTTCTTCATTCAGCCCTGAAGAGATTTTTTTTTCTGTGGTAAATTATTATTAATTATAATCAAAAATCAAAGTACAGGTAAATTGAATAGAATGCTGCCTTTAGTGTTGACAGGTGCAGTTATTTAGTACTAGTGTTTTGGAGCTTCTCTGAAATAAGTAAACGCCTGTTGACATCACGTTGAGAAACAGACTATATAGTGAATGTAGACAGAAAGATGTTTGTTTCCATAATGGCGGTTGCTGCTGCTCATTACAACAACACCGCTCCTCTTTCCGCAGGTTTAACAAAAGAATACCGTGTTGTTACTAAGATGACACAGTCACCCCTAAGCAGTCAAAACACAACTGAAATAAAACACTGTGCTCTGCCAATTAGCACACTCGCTAACCTTAGCCACCGCTGGCTAACGCTCTGCCGCTAAGCTAACGTACCTTGTTTCTACACTCGGACCTGGAGGAAAGGCGACGGGAATTATATTCCCTTTGCGTGTGAAGCGATGGCAGTCACTGCTCCGGACTCAGCATGACACAACACCAGTTTATTCCCACCGACTCGCAACGCCGTTTCATTACTGTGCCGATGATACCACAGGTACGTTAAGCTAGCCTGGGCTCTCTCTCTTTCCGCTTAGGTAACAGCTGTATGTTTACTTCCTGTTTGTGGCGGCCGACGTTATGACGTCATTCTAGCCTCTTGACTCAAACATATTATTGTTTTATCGCCACCTACTGGGCTGAAGTTCTGTCCTGTTATTTCTCTTTGACCAGTCTTTTTCTTTTCTGACCCGTTTCCATTTTAGCCTTTAGCAGGAGGTAACTGCAGATGCACAGCCATATTCTGAAAAACAGTGGTCACTAGGAAATTATTAATAGGCCTACCACTGCAGTTTCTTTATCTATCTATCTATCTATCTATCTATCTATCTATCTATCTATCTATCTATCTATCTATCTATCTATCTATCTATCTATCTATCTATCTATCTATCTATCTATCTATCTATCTATCTCTATCTATCTATCTATCTATCTATCTATCTATCTATCTATCTATCTATCTATCTATCTATCTATCTATCTATCTATCTCTATCTATCTATCTATCTATCTATCTATCTATCTATCTATCTATCTATCTATCTATCTATCTATCTATCTATCTATCTATCTATCTCATAACATAAATGTTTGCTCATCCCCCTGTACCAAAACACTGCACAAACAGCATGTGTTTTTGGAGGATATCAATGATAATCATATGCAGTTCTGTAATGTGAAATGACTTTTTTAGCAGTGGGAACATGGTGTTTTTTTATGTACTCAAAATGATAAATATGTTCAAATAGAATGTTCCATTTTGGAACAATACATTGTTGTTATTTAGTTTGATACCAATCACAAACACTGAACTACTATCACTAAATTAAACATCTGTTCTCATCTCTGGTCTTCTATTATAATGAATATTGATTAAAAAAATATCAATATCAATGCATAATGTTTTCATTGTTACTGAAATATTTTTTTCATATCAAGAAGGTAGTAGGTTGATAGATTGGCCTATGTGTTCAGTTTAATGCTAAATGTGCTCACATGGTTTGAATTTATATATTAATGCATGTTTTTTTATCCAGCCTGCATGTGGTTTATAGTTTTGTATATTTTACTTTGACCTTTTTAGTGTGGGAAAACATTGTATTTATACATGCCTTTATTACTTTAAGCCTATGCTGTTGAGAGATAGATTTAACAGGAGAGAAGTAGACGGAAGTGAGAAAAAAAACATGTCTTTGCTTGTGTTCAATTGTATTACCTTTTATGTCTTTATGGTATCTATATGTTACTCCCCCTCTTACTCTGTAACCCAAGGGGATGTGATATTGAATTGGGCTCTCTATTTCCGTCTCCTCTATTGAGCTTCTTGACTTGCTGGATACTCTTTGAATCATTTACTATTGATTGGAATTGTTAAACTTGCTGAATAAAACCAAGTACATCTTGTGATCAACTGTAAAAGTCAGAACTCTCCGGCTTCATTTTTTTTCCTCTTCACACACCACCTGCGTAGAGGTTCTTCACCGCACTCTGGTAAGACCCACTGAGATTCTTATCATGCTCTAACAGATTAGAAGTTATTTTACTAACGGCCTTTAGGTTAATTCTGGGGTGAAACTAAGTGAACACAACCCCAATGCAGCAAAAAGTTCACCCTAAATCAGCTCCCTTTATCTCATATTCCTGCCATCTGTCGCCTTCTCATTGCTACTGTAGACACTGCAGGTAAGAATAGCCCCTGTTAATAATCTGCAATCTCAAAAAAGTACAAAAGGTCAATGAGCTTTGACCCATTAAAACAATAGTTATCAATAATAAAACACAATTTAAATAATTTTAACAGGTATATATCTAGCTGCAGACAGAAGAAAAATATTTAAACAAAGTCTGCAATATTTTAAATAATTTAGAGTTGATTACAGTTAGTGACATATTCCGACCACAAGAACAACTTAAACAAATAACAGCGTAAATATTTGATATATACAGCAAACTAATTAAGAACTTGGTGCGCATCCTTCTACAGATACAAGGGAAGATGCACAGGAGATAAGGGGGTTACACATTAACTTAAATGAATGAATTAGACTGTAAGTCCTTTTCAAATACTTGGTACATATTAAATGATGACACAAGACAGAAGGTGGAGAACAACTATCTAAATCAAATCAGTTTTATTTGTATAGCCCAATATCACAAATAGACATTTGCCTCAGTGGGCTTTACATTCCATACAACATATCAGCCTATATGTCCATCTACAATTAGCTGTGTCATGAAAAGGACCCAATATATGCCTTAAAACATTGTTTTGTATGATGAGTATGATATTGTTTGCTGTGTAGTTGCTGAGTTAAGCCTACACTGGTGAATGACTGCCCTGGATGTGTCTTCAGATGCCGTGCACTCTACACACTGTTTACATGTTTTACACCTGTTTTAGCAATGTCCAATACAATGGACCATACAGTTTGTTTGAGAGTAAACAAAATGTATATTTGGCTTTTGAAAGACATAGTTAAAAGTAAAAGTATCTTTCTGATGTTTCTTGCTAAATTACCAGCATGCAGTTAAGTAATTTATCCAGGCAGCTGCTCTCAATTTTACTAACCGAGTCAGAATCAAAAATACTTTATTGATCCCTGGGCAGGAAATTCGGTTTGTTACAGTTGCTCCAATTTAGAATAGAAACACATGTAGAAAATGTTTTTTTTCTTCAATTTTGAATACATAAGCACATATATGTGCTTAGTGCCACAAGTTAAATACAACAAAACAAATCTAACACTATAATATAAGAATGAGAAGTTAATAAACATTATACGTACTATGTAATACAATGTTAAACACTGACATTAGAAAAGTATTATATGTAAATGCTACTACTAAAGTAACATACAATGGGCCAGTTTCTCAGACATAGATTAGGCCCAGTCCTGGACTAAATAGAATTTTGAATGGAGATTGTCCATTGAAAGTACAATGGCTTAATCCATGTTGGCCCATGCGTTTTACCTTATAGGAGGGAGAACCAAAAGACAGGCAATAGGTGTATTATTAATCATTCTTATCAATATTAACAAGTCCTAATGAACAAAAATTCCTTTGCACTGAGGACCTCCATCACACAACACACTTCCTCTCTCCAACCCTCCCCAGCCAGACCTGGTCACATGTTCTTACAGGTAAATAAAAACCTCCCGAGAGACACTATCGGTCAATGCGATCAGAAAGTTGGCCTGTAGCCCTTCCACACAAGCAAAGGCTCTGTTCTCTGCTTGTAACAGGTCCAACTTCTCCAAGCGCGGAGACTCACAAAAAGCAGGTAGATATGCACCTCTTGACTCTTCTTTAAACACATAAAAACAGCACAAGTAATATGGAGGAATTGTAAAAAAAATAATATACTACACACCTCTGTCGTTTAGCGTGATAGGGTCTCCTTCATATTTCATTCCATTTCTCAAATACGGTGCTGTATGTTACTGTGACGCAGGCCATCATTTTACTCTGGCTGACACCATGTAGCACACAGCGGCAGTGTGAGCAGGATTACCATAACAGAAAAATCCCCACACTACAGCTTCTGCTTTCAATGTCCCAATTTTCTTTTACATCCTCGGCCCAACTGGCATGTTCAGTTTGTCGACCTGTAGTTAAACAAACAGCCAGCATCAGGGCCTGTGCTCATGTGTCCAGGTGGCACAGGTGTTGAGACCATCTCTAGCTCCCACAGTGTGTGACATGCAGTATAACAGCACAGCCCCTGCAACCTATTACACCACGCTAACTGTCTCTGTGTCAAATAATCAAGATTTCTAATTCTAAATTGCTATAACAGTCATGTCGTTAGTGGTGTTTTTTTAAAAGGTTTTTTGTCTTAACCTCTGTTGTGCAGGATGCGTTTGTTATGTGCTCTGGGGCTGCTTTTGGCCCTGCTGCATCTGTCCTCCTCTCTGCTGATTGGTGCCTTCAACATCAAGTCATTTGGAGACAAGAAGTCCTCCAACGCAACTCTGATGAACATCATCAGCACGGTCTGAAACTGAATTCATGCATCCATTGTTTATGTTTTTATTAGACTGTATCTCATCACAAATACCTAATATTTGAAATAAAGGCGATATGCATGACGGATATTTGGCATCCCTTCCATTGAAATAGGTTGGTAGCACATTAGGAAATATAATAATGGATCAACTTTAGTTTGAATATTGTATTGTGCAGAGGGGCACTCCAGCTATTCTTGTGTTTCACCTCCATAGAGAAGAGGCTGCTTTCAATTTAAGTCCTTATAGGTCAAGCTGCAAAAACCAGAGCCTACATTTCCCACAATGCATCATTAGACATTTGAGAATTTCTTCAGACCCTCCTTGCGTGGTAAATGCCCATGACTCTCAAATACCATGTCCCCAGTTTAAAACCCAGAGGACATTATTCTCCTCCATAGACATTTGAGTCATAATACAACTGTGCACAGGCTGACTTGTACTTCCCAATGAATGACCAGTGAGCTTTTGTGTGTAAAGTTAGTGGAGTGCCCCTTCACTAATTGTACCATAATGGACACAGACCAATAATAATGAACAATAATGGACACAGACTGTGTATTTATGCTGGGAAAAAGAATAACGTGACTATTTCTTGATTTTTGGTTTTCAGATTGTCCACCGCTATGACGTCATACTCATCCAGGAGGTCAGAGACTACGATTTGTCTGCAACCAAAAGACTCATGGAGCATGTCAACAAGTGAGACGAACCACACACCTCGTGAAGAGAATACACTGCATGGAGCTCATTATGATTTACGATAAATTATAAAAACAATGCCTTTCATATACACTGTATAAATATATGTCTGTGTGTGTGTGTGTGTTTTCCTAGAGGTACCAATCTGTTCAGGTACGGTCACGTCGTCAGTGAGCCTCTGGGTCGCTCGACCTATAAGGAGAGATATCTCTTCCTCTACAGGTACGCACAAAGGCAAAACCAGCCCCACATCAGCAAAACAAAAACGGAAATATTTCTCTTTGTCAGAGCTTTATTTTCGTCAGCTCTGCGCTTTCTCTTTCCTCTGATCACTATAAGATCCAATCTTGTGTAAATACAAGTTAAGTAGCATGTAGAGCATTAAAGGTGCTCTGAGGGACTTTCAGTTTGGATTCATTCTTGCACCGCCTTTGGACAAAAGCAGTAGTGGTTTTACCATACCAGTTATTGTTCCTGGGTGAGTGTATCCATGACAAAGGCATTAAGGAAATTATAAAAAATATAATTCTTTACATTGATGGTCATGTTTGCTGTTACATGTCATTCATGATCACCAGAGGAAAAATGTGACTGTTTCAGAAATATTAAAAAGTTTTCTCGTAGCACCTTTAAAGATCCTACTGATGTAAAAGTATCATCAGTAAAAATGTGTATCGTTCCTGTTCAGGGAGCAGACTGTGTCCGTGGTTAAAAACTACACCTACAACGACAGGACAGACATCTTCAGCAGAGAGCCCTTTGTCGTCATGTTCTCCTCCAAATACACCGGTAAATGATGAGTGTTGCTCATAATGTACATAGTAGGTCATCACGTGAGAACTGATGCCACTTTAAAAATGGTTGACTTACTACCATAGAGGATGTCGCAGCCAAACAGTCCTGTCCTGCAAACATTTGAAATGTAGTAACTTGTTGCCATTCACTCCTCCTTCCTCTCTCCCTATATGTTCCAGCTTCGGAGAAATTTGTCCTGATCCCACAGCACACCTCTCCAGACTCTGCTGTGGTGGAAGTCAATGCTCTCTATGATGTGGTGGCTGATGTCCGCAACCGCTGGATAGTTAGATAGACAGTGACACACAGACAGACACAGACAGATAGATAGACAGTTAGTAAGATAGATAGATAGACAGACAGACAGGCAGACAGACAGACAGACAGACGGATATACAGATAGACAGATAAGATAGATAGATAGATAGATAGATAGATAGATAGATAGATAGATAGATAGATAGATAGATAGATAGATAGATAGATAGATAGATAGATAGATAGATAGATAGATAGATAGATAGATAGATAGATAGATAGATAGATATATGGCTAGGTAGTAGGGGTGTAACAGTACACTAAAGTCACGGTTCGGTATGTACCTCGGTTTTAAAGTCACGGTACGGTACAGTACGGTACGGTTCATACACTCAACAAAAATATAAACGCAACACTTTTGTTTTTGCTCCCATTTTTCATGACATGGACTTAAAGATCTAAAATTCATTCCAGATACACAATTGTACCATTTCTCTCAAACATTGTTCACAAATCTGTCTAAATGTGTGATAGTGAGCACTTCTGCTTTGCTGAGATAATCCATCCCACCTCACAGGTGTGCCACATCAAGATGCTGATCTGACATCATGATTAGTGCACAGGTGTGCCTTAGACTGTCCACAATAAAAGGCCACCCTGAAATGTGCAGTTTTGTCTCACAGCAAAATGCCACAGATGCCACAAGCATTGAGGGAGCATGCAATTGGCATGCTGACAGCAGGAATGTCAACCAGATCTGTTGCTCGTGCATTGAATGTTCATTTCTCCACCATAAGCCGTCTCCAGCAACTTCGCACAGCCATTGAAGAGGTGTGGACCAACATTCCACAGGCCACAATTGACAATCTGATAAACTCTATGCGAAGAAGATGTGTTGCACTGCATGAGGCAAATGGTGGTCACACCAGATACTGACTGGTTCTGAGTCCCCAGATCCCCAATAAAGCAAAAAAATGCACATTTCAGAGTGGCCTTTTATTGTGGACAGTCTAAGGCACATCTGTGCACTAATCATGATGTCAGATCAGCATCTTGATGTGGCACACCTGTGAGGTGGCATAGATTATCTCAGCAAAGCAGAAGTGCTCACTATCACACATTTAGACAGATTTGTGAACAATGTGTGAGAGAAATGGTACAATTGTGTATCTGGAATGAATTTTAGATCTTTAAGTCCATCTCATGAAAAATGGGAGCAAAAACAAAAGTGTTGCGTTTATATTTTTGTTGAGTATAGTTAAGGGAGAATGAACAGTTTTAGCTGTCAGTAACTAGCTGACAGTGTGTAAAATACAAATAAAATGCATAGGCCTAACAAATCTAAAAATAATACTGCTGCAATTCTCCAATAAATAAAATACTTATTAAATACTAGTGAATGTGCAGCATAAACTAAAATTGCAGTGAAAAAAAGGCAGTGTTAATGCTCAGCAGACTCTGTAAGCTGGTATGTAAAAAAAGGGTATGTCATATTTAAGGGTATTTTTGACTTTAAAAAAATTAAATATTACTGAAGCTCTCTGAAGCTCTGAAGTGCTCTTATAAATATAACAATTATCAAATAAAAGTGCAACAGCAGCATTAATTAAATGACAGCTTGTGTATTTTCAGTATAAAAAAGAAAATACTGTCTGTGTTTGCACCATGGTTTGCACAGCTCGATTTCTCTTCACAGTAACGGTGATAGTAAGAACTGGATGGTGCCTTTTCAAATGCGTATGCATGTTCGACGTGTTGGCTCCCTTTATATGTCCATGGTTGGCTCCTACATAGGCGATCGTGGTGAAACAATAACCTGTGTGCCGACATTGTTCCACACGTTTATCACTGTTTTCATAATTCTACTGGAATCCGAAGTTATCCCTCAAGTGGGATTTGAATGACAAATGGTTTCCTGTTGTCTTTCGCCATGCAGTTCGCTCTCTGTTCGATAGCACTGTATAACATCTGTTTTAGTGATAATGCAGGAGGGCTAGATCAATAGGTATGAATAGCATCCAGGAATGGTGCACCGATCAGAATGCAAGGAATGATGATGAGGAGACGTAGCTTTCTTTAGACTATATTATTTTCAGCCGTATTTATTTAAATCCTCTGTATTGTCTTCCAGTTTTCTATAAAACAGTAAAATAAAACACCATTAGTTTTACAAAGCATAATAAATAAATAACTATTGGCTAAACATCTACAGTATAGCAGGCTGATATAACTAAACATTCATTATACAGGAAAAGGTCATACACAAAATATACTCAGATAAAATAAACAGACTCTACATAACATGACCGCGCCAAAGAGCAGACATGGGGCCAAGCGGCACACTGCATGTGCAGGACATCTCCCTTTCACGTGATAAGCCGACAACCATAGCAACCAAACGACGCTGCTTAACTTAGCTTAACAACCAACGTCAAACTTGCACATACAACTTATTAATTAACACTCACAATAAGACAAAGTAACAGGCACTTACGTTTTCATGAACTCAATACAGGAGAATTAAACAATAAGGCAGGTACCAGAGGGACGATGAGCCACCTGCTGGCTTGCATGAATCTCTCTCTCGGACTAACTGTCAGAAAACGAAACATAACTTATACACTATAGACTGGGAGCAACTGCTCTTAAAGCGACAGTAACCATTAATCTCAGAGCCTTTTATACAGCCGCCCCAAAATGTGCAAGGAACATTTGCATCAAATAAAAGGGCTTAACAGTCAGGTTCAGGGGGCTGAGGATGAAGGTCGTCCTCCCCAGATGGGAGAGCTGGCAACATCACCAACCAGGCAACCGGTCGAGTGTACACCTGTCCTTTAATGTTCACATCAGCTGACCGGACGAAATCCATCATCGCTGCGGTGAATCTTGGTTACTCGTCCGATGGGCCACAGGGCCCGAGGCAGCTGAGGCTCCACCAACATGACGACTGCCTTATCCAGGAGGTCAGGGGGCGAAGAGTGCCACTTCTGTCTGGTCTGCAAGCTAGGGAGGTATTCCCTGATGAATCTCGACCAGAATTGGTCTGCGAGAATCTGCGAATGCCTCCAGCGTTTGCGGCTCAGGATCTCGGTCTTTGGGTAGACCACTTGGGGAAGCGATCCGTCAGGCCGCCCCATCAGCAGACTGTTTGGTGTTACAGGGTCAATATCCGCAATGTCAGCAGACACATAGCCTAATGGCTTCGAATTGAGGATGGCTTCAACTTCCAGGAGCACTGTGAGCAGGACTTCTTCCAGGAGAGTTTGGGCCCCCACACTGGTGTAGAGTGCAGCCTTGACAGAGCGGACTTCTCTCTCCCACACTCCGCCAAAGTGTGGGGCTGCTGGGGGGTTGAACCGGAACTTAATCCGTTGGCGGGCGAGTCGATCCTGCAAGGTAGGAACCATGCTGGCATATGCCTCTCGAAGTTCCCGTTCTCCTCCTTTAAAGTTGGTTCCATTGTCGGACCACAACTCCGCAGGGGTTCCTCTTCTGGCAACGAACCGCCTCAGAGCCATCAGGTAGGCATCACCATTAGTTTTACAAAGCATGATAAATAAATAACTATTGGCTAAACATCTACAGTATAGCAGGCTGATATAACTAAACATTCATTATACAGGAAAAGGTCATACACAAAATATTCTCAGATAAAATAAACAGACTCTACATAACATGACCGCGCCAAAGAGCAGACATGGGGCCAAGCGGCACACTGCATGTGCAGGACATCTTCCTTTCACGTGATAAGCCGACAACCATAGCAACCAAACAACGCTGCTTAACTTAGCTTAACAACCAACGTCAAACTTGCACATACAACTTATTGATTAACACTCACAATAAGACAAAGTAACAGGCACTTAAGTTTTCATGAACTCAATACAGGAGAATTAAACAATAAAGCAGGTACCAGAGGGACGATGAGCCACCTGCTGGCTTGCATGAATCTCTCTCTCGGACTAAAGGCCTTTGCACACCGGGCGCGACGCGAATAAACGCAACGTAAAAGCGAATGTTTTGAAATGTGAATTTTGTCGCGTCTCACTTTATGAAGCGACGTCCTAGAAAAATCGAACTCAGTTCGAAAAAATAAAAAACGCAAATCCGCGGTGCGAAATGACGGTGCTGGTGTGGAAGTTTGTATTGATTCTGTATACGTTCGTTAATTAACGGATTAATCGCACGAATAAAACGCGCCCGGTGTGCAAAGGCCTTAACTGTCAGAAAACGAAACTTAACTTATACACTATAGACTGTGAGCAACTGCTCTTAAAGCGACAGTAACCATTAATCTCAGAGCCTTTTATACAACATCTTTATTTGCACTACTCATAGACTGTAAAATAAAAGAGGGGGAGCCTATTACAACTGTTAATAGGGATGCAAACGGAACACTTGAGCGGAGAGGTGTGTATCTCCTGCTCTGACCACAGCTGGGAGGGGCTGCTGCGTGAGGACCTGCCCGCCTGTCAGTGCTCTGGGACGGGGCAGGAGCCTCGGGAGGCAGCCGCTGCTCATTTAGAAGTAAAGAGCGATACATGCTTTAGCAACAGAGTCTCCAAAAGTCACCAATAACACCAGAAAAAGTAGCTAGATTTGTAGCTAGTCGCTTTTTTGAAGAAAAAAAAGTCGCCAGAGGGGTCTGAAAAGTTGCTAAGTTAGCAACACTGCACCCTCATGCTGTGCTCACCATGGAGATAACAGATTCTAAAGCTATGTCCCATTACAGAGACCACGCACTTGGTAGGACGCAGTCTCGCGGTCTATGAAGGCTACAGCCTATGAAGGCCGATTTTAAGGCCGATTCCAAGGCCAACGAGCCTTGTTAAATGAGACGGTCTCCGCAGGTCTCCGTTTACGAGCATTTCCGGTTTACGTAACAAGCCGTTACCTTGCGTGACGACTCGCCGCTCCTGTGCTGCCTAGCAACCCTGATTGCTGCCAACGGAGACAGCCCTGTCAATGGAGGAAAAAAGAAAAAGAAGTTACCTACCAGACGAAAAGAAAAAAAAGTACAAGAAAAAAAGAAAGGAAGATACAAGTTAAGAAGATGGAGCAACACGTTGCTGTTTTGTTATTTTTTATTTTATTTTATGCAATCTCTGAAAAAAACGCAATGAATCTTGGGATATGTTGGGCCACGAAGGATACATCTGATGCAGCCTTCAAAACCGTGAAACGAAGGCTGCATTTCTCGGCCGCATATGAGGAGCCTTGCAAGGAGCCTTGCAAATGGGACAGCCTTTGCGCGCCGCTATGACGCAATCGGTCTTCAAATGCAGCCTACGTGGGCTGCAACCCCTGAATCAAGACACTGGCCGTGTCCGGACTGCCATACTAACGTCCTACTCATACTAATTTTGACTTCAATTTGAGTATGTGACGGTTGGGTATGCGAGTTTGGGTATGCGAGAAATTCCCGGATGAGTGCTAACTTCCGGGAAGATTTTGGGTATGAATCGATTGTATACTTTTCCTACTCAACCGCCCCACAATGCACTGGGTCAATTCTACCCCACAGGAAAATGAAATATTTTCGAGCAAGTTGCTAGGCAACGATATTGTTTGGGGTCCGCGATCTGACAGCTGTACGTGCAGTCAGTCATTCATAAAACTCTTACAATAGATAAGAGATGAAGATAAAAACCTAACAACATTAGAGTTACTAAGTGAAATGAGTGATGTGAGTCTGATAGTGGAGAGAGATCAGAACAGATCGCTGTTCCACACACCGCGGCTCGTCCAGCTCAACTCACAGACAGCTGAGTGCTGTCTGATGAGCCGGACAGAGAGGGTCGGAGGGATCCTCCGCCTCAAAAAAACACAATTATAAAACAAGAGGTCTAAAACACAGATGATGAACACAGGACTGTAAAAATCGAGTTCAATATCTAACCTGTAGAGGGCGGTTATACACTAAACAGCGTCTAAACTGCCTGAATCTTATAAGAAGAACAAATTCTTCATGGCTTGAGTATACTTCAACTGAAAACGTTTCGACGCACCTCGCATACACAATCGATCTTTGAGTAGACAGTATGTAGTATATAGATGGTGAGTATGTAGGATGTAGGACGCTAGTATGGCAGTCCGGACACGGCCCCAGCCTAAATCGCTGGCTGCTACTGCGCACGTGCGAGCGAGCCGGAGGCTAAATGGTCCGGGGGGAACTCCGACGACAAGTTTTAAGTTCCACACCGCAAAACAAGCCTGGACATTCGCCATATATTAACGCTATGTACGCCACAAACGGACCGCGGTCCACCTCTGTAACACCAAATACGTGCCTGTACCGTCACGGTACGGTACAAATACGTGAATCGTCACACCCATACTAGGTAGGGATCAGAGTGGATAAACCATTGCACTCTCTCTTTCTCATACAGGACATTCTGCTGCTGGGTGACTTCAACGCAGGCTGCAGTTATGTGACGCGTTCTGATTGGCCAAAGATCCGCCTCTTCACCGACAAGAGCTTCCATTGGCTGATCACCGACGACGCCGACACAACGGTGTCACACTCCGACTGCCCTTACGACAGGTACACAATCATACACACACACTCACTCACACACACACACACACACACACACACACACACACACACACACACACACACACACACACACACACACACACACACGCACTATTTAATTCCATCCCTCTCCCTGTTTTTGTAGGATTGTGGTCACTACTGACATGATGAAGGGAGTGGTGTGCGGCAGTGCCAAGGTCTATGACTACATGGCGGACATGAGTCTCAGCCAAAGTCTGGTAAAAAAAATAACTCAAGTTTAAATGCTCCTTGATATTTCCCTTCATAAAGAATAATTTAGTAGAATAAAGAGCAATTAACACCGGCCATGTTTTCACCTTGCAGCAGTGATGAAGGCCTGTACTCAGGGGGTGTGGTCAGTGCATTGTGACATCACTGTTGTTATTGTTGTAGGCCGAGGTCCAACAAACTGTCAACAAGACACCGGAACAGTTGGACATTTTGGGATATTGTTTATTTATTTTAGTGGTGAAGAGTTAGAGGAGAATATTGATCCTATGTTAATGTCTGTGTGCTAAATATGAATCTACCGGTGACAAAGTCCAAAGAATAACAGCTTTAAAGGTCACTGATTAACTCATTATAGCTAGTTTATGAAGAAGTGACAATAAGTTGTTTTCCTAAGGGTTATGTGCTGCTGTGTACTGTCCTTAGTCCTTTGGTGGGAAGTGATGGCCTATTCAGTTTAACAGTACATAATCATATGTGTCATGAAGCAATCTTCTGTACGCCAAGCAGGAATCCAAACGTTCTACAATCTTTGCTCTATGTCTCACAGGCGTACGCAGTCAGTGACCATTTCCCCGTGGAGGTGAACTTGATTGTCAAGGCTCCTGCTGCCGCCTGAATCCATGACTCCCTCAACTGTTCCACATGGCCTGCAGGCTGGACATGAAATGTGATTGTTCAGTGGGGGGGGGGGGGTAACCCCCATGGAACTAGACCAAAATAAACCAATTTTGCCAAATAATTGAATTGCAAAACTTTTTTCTTGGAACAGGCGCGAGGAAAAAAATAAAAACCTATTGTAAACATAACTACGAGATTAACTAACGCTAATTTTAATTTGCAGGCATCTGGGCTGTGTGCACTCCTTCCAAATGCCACATTGTTGTGTATTAAATTGTACCCTACATCACAATATAGGAACATACCTGTGAGTTAAAGAAAGTATCTAGTTTAAATTATATTTTGGTTCCCAGATTAATACCCTTTGATCACACACCTTGTTTCCCTGTAGAAAACTAAGTAACACTTAAAATTTGTAAAAAAAATTAAAATGCTATTCATGGCCGGCAGCATTACAAGAATGTTACACTTTCTACTAAACACGAGCAATGTTTATCCAGAGTAACCGAGACCATCGTTCTGATATTTGTCATATTTTCAACGTTTGAAGCAGCAAACTCAAGTGCATTCTGCTCCTTGGAATGTGTTACTAGGTAAATAATGAATAATGAATTAATAATGGTTAAAATAAATAAAATTCCAAAAGGCTCAAGGGGTTCACAAACTTTCAAGCAGCACTGTATGTAAACAAAGTCAGCAATATTTGAAATAATTTAAAGTTGATTACAGTTAGTGACATATTCCGACCACAAGAACAACTTAAACTGATAGATACTGTGAGGGAATTTTGGGTCTTTAGTTGTAATATTAATGGGAAAGATTAATAGGCCATATATGCCTATCTTGTGTGTCTGTCTCTCAGACTCTAGGTCAGCCTTGGAGCCTGTTAGGAGACACTTAGGTCAGTTGTATAGATAAAGTCTCATCTCCTTAGACTCCAGAATGTTATGGTTCACTGTGTTCAGCTCTGAACCAAAACATTGGTACGCTTGGTGCCCGAGCCGGGGAGGTGGTAGAGATAGCATGACGTTAAAACACAGCTCTAAACATGAGTTTGTCAGAATTGAAGTGCAAGTCATGAGAGTTGCAGTCCGGTTCTCCTTGGCCAAGTCTGTAATAAATATTGCTTCATTATTCATCCAAGTCTCCTGATATATTCTTCCACCTGAGTTGACCTCCAACCTTAAAAGAACTTCCATCACAGATACGACCACAAATAACAGTGCAAATATTTTATATATACAGCGAACAAATTAAAACTTGGTGTGCATCCTTCTACAGATACAAGGGAAGATGCATAGGAGATAAGGGGGTTACACATTAACTTTAGAAATGAATTAGACTGTAAGTCCTTTTCAAATACTTGGTACATATTAAAGGATGACACAAGACAGAAGGTGGAGAACAACCATCTAAATCAAATCAGTTTTATTTGTATAGCCCAATATCACAAATAGACATTTGCCTCAGTGGGCTTTACATTCCATACAACATCTCAGCCTATATGTCCATCTACAATTAGCTGTGTCATGAAAAGGACCCAATATATTCCTTAATAAATTGTTTGTTTTCTGAGTATGACATTGTTTGCTGTGTGGTTGCTGAGTTAAGCCTACACTGGTGAATGACTGCCCTGGATGTACCTACGATGTGTCTACAGATGGTGTGCACTCTACACACTGTTTACACGTTTTACACCTGTTATAACTATGTCCAATACAATGGTCCATACAGTTTGTTTGAGAGAAAACGTGTATATTTGGCTTCTGAAAGACATAGCAATAAGTAAAAGTATCTTTCTGAGATTTCTGGCTGGATAACCAGCATTTTACTAACCGAGTCAGAATCAAAAATACTTTATTGATCCCCAGGCAGGAAATTCGGTTTGTTACAGTTGCTCCAAATAAGAATAGAAAACCATGTAGAAAATGTTTAGTTTTTACATTTTTTATTATATTTTGTTTTATTTATTATTCTTTCGGACAATTCCACACAATACACAATTATCTCTTTCACATACATCATACTTTGTGTTGTCCGAAAGGTGACGGAAGAAGCCAAAGGCTTATCAGGTCCCGCCCCCATTTTCATCAGATTCAGATTCATATACACAGATACACATTTACTGTTACAGAAAAAGAAAAAAAGAAAAAACACAATTTTGTTGTTGTTTTTTTTTTTTTTTCATGATTTTGCTATTTTTTTTGTTAGGCAGCTGCAGTCCAATACACAGTCAATTTTCATTCTCATTATTCATTGAAACATCTGCAAAATTATTCAAACCCATACAAGTCTGTCTGCTGACCTCTATTATTCGTTACGATAATGTTATCATAGTGACATTCACCTTGTGCTCAGCTTATTAGTAAGCCCAATGTGCTCAGCTTTCAGTCTGTAATTTTCCATAATTTTTTTTGAAATTGCGCAAACTGGAACTCCCTGTGACATCTTCATCAAGTTCATTCCATAATTTAATACCCTTTACAGAAATCGAAAATGATTTAAGTGTGGTCCGTATATTTTTCTCAGTGAATTTTCTTTTTCTTCTTAAATCATGCGAAACTCCTCTTTCTTCAAACATTACTTGTAAACTGACAGAAAGGCTTTTTTTGAAGCCTTGTAAATCATTTGTACAGTGTGGTAATTTACCACGTCACGTAATTTGAGAATTCTACCTTCAATAAAGAAGTTATTAGTGTGTGCCCTGTAATTGGCTTGGTATATAATTCTTATTGCCTTTTTTTGAAGAATCTCCAAGGGGTGCAATTTACCTTTGTAAGTGTTTCCCCACACCTCGGCACAGTAATGCAGATGTGGGGAAACTAAACTCCAGTATAATACAAGTAAGGCCTTTTGATTGAAATTTTTTTGTGATTTCCAAAGTATTGAAATACTCCTGGCTATTTTGCCCCTAATATGGCTAACTTTCCAACAATTTAAGCACATATATGTGCTTAGTGCCACAAGTTAAAGCCAACAATACAAATCCAACAATAATATAAGAATGAGAAGTTAATAAACATTATACTATGTAGTACAATTTTAAACACTGACATTAGAAAAGTATTATATGTAAATGCTTCTCCTAAAGTAACATACAATGGGCCAGTTTCTCAGACATACAGTGGTGGAAATAAGTCTTTGATCCCTCACCGATTTTGTAAATTTGCCCCCTGCTCATGAAGGGAAATGTACAGAACCGTCTGAAGTTTGCCAATGACCACTTGAACGACTCAGAGAATGCTTGGGAGAAGGTGATGTGGTCAGATTAAAACAAAATCAAGTTCTTTGGTATCATAGTCACTTGCCATGCTTGGAGGAAGAGGATTTCTGACTATGACCCCAAGAACACCATCCCCAAAGTCAAGCATGGAGGTTGAAGCATTATGCTTTGGGGGTGTTTATCTGCTAAGGGGACAGGTGGACTTCACTGCATCAAAGGAAATATGGATGGGGCCATGTACCATGAAATACTAGGTGACAACCTCTTTCTCTCAGCCAGGTCTGTAAAAATGGGTCATGAATGGGTCTTCCAGCATGTCAATGACCCTAAAAATACAGCAAAGGCAACAAGGGAGTGGCTCAAGAAGAAACACATTAAGGTCATGGAGTGGCCTAGCCAGTCTTCGGACCTTAATACAATAGATCTGTGGAGGGAGCTCAAGTGACAGCCTCAAAACCTTAAAGATTAGGAGAGGATCTGCAAAGAGGTGTGGTCCAAATATCCTCCTGAGCTGTGTGCGAACCTGGTCATCAACTACAAGACACGTCTGACCTCTGTACTTGCCAACAAGGGTTTCTCCACCAAGTACTAAGCAATGTTTTGATAGGAGATCAAATACGTATTTCACTCAATGAAATGCAAAATAATTTATATATTTTTTTTATGTGATTTTCTGGATTTTCTTTTTGATATTCTGTCTATCACTGTTAAAATAAACCTAGCATTAAAATTATAGACCGTTCATTTCATTGTAAGTGTGCAAACTTACAAAATCAGTGAGGGATCAAATACTTATTTCCTCCACTGTAGATTACGCCTAGTCCTGGACTAAATAAAATTTTGAATGGTGATTGTCCATTGAAAGTACAATGGCTTAATCCATGTCGGCCCGTGTGTTTTTGTTACCGGAATTCTCTTATCAAAAACCCAAGTGTTTTAAATAAAGAGATGAGTCAGGCATTTTCAAAGTCTGGTAGATTTTTACTTGCGAGCTTAAGCAAGGGTGTCAATCATACATTGTTGAACATACATGAATTGAGACCACAAAATGAACAATAGCGCAAGCCTTTATGTATGAAAAATATGTATGCGAACACACTAGGTTTGTGTGTAAGGTTAGTTCCTGGCAATAGGAGGAAGGATGACTTTTAATTACACTGTTCCCAGAATATTATCAGCAAATGTTATTCTTATCTGCATTGGGAAATTTAGGGAGTCTCTTTTCTCCTCAAGGCCATCCTGACTCCTCTCCTTGTGAGAAAATGAGCAAGTTAGCCAAAATCTTTGGGGCTGTTAAGTTGACTGGGACAAAGTTCACAGCAGAAAGCATGAATTACATTTTTTAATTAAGCATTAAAATATTATACAATCTATAAGGCAAATTAAACTCTGTTAACAGTTTTACCTTGTAGGAGGGAGAACCAAAAGACAGGCAATAGGTGTATTATTAATCATTCATATCAATATTAACAAGCCCTAATGAACAAAAATTCCTTTGCACTGAGGACCTCCATCACACAACACACTTCCTCTCTCCAACCCTCCCCAGCCAGACCTGGTCACATGTTCTTACAGGTAAATAAAAACCTTACGAGAGACACTATCGGTCAATGCGATCAGAAAATCTGCCTGTAGTTCTTCCACACAAGCAAAGGCTCTGTTCTCTGCTTGTAACAGGTCCAACTTCTCCAAGCGCGGAGACTCTCAAAAAGCAGGTAGATATGCACCTCTTGACTCTTCTTTACACACATAAAAACAGCACAAGTAATATGGAGGAATTGTTAAAAACAACATACTACACACCTCTGTCGTTTAGCGTGATAGGGTCTCCTTCATATTTCATTCCATTTCTCTTTAAAGTCAAATACGGTGCTGTATGTTACTGTGACGCAGGTCATCATTTTACTCTGGCTGACACCATGTAGCACACAGCGGCAGTGTGAGCAGGATTACCATAACAGAAAAATCCCCACACTACAGCTTCTGCTTTCAATGTCCTAATTTTCTTTTACAACCTCGGCCCAACTGGCATGTTCAGTTTGTGTTCATGTGTCCAGGTGGCGCAGGTGTTGAGACCATCTCTAGCTCCCACAGTGTGTGACAAGCAGTATAACAGCACAGCCCCTGCAAACTATTACACCACGCTAACTGTCTCTGTATCAAATAATCAAGATTTCTAATTCTAAATAGCTGTAACAGTCATGTCGTTAGTGGTGTTTTTTTAAAAGGTTTTTTGTCTTAACCTCTGTTGTGCAGGATGCGTTTGCTATGTGCTCTGGGGCTGCTTTTGGGCCTGCTGCATCTGTCCTCAACTCTGCTGATTGGTGCCTTCAACATCAAGTCATTTGGAGACAAGAAGTCCTCCGACGCAACTCTGATGAACATCATCAGCACGGTCTGAAACTGAATTCATGCATCCATTGTTTATGTTTTTATTAGACTGTATCTCATCACAAATATCTAATATTTGAAATAAAGGCGATATGCATGATGGATATTTGGCATCCCTTCCATTGAAATAGGTTGGTAGCACATTAGGAAATATAATAATGGATCAACTTTAGTTTGAATATTGTATTGTGCAGAGGGGCACTCCAGCTATTCTTGTGTTTCACCTCCATAGAGAATAGGCTGCTTTCAATTTAAGTCCTTATAGGTCAAGCTGCAAAAACTAGAGCCTACATTTCCCACAATGCATCATTAAACATTTGAGAATTTCTTCAGACCCTCCTTGCATGGTAAATGCCCATGACTCTCAAATCCCATGTCCCCAGTTTATAACCCAGAGGACATTATTCTCCTCCATAGACACTTGAGTCATTATACAACTGTGCACAGGGTGACTAGTACTTCCCATTGACCAGTGAGCTTTTATGTGTAAAGTTAGTGGAGTGCCCCTTCACTAATTGTACCATAATGGACACAGACCAATAATAATGAACAATAATGGACACAGACTGTGTATTTATGCTGGGAAAAAGAATAACGTGACTATTTGTTGATTTTTGGTTTTCAGATTGTCCACCGCTATGACGTCATACTCATCCAGGAGGTCAGAGACTATGATTTGTCTGCAACCAAAAGACTCATGGCGCATGTCAACAAGTGAGACTAACAGCACACCTCAATTAGAGAATACACTGCATCATTACACACACACACACACAATGTGGTGAAGTTTGTAGAATAATATTGAGTCATGTAGCTCATTATGATTTACGATAAATTATAAAAACAATGCCTTTCATATACACTGTATAAATATATATATGTTTGTGTGTGTGTTTTCCCAGAGGTACCAATCTGTTCAGGTACCGTCACGTCGTCAGTGAGCCTCTGGGTCGCACGACCTATAAGGAGAGATATCTCTTCCTCTACAGGTACGCACAAAGGCAAAACCAGCCCCACATCAGCAAAACAAAAACGGAAATATTTCTCTTTTTTAGAGCTTTATTTTCGTCTTTCTCTTTCCTCTGATCACTATAAGATCCAATTCTTGTGTAAATAAATACAAGTAAAGTAGCATGTAGAGCAGACCTGGGCATTGTGTGGCCCGCGGGCCACATCCGGCCCGCTGGATGTCTCTGATTGGCCCGCGTGAGGTCAATGGAAAATTAAGAATCAAACGTAAATAAGTTTAAATCATGCATGGAATACAACGGCATTGCTTTTATTTTGAGGGCGAGTTTATATTTTGCGCATGCGTATGCAGCTTACTCTTCTCTGGTTGTCGCAATTAAAAAAAAGGAGAAGAAGCTTGTATGTGCGCTGTTTAAGTGTGCTGCCGTGCGGTGCCGTGAGCTGCGCGCTGAAAAAAAGTGACTCAGAGCAAGCTACACAGTCAACCTCCGCACTCGGGGATCGGCGCTCGGGGAAGGGGTAAGGTGGCGATAATATCAGACAGACAACCTGCTTGTACGTTCACTTGTCTGATATTAAATTTTCTTCGGGTGAACCCCAAACCCCACACTTTGGTTTCGTAATAACAGGTCTCTATGTTGGGAAGTATGGCCAAGGTTCCCCTGCTTCTCACACATTTTGTTCACAATTGCTATGGTAAATGTTGATTAAGTGGTATAATTTTGAATGCTTTTTATGGCTTTTTCTTTGCCATATCATTTACTGCAGCTTATCAAAACCATATACTTTACTTCTTTTTATAAAAAGATACGACTAATATTTTTTTTTAAAAGATATTTTTTGGGCATTTTTTATGCTTAATTGATAGTGCAGAGAGACAGAGGTGAAATGGGGCAGAGAGGGGAGTGACATGCAGAGAACGACCGCGCATGGGAATCGAACCCGGGTCTGCTGCTGGGCCCGGCCCGGGAGGGGGACGCCTTACCAACTGAGCTAAAGGCGCCCCTAGATATGACTAATATTGACCAGAATTGAGTTGAGCCTTTTGGTCCGGCCCTCCACAAAAGTCCCTGATTCTGATGTGGCCCTTTGAGGAAATTAATTGCCCACCCCTGATGTAGAGCATTAAAGGTGCTCTGAGGGACTTTCAGTTTGGATTCATTCTTGCACCGCCTTTGGACAAAAGCAGTAGTGTTTTTACCATACCAGCTATTGTTCCTGGGTGAGTGTATCCATGACAAAGACTACTAGAAACTTATGACATCTATTGCAGTATGTCCGTCCTGGGAGAGGGATCCCTTACTCTGTCGACTCTCCCTGAGATTTCTTAATTTTTTTTTATTCCCGGTAAAGGGTTTTTACTGGGAGTTTTTTCTCAGCCGAGCTAAGGGTGTAAGGGCAGGGTGTCATATTGTATCATATATCATATTGTATGAAATGTAAAGCCCACTGAGACAAATGTATTTGTGATTTTGGGCTATACAAATAAAACTGATTTGATTTGAAAGGCATTAAGAAAACTATAAAAAATATAATTCTTTGCATTGATGGTCATGTTTGCTGTTACATGTCATTCATGATCACCAGAGGAAAAATGTGACCGTTTCAGAAATATTTAAAAGTTTTCTCGTAGCACCTTTAAAGATCCTACTGATGTAAAAGTATCATCAGTAAAAATGTGTATCTTTCCTGTTCAGGGAGCAGACTGTGTCCGTGGTTAAAAACTACACCTACAACGACAGGACAGACATCTTCAGCAGAGAGCCCTTTGTCGTCATGTTCTCCTCCAAATACACCGGTAAATGATGAGTGTTGCTCATAATGTACATAGTAGGTCATCACGTGAGAACTGATGCCACTTTAAAAATGGTTGACTTACTACCATAGAGGATGTCGCAGCCAAACAGTCCTGTCCTGCAAACATTTGAAATGTAGTAATAACTTGTTGCCATTTTTTATTTTTTATTTAACCTTTATTTAACCAGGAAAATAACCTATTGAGATTAAAAATCTCTTTTTCAAAGGTGACCTGGCCAAGACAGGCAGCAGCACAATGAACCACAGTTACAGACAAACAGTTACAGACAAAACACACAGGGACAAAATTAAAATAGCACTAAAAAATAAAGCAAATCAATTCACACTGCAACAATCCTAAATAGACCCATTTCTGTAACCAGGAAAAAAACCTATTAAAAACACTGACATCTTAGAGAGTCTAGCTCAATTTCCTTCATTTTCGACTTAAAGGCATTCAACGAAATTAATTCAACAAGTCCTAGGTCTTTCTGCAGCGTATTCCACATAGTGGGGGCAGAGTACACAAAAGCCTTTTTACCCTGTTCTGCCCGTACATTGGGGACCGAAAGCGAACGTAAAAAGTGTGGACCAGCACTTTTTCGCATGATAAGGGAGCATACATAGCTAGGGAGCATACATAGCTAGGTAGCACACCAATTATTGCCTTGTAAATAAATGTGCAGTAGTGACTGAGCCTACGAGTGGACAAAGCAGGCCATCCTACCCGAGAGTACAACTGGCAGTGGTGAGTCCGAGCCTTACAGTTTGTCATGAATCTCACCCATTCACTCCTCCTTCCTCTCTCCCTATATGTTCCAGCTTCGGAGAAATTTGTCCTGATCCCACAGCACACCTCTCCAGACTCTGCTGTGGTGGAAGTCAATGCTCTCTATGATGTGGTGGCTGATGTCCGCAACCGCTGGAAAACCAATGTAAAATTCTCTTAATTATTATTTAGGGGGAAAATGTGCAAAGATAGTTAGATAGACAGTGACACACAGACAGACACAGACAGATAGATAGACAGTTAGTAAGATAGATAGATAGATAGACAGACAGACAGACAGACATTCAGACAGACAGACAGATAGAGATAGATAGATAGATAGATAGATAGATAGATAGATAGAGATAGATAGATAGATAGATAGATAGATAGATAGATAGATAGATAGATAGATAGATAGATAGATAGATAGATAGATATATGGGTGGATATATAGATAGATAGATGGATGGATGGATGGATGGATAGATGGGGATCAGAGTGGTTAAACCATTGCACTCTCCCTTTCTCATACAGGATATTCTGCTGCTGGGTGACTTCAACGCAGGCTGCAGTTATGTGAGACGCTCTGATTGGCGAAAGATCCGCCTCTTCACCGACAAGAGCTTCCATTGGCTGATCACCAACGACGCCGACACAACGGTGTCAAACTCCGACTGCCCTTACGACAGGTACACAATCATACACGCACACTCATTCACACACACACACACACACACACACACACACACACGCACTATTTAATTCCATCCCTCTCCCTGTTTTTGTAGGATTGTGGTCACTACTGACATGATGGAGGGAGTGGTGTGCGGCAGTGCCAAGGTCTATGACTACATGGCGGACATGAGTCTCAGCCAAAGTCTGGTAAAAAAAATAACTCAAGTTTAAATGCTCCTTGATATTTCCCTTCATAAAGAATAATTTAGTAGAATAAAGAGCAATTAACACCGGCCATGTTTTCACTTTGCAGCAGTGATGAAGGACTGTACTCAGGGGGTGTGGTCAGTGCATTGTGACATCACTGTTGTTATTGTTGTAGGCCGAGGTCCAACAAACTGTCAACAAGACACCGCAACAGTTGGACATTTTGGAATATTGTTTATTTATTTTAGTGGTGAAGAGTTAGAGGAGAATATTGATCCTATGTTAATGTCTGTGTGCTAAATATGAATCTACCGGTGACAAAGTCCAAAGAATAACAGCTTTAAAGGTCACTGATTAACTCATTATAGCTAGTTTATGAAGAAGTGACAATAAGTTGTTTTCCTAAGGGTTATGTGCTGCTGTGTACTGTCCTTAGTCCTTTGGTGGGAAGTGATGGCCTATTCAGTTTAACAGTACATAATCATCTGTGAAGCAATCTTCTGTACGCCAAGCAGGAATCCAAACGTTCTACAATCTTTGCTCTATGTCTCACAGGCGTACGCAGTCAGTGACCATTTCCCCGTGGAGGTGAACTTGATTGTCAAGGCTCCTGCTGCCGCCTGAATCCATGACTCCCTCAACTGTTCCACATGGCCTGCAGGCTGGACATGAAATGTGATTGTTCAGTGTGTGTGCGGGGGGGGGGGGGGGGGGGGGGTAACCCCCATGGAACTAGACCAAAATAAACCAATTTTGCCAAATAATTGAATTGCAAAACTTTTTTCTTGGAACAGGGGCGAGGAAAAAAAAAAGTATTGTAAACATAACTATGAGATTAACTGTAAAGCTAATTTTTTTAATTTATTTGCAGGCATCTGGGCTGTGTGCACTCCTTCCAAATGCCACATTGTTGTGTATTAAATTGTACCCTACCACACAATATAGGAACATACCTGTGAGTTAAAGAAAGTATCTAGTTTAAAGACCAAACAAAGTAACACTTAAAATTTGTAAAAAAATAAAAAATAAAAATGCTATTCATGGCGGGCAGCATTACAAGAATGTTACTTCACTTTCTACTAAACACAAGAGCAATGTTTATCCAGAGTAACCGAGACCATCGTTCTGATATTTGTCATATTTTCAACGTTTGAAGCAGCAACCTCAAGTGCATTCTGCTCCTTGGAATGTGTTACTAGACAAACATTTCATTAGAATGGATAATCTTGGCACATAAAACTTAAGTCATCTGCAATCAAAGAAGGGTCTGAAAGAAAACACTATTTCTAAACGAGACGAGATGATGCTTGTGTCTATTTTTAAGTGTTGCCAAAAAATTATGACTACGCATAACAATGTGATTTTTTTACTTTCTTTTAATCACACTTATCAATCCACTGACCACATAAATACGCCCATTTTTTCGGAAATAGCCATGAAACAAATGGAAAAACTGAATGTAGATATGTCGGTTTGTGATGGCAAAAAGGCTTTGCCCACTGTGGGCTATGCAAATACACCTAACAGCTGACATTCATTAGTTGTTAAAAGAGTTCTTGAAGGTACAGTGAGGCTAGGCACTTTAAATACAATAATTGACCTTCCCCCAGTGGCAATTGTCATCCTGTATGTCAATAATAGCTTAGAACACACAGCAGTTCTGTCAAGCTTTGGATTTCTTAAGGGTATTTGTTTAGCTTTTTAGGAAAAACGCAAGAACGCCTGAACTAACGTGTAACTAAAAGATTAAATAGTGTGTCGGTCTGGGCAAACATTATAAGCAAAACGTGTAAAACTGTCTGACACATGTTTTAACTCCAAATGAAGGACTCATGGTTGGTTTGTAAAGTGTGAATGTGCCCTCTAAATCAAGGTCATTATTTACAGTAATAATCTCAATATAATTACGAAGTTCTACACTCATTTGTTAAATCACTTAGCAATTGGGATACAAACTGTTGTTTGTCATTGGTGTGGTGAGGGAGAGAATGTCACAGCTTCACGTTATTCATATTGTTTTGCTGGCTGAACACGGTTATGAATATGAGCTGTATTTAAGGATCTTAGCACAAAAGGGCATGTGACACAGGAAGGAAACTAGTGTCACAGTCTCTTACGTGCATGATCAGGTATAGGTTTTGTCGTTTCACATTTTGTTTACCCTAGTCTCCTCTAGCCTCTCCTCTTCTTAAGCATTTCTAGATACATGCGCAGCGACTTCTGAATGGAGTCTTTGGTGATGAAGTTTACAAAATGTTGGACGTCGGCCTCTCTGTTGGCCATGAGCTTGTCGATGGTGGGCTTCCTCATCATGGACTTGGTGATCTGTCTGGCGTGGTCTGAGATTGTCAAGAGATGAACAGTTAGCACACAGCGTTTTCTGGACAGGCCAATTATTTGATTTGATTATCATTGATGTTTAGGATGCTGACAGATTAATAAACATTCTATCAATCAATCCATCCATCCATCCCATAAACTTCCTATTTTTAAAGAGGTGATATAAAGCATAGTCATCTACCTGGAATAGCCAACCATTTAGTCATGCTCTGTGTGGCTGTGGTGAGGACCTCATCTTGGGGGACCAGCTGGTCAACAAGTCCTATCTTCAGGGCCTCTGCAGGGTTGTAGAGCAGCCCCAGCTCCAGGGCTACCTCAGTGGTGCGGTGGCCCACTGTGTTAATCATAGTGTCCTTGAACCTGTGGACAGCAGCAGTTGTTTAACTCAGTCAACCAAGTGAAACAGTGGAGATTGTTTGACTGTATGCTAACTCCACGGGTGTTTCATTACTTCTAAATCCCTTACCAAAAAGGCGCTACGATGCCAAGCTGAGTCTCATTGAGGCCGATGCTGTAACGCGGGTTGTCTGCCATTATCCTGTAGTCACATGCTATAGACATCAGGCAGCCACCAGCGGGACTGGATCCCTGTGGAAAGGAGCGACCAGGTAGTGAGGAGGGCTGTTCTGATTTTGACGAATTCTCTGTTCTTCAAACCCCATTGACTTTCGGTAAATAGGCTAACTCCCGAGTTTTTTAAGATTGTTTTTTTTATACGTACATTGATGGCAGCTATAGTGACCATGTTGGAGCTGTAGAGTTTCAGCCACATCTCCTGAACGGCCTTCCAGAACTCTCCACAGCGTTCGGGACTCTTTCCGTACATCTCCATGATGTCCAGGCCGGCGGAGAACACCTTGGGCAGGCTCTGTATTGAAAGCAACACACACAGACACACACCTGTCACATTTAGAAACCTTCATGCACCGCAGCAGTAAAAAAAACAAAAAACATCTTTAGTCTGGCGTTATAATTGATTTGGCTCGGGTGTACTGTGGAGTGGGTAAGACTGTTTTAGTAGCAGGCTAGTTTTTCCCCATTGCCGTGCGCTAGCCTAGCACGAGCCAACTCTGCAACTAGAGGGACTGAAAGAAATGTGTTTCCAATGATAAATAACACCAAGGCTAACTTGGGAATCAGGCCCTATGTCCAAAATTCCGAACTACCCCTTTAAAGCACAAAGGTAACCAATGACGCTGTACTGTACCGAGGTGAGGATGAGCCCTCTGCAGCTCTTGTCCATCTCCAGCTTCTCCACGCTGATGCAGAACTCCGTGAGAAAGTCTAAACTGAGGCTGTTGACTGGCGGACTCTGCATGCTCATCACCGCCACACCTACCAAAACACAGAGATCCTTTTTAACCTTTGACATTTCAATATGCGTTTTTTTTTTTTCAGTTTGTGAAATTTTGGCTGAATTAGTGAAACTCCTTGACATGCCAGTTTAAAGCCCTGGTTTCAGACACACTGCATTATGTAGGGAGGGTGTTGGGAAAAAATTGTCTACCTGTGCTTTGGTCAAAATCCACTTTGATCTTAGGAGACGTGGAGTTGTTCCTCCGCTGAGCGACAAGGACTGGAGACACACACACTCTGCCATGACTGCTGCAGGAGGACCACTGGGAAAGAAACCCTGCACGCGCACGCGACACACACACACACACGTTATCGCAGATGGTAAAAAATGTCTTTCATATCCACTTAATTCAAAATTCATCACTCAACATCTTGTTGGTTTACATATTGAAGGTTCCTAATTTCTTCATATCAGAAAATCCAAAATGACAAACTAGCCACATTAAGTCTCCACTTTCAAAATAGTATTGTCAAAATGTAACAAACAGGGACACGCTAGCCTGAGTTTTTTTTGTACACGCTGGCTGTTTAATTCAATTCGAATTAGCCATAACGTGATATCAGTGCTGTGATGATAAGTGTCATCTTATGTCGGGGGAAAAAAATAGTAGGAGGTGGACTGAAAAGGCATAGTCCGCTATTTAAAGACTGTGATTTATTGTATTTTTTTCTCTTCTGCATAACATTAGGCTACTTAACCGAGCAGAAATAGAAAGGAGTTATCTGGTCAAATTAACACATCATTAGCCTCATACGAGACATTATTTTATTAGGGTAACACATCAGGAATGTATCATATCAAGTCAGTGTTGCTTAGGTCTACTTTACAACTGTCATTTATCCGCAAAAGCAAATATGACATCATCATTTGTTGCCATATAAATATGAGAACATTAAACCCTGGGGACATTGGAATGACCCAAAATGAACTTTGGCTAAGCAAGCTAATGTTTGAAGGAAGGAGCCCAGCAGTTAGTAGGCTATGTGACCTTTGTCCCAGTTTCTGCAATGCTAACAGCCAGATGGTGACTGTGGCCTTTAATTAATTCCTTCTGAATAATTGTCAAACATCGACGCATAAAATAAAACCGCCTCTTTACAATGTGCCTACGTGCGCTAACAAATGCAGGCATACCTGATAAGTGTCTCTTGCTCCTCAAAGAAGCTCTCAATGCCATCTTGTCCTGCTGATACTTCTCTAATGGCGAGACCGCCTGGACCAATCCAAAGGCGGGATAGTTCTTCCTCGACTATGTTTTTTGACGGAGTTTGGTCATCAGCACTTTAGAAACATCAGTGCCACCTACTGGTTCGGAGGGCGTTCCAGACTGCTTCCTTATTTATTCAATTGCTTTTAACTTTTTTGTGTGGAGGACAATAACTGACATAGGCCTAATCAAACATTTAAAAATACATACATGACGCAATAAATGATCTAAATCCATCTAAATCCAACAATATATTTACACAGGGCTGACACCATGAAACACTCTGAATTACTGACCCCCTAATTTGCGTCAGGAAGAAAACACAAAAATAAATACGGTTAGCAAAGAAAAGAGGAACAACAATGCAAAATAAATGGAAATTAATATACATCAATGCATGAATAAATAAATACATTTAAAATGGATTAATAGGCCTACTAAATAGAGAGGAAAATTAAGTGTGAAAATAAAAAAGGCAGAAAAAAGGTAATTAAATTCAGATAATTTTTTAAAAGAAATGTCAGTTTATGTCCGTTTAAACATTTATAAATGCCTAAATTTTCCAATTTTAATTTAATCTTTGGTGCATTAAATAGTAGGCTATATACAGTACATTCATGTATTGAGTTTTGTTTATTTACTTACTTTTAGTTATGTCAGATACAGTCCTCCATAGTAACGGTAATAGACATCAGTGTGTAGCTGTGTCTGATGTTGAAAGAAAAGTGAAGGTATGTTGAGTTAAATGAAAGGATAGTGACACATTAAGAATGCAAAGCAAACACCAGTATGATAACTTGGTCTAATTTGTTTACCTTACAGCAATTTTTGACAAAACTTTCATCCTTTATTTTTTTTAACTTAAGTTAAAACTGGGGTTACATTAGGGTTACTTTGTTTAGTTAAGAGAGTATTAACATTAGGTTCAGTTCAGCCATTTCACACGATAACATGTAAGGGCCTTGATTGGGGAATGGTCCATTTTCGGGCTGCATTCAAGAGCACTATGTTCAGAGAAGTTAATTAGGGCTGTTACGTTGCTACACTTACAACTTTCAACAAAAGACACAAGCCAATGCAAAGCATTTTACATAAATACTATTACAAACAAATACAAATTCATCAAAATTAACAGGAAAAAATATACATCTCAGAGTCATTTGTAACAATACTTTTACAAGCAACACATTTAACACATATGGTAGATCAATGCATTTTAAAAAGGGTACAGTTACAACAAAAAATATGATGAATGTTGTCCATCAACTAAGACACTGATCAAACGGAGGTTTATGTTGATTTCTGGACCTGACCTGATCTCATCTCATGGAAGAAATGTCATGTGTTACTGGCACAATGAAATCAATTGTCCCTAAGCCTGAGACCATTCTGTCCACCTAACGCCGGCAAATCCATTCTGGAGCATTTCCTACAGAGACACTAACATGGGGGAGAACACAACGTTCTTCACAGAGGTGATAAAAGCTCAACTGTGAATCAGATAAAGGCATTTATATCACTGTCTGAAACACCAGGACACGTATGGTTATATATATATATATATTATATACTGTCTAAAACATCAAAACACATCAGCCTTTATGAAACTACATGAATCAAAAGGGTAGCCCTAATCTCTCTCTCTCTCTCTCTCTCTCTCTCTCTCTCTCTCTTTGTGTGTGTGTGGGTGTGAACATATTTAGACCAGACCACTGTTTCGCTATTAAACTTAAGTACACATACAATTTATTCTTTGTAAATAAACTTATTGTGAAAAGTACCTCAATTGAAATACACATATACACATGTTCTCAAACTAAGTTAGCCCTGCTTCAAAAGAAAAGACATAAGATTCTCACTGAGCTGCAATACAAATCGCATTTTCCCCCCCTCATAGTTTAGTACAATATTGACATGCTATATACACTAAGAATATGCTTGTTCACGTTTCATTCCGTCACACTATGAGGGGATAGGCATAACAGACATTTCAACTTTTCATATAATAGAAAAAGCACAGCGGTCACTAAAAACATTAATGATGGCTCTGTTCTATTCAAGTGACCATCAACAGCTAGCTTTACGTAAACCACGGTGACTGCACACAGCACTGCAGAGGTTTACAGATTTTTGGGATTAGGTTTACGAGTAGTTAACACAGACATGTAAAGGCCAGGACACACCGGCCAGATAATCGCCGTCGTAGTGTCGGTAGGGGGTCGGGACACGAATCTGTTTGGTGTGTGCCGTGACGTCGGCCGACGTAGAGGTCGTCGGGCTTGTTTTGCGCCGATTGAACATGTTCAATCGGCGGCCGACCGTCTTTCATTTGGAGCAATTTGATTGGTGGAGGGCTAGCGAATCAGTGAAGCCCGGAAGTGAGGCGGGTAGCACAAACAGCTAACAACAGCTAGCCATCGTTTTAATGTGTTTGTTCGTTTCGTTTTGCGAGTACTCACATGCATCAACCCTTGTTGACTGCTCGACACCATGCTCGACACTCTCTGCTAAAAATTGTGCTCTTATGGTCCATAAATATAAATACGTATTTCTATCTATGTTTATGCTCTAGAGAGCTGTCCCATCATTTCCGGCTTTCGTATTTTTTCGGGCCACAATACAGATTAGCGCCGCCTGCTGTTGTGGAGACATTACGTCCCGCACAAGCGCAGAGCGTACGGAAAAATAAGCAGTCGTCTCGGTGTGTTTTGTGGCCGCGACGGGAAGACTGGAGCTTCCTGAAACGGCGACTCCAGTTTTTGGGTAGTCGGAACGTGTCGGACTGGTGTGTCCTGGCCTTTAAGGGGCTAATTCTTTCCGATTTTTGAGAGAGGCTAACCATCTCTCCATACTATCAAAGCCTTCCCCAGGCAGGGTCATCCTGTACCAAAGGTGAGTACAGTGCCATGTATTGGAAAAGTGCCACAAGTCACACCTGTGCTTGACAGGTCAAAATTGCAGCTGTGCTTTGAAGGCCTAGATTTAAATAGCAGGGTAGCATTACCACCAACATATTAAAAAATGGGAAAATGGGACTATGCTGTTGTTCAGAGTTCATTCACAGGTCTTGTAATGAAAAAAATATGGGCAAAAAGAAAGTTATTCATATATGCTAAGGCCTGTTACATCAGTGATGTTGGTAAACAGTTAAAGGTGAAGTAAGCGGTTTATTTATGTTAACATAAGTGTTAAATTGCTCTTTATTCATACAGTGATCACTTACATAATATGCGCGTTTCATAAAGCCGAACTCTCAGTCAGCTGCTCTGCATGTAATCGGCAAATAAACTTGTTGGAGGATCCCGAAATTTTTATCCAATCACAAGAGAGAACTCTACAAACCGAAACACGTCTCACTCATGTTCTCACTGCCGGTGCACGCCAGAGCAACAGATGGGTGAATGTTTATGCGCCTACAATGGCGGAGCAGGTACAAATCCTTCCCGATGTCTGTTTTGATGGTTTTTATCATGTTTTATCACACTTATGGATCTGAGATGATGCTAGATAACTCAATGCTTGAAGACCGCAGTGCATTAATGTGGTGACGTAGGGATGAGCGAGGGGACTGCTAACTACAGTAACTGACAGGAAGTTAGCTAAAATAACCATTCCGCTTACAGCACCTTTAATTTATTTCATCCAAATCTTTGATCACACATGTCATTACAGTAAGCTGGTCATGTCCTTTGCAGTACCACAATCAAAGTTTTACCATCACCAAAACAAGTAAGTTTTAAACAGTGGCTGAAAGGTGCTGCTTGATTGTTTCCCCTTTTTGTGTGTGCAACGTGTGTTTGTACAGTATATCCCAATACATACAGTATTGTGTTTGCAGTATTTGCCCTTACAAAGTGGTGGTGGAGTGCCGAATCGTGAATGAACGCAGGCGGTGTGACTGCGTGTGAGAGTGTGTGTGTATTAGGCTGTGTACAGCTTGTCTGTATCTGGCAGACATAAGGTTGTATAGCAAAGGGTTGACAGCGGCACTGAGGTAGAAGAGGACAGAGGACACCAGGTTGAAATACTGAGACAGGTAGTACAAAAAATACAGGTTTGTGTCAGGGTCTGTATATGTATAGTTGAAGGGTGTGTAATCATTTGTTTGATCGTTATATAGCTGGGTGGGTGACACGGTGTATGTGTTTGTGCCTACGGTGGAAGGTGTTCTGTAGTCCTGCACGTTATATAGTGTGTTGGTGCTTGTGTCAGTGTTGAAACTCGTATGTGAATTTAACGCTGATTGAACGTTGATTTCGACTTTGTTCTTCGCACATTTGTCACAGAACATGTCATCTCTCTCAGTCATCTTTGCGGTCTCGGAGAAGGTCTTGAAGTTAATGGGTTCATTGACAGCGTTTGCGTTGATACTTCCGTCTGTGCTATCAGAAACTGTGTTCATCTCGTTTGAGTCAGAGTAAGCCTCCTGGCTGTCGGCACCGGTGCTCTGAGACAGAGAGAAAATGGTCCGACCCACGTGGAAGGGAAGCCAGCACAGGACAAATGCCAAGACAATCACTCCTGGATAATGTGAAGGGACATAATGGACGGGGAGAAAAACATAATTGTTAATACCTCAAGCAAAAGTGGTGAAAGATGTCGCTTACACTAAAATACCCAAATGCTACCCATGTAATAAAGTTGTCTCAGTTGTGCTTGGTTCGGACCAGTAAAACTTAAGAAATGTGGAGAGTCAAAACTTTACAAATGTCTCAACAAAAGAAAACATCTGTTGCGTCATCCAATCAAAAGTGATCAACTATTTAAACATGAAGCCACTGTTGTATCATAAGCTGCCAAACAGCTAATGTACGCAAATGTCATTTCAAGCAGGTAGACATAATATATTAAACACAAGTGTCAAGCTTTTTTCAATGTAGTTGTTAATGTATATATACGTGTTTAAGAATAATACATGCACAGGTTTGTGAATGGTTTTGAAAGAAAATAAGTGTTTTGTACATGAGAACAACATATTGTACAATTGTTCAACCAGACTGACACCTGAAAGAGAAGAACAGTTAAATATGAATATTTCGATATCAGCAGTCATTGGGAGAATAAACTGTTTGCTTCAAAATCTCTGCAGATTTCAACTTGTCCTGTTTCGGTGTCAAGTGCACAATGATGCATATAACAGGCTGGAATTTACAGGCTGTTGCTTAAGCACAGCGATTCATAACTTCAGAATAGGAACAGAAGGTTGGTGTATGTTTAGCCATTTTAGAGTGGGATCAGGGAATATCAGCTGAACTTACTATGGACTAAATCATAGTTAAAACCACAGTATTGATGGCACAGGTCCCAAAGAAAAATAGGTTCCCATATTATTTAAAACCCAATTACAAGCACCGCTGTGGTTCAATAATGATCGAGAGTCACTTTTTTAAAAAAATTATTTGTTTACAACAGCATTATCACTATTCAACACCATGGGGACATCGACTGAAAGGACGTTTTAATCATTAAATTCTTCTTAATAAGCAGAAATATTTCAAATGTTTATAATACAATATGAGTCTGAATTAAACTGTTCTTATCCATGTTTTATATAAAAAGAAGTCATTATTGACGAAAAGAAAATCATCAATATAATAGGTGATTTTGATTATTAAATGGTAGTGTACATGTGGTGGCGAGTGTGTGGTTTTCTCACCAAGCATTTTGACAGTGTGCCGGTGGCTCTGGTCTCTACGGCTGCTCTGTGGGCGGAGCCACAGTGTCCGTCCAATCAGGCTGTAGACCAGGCCCAGGATACAGAGGGGAACCAAGAAGTACAAGTTGGAAAGAATCATCATGGCCGACAGCAGGCCGGAGGAGACAGCATAGTGGGTGCAGCGGCACTCTCTATTGTCCACCTCTCCCCTACTGCCTGCATCCACACCTTTTTCCCTTCCCCCTCCCTCGTCTTCTTTCATTTTATTTTGCTGCTTTCCCTCGGCCTCCATCATTCTTTCTCCTGCACCTTCTCCTGCATCGTCTTTAGTTCCTCCTCCTACTTGTTTGCTCTCGTCCGGTTCACCTGTTTTTAGTTTTCTCTCTACTTCCTCCACAACTCCTTCACCCCATCTTTTCTTCTCATCTTGTCCCCACTCTATTCTCTCCAATCCTACATCCATCGAGGTCACGTGCCCACTTCCTATTTCCCTTCCACTTATCATAAATCCTCCCTGTTCTCCTTCCATGCCTGTCCACCCTCCGTCTTCCCTCCATCCACCAACAAGCCCTGGCTCTTCCGCCCCAACTTCCTCCACCCCAACCATGACCAACACAGGTGCCGCGCTGACGGCCGCACCCAGCCAGAGGCAGCCAATGAGAGCCCTTGTTCTGCGCCGCGTCACCAGGGTCTTGGAGGTGATGGGCCAACAGACCGCCAGGTACCTCTCCACAGAGAGGAAGGTGATGTGGAGGATGGTACAGAAGGTGCAGCACTCTGAGAGGAACATAGTCAGCTTACAGGCAAGGTCTCCCAAGGGCCAGGGTCTGGGCCTCCAGAGCTGGTGGGGGGGATGAAAACATCTTCACTTTCAACGTTATCCCACGTTATCTCACTACCCGCTGTCACACTCAGATCTACATTGATATACTTAATGACAAACCAACCTTAAAGGTCACATATTACTGCAATATTTCCATTGTTTTTTAAACATTAAAATATGTCCCCGGTCCAGTGTGTCTAGAGACTCGCAATGTATGGTGAAAAAAACCCTCTCTCATTTTATCCAACTACACCCTTTTAAAAACTTGTGTTCTAAACCCCCAGATTTCTCTCCCCTTTTGACATCATAGGGGAGAAGCCACCCCAAGGTTAACCTCCTTTAGCAACTGTCAACAGAAAATAATGTTGACAGGACATCATCCACCGTGAAAATAAAAGTTTGTGTTTGAAGAATTTACGATTTTATCAATGACGCTTACACCATAACATATTATATATTTACTCACACATATAATTTGATCTTCCATTGTGATTGTGCTGAGGAAATGATTGAAGATTGATATCAGAGCACTCTGGGTATGAAATGACCATTGAGTGTAATAAAATAAACTGAATTTGGCAGCAGGGATTCTCCCTGAGGGGAAGGAAGCGAGGGCTTGTGTTGGCGCACAATTGTTAGACGGAAGCCAATGCGTCATGCCTCCCTTCTTTATTCATACTGATTCAGTAGTCTACAATTTCTGACTGTACCTTGAGCCAAAACATCTGTATCTGGTCAGACCACACTGTATATTGCCATAACATGAAAAAGGTTGTATGGGTACCTTATATAGATCCAGAGGCAGCAGTAAGAGTATCAACAGATCACTAACAGCCATGCTGCTCAGGTAGAGGTAGGTAGAGCTTCTCATGTGAGGTCGTAGACACACCACCAGAATTGTCAGAATATTTCCCAGAAGCCCGAAGAGCATCAGCGGAATGTAAAGGATCGTCACACACACTAGAATATGAAATATTGTTACGTTTCATCAAAACCACTGTGTGTGTATTGCAGAACAGTCAATATTGTTAGAAAAATTAAAAGAACAGTTTTTGAATTTTTGCAGTTCTGCACCATACACTGCTAGCCTGTGAACATGTAAGGTAAATATTTGACATTATGTGAAATAAACTTAATTGTTTTATGTGGAAACAGCTTATCCAGGCTCCATCAAGAAGTAAAAAAAAAAAACATAATATATATATATTTTTTTAATATTTCTATTCACCCACCTAACTCAATCAAGCCAAACATAGGTTCCTCCCACAGGCACGCTTGGTCCGAGCAGTCCTCCGGGAATCCCGATGCGAGGCCACAGTTTTCCTCTTCACAGCCACTGTCCATGTCTCCCATCCCCATGAGCTCCATGATAGTGCAGGTTGGGTTTGGACCGAAAAAAGTGACAGCAGAGAAAGCGGAGAGGGAGGTGTGCTTGTTCCCCAAGTTACAGGGCGCAAATGTGACGCACACCAATGGATTTCCTATGAAGCTTGATCACAGCTAACAATGAAGGAGATGGTCATGGTGGAAAAGTGCTGTCTAGTGAGAACAAAAGGGGGAACAAGTAGGCTACATATGAATTTAGAATAAATCAAATGTATGAAGGATCTTTCTGTAAAATGCACAAGCAGTTACCCGGGCATATAAGATATGTACTTAAGAGAAAAACTCTTTGAATCAACTCTACATGCCATGGCTAATGTCTTTCCACCCTGCATTATTTATTTTAGAAAAACAACAATTATTAACAAAGCTGTACACACATGGGAACCCATATCTTCAATATCAACACAGGTTTTTTTTTTCAATTACACCATTAATAACAATTTAAATTGACTAATTAAATAGTCGACTTTCCATTTTTGCATCCATCCAAAGAGTAATCTGTACCTACAACTGTACATCACTGTTTACATCTAAAAGAAACTCACATAAACAAAAACATGAGAACTTTAATTGAAGGTAAAATAATATACTCACTGATTGAGAGGAGCTTCTGTTCTGGTGTATCCCTCTGCTGCAGTCACACACTTGTGCTTTGGCCGTGACACACCTACGATCTATCCCTCCCCTCACTCCTTCTCCCACGCTATCATCATCTTCTACTGTACATACTATCCTGCACACTTGAGCTGTTCTACATTATGCTACTATAGGAATAGGTGTTCACCAACAGGCCGTTTGTTCACAAGTTGCTGTAAATCCTTTATAACCAATTTTTGCATTAAAGAATACTTTCAAGAATTTCTTTAATAGCAATAAAAGGCAGGGGTGGTGGAGGAGGTACTCCAATCTTTTACTTTGGTAAAGACCGCTGCTTGAAAATACTCCATGAAGTGTAAAGCTCTAGAATTAAATACCTAACTTGGCTATAGTATATACTACTGCTTCTATATATGGTATAGTATGTGTACTATTATACAGTATACAGTATATGAGCAGTAGTTAAGTCACTTTTTTCACTAAGATTATTTTCAGATGGGGATTTTTTACACTAATTACTGTATATTGATATTATTTATAGGACTACAGATGATCAAGTGCACCACCATTTTGTACATAAATGACATGTCTCTACTAAGAAAAATATATTTTTTCAATGAGAAATCGTAAAACAATGGACTGGTTCAAAATATAAAAGGCTAGATGAACTCAAAACTTGGCAAATCCTTTGATCAAGACTTTAATCATTGCATAAAAGAGAATTTCCTTCCTCCGCGAGCTCTCTTCAGCTTGCGGAGGAAGTAGAGTTGCTCAGAACGGAGGTTCTGGAGATGTACTGCCTGAGGCCTCTCACTGAGGAAGTCCAGCAGCCAGTTGCACAGGGAAATGCTGAGCCCGAGCTGGTCCAGTTTGACGATCAGCTGCTGAGGGATTAGTGTTGAATGCTGAACTAAAGTCGATGAACAGCATTCTGAGTTCTTGGTGTCCAGGTGGGTGAGGGCTGGGTGACGAGCAGAAGAGATTGCATCCTCGGTGGATCTGTTACCTCTGTATGCAAATTGGTGGGGGTCCAGGGTGGCAGGGAGGGTGGTCTTCTGTGGGGGTGTGCTGTTGTGTGCTTCAAACCTCGCATAGAAGCTGTTGAGGTAATTCAGCAGTGAAGGGGTGCTGTCATATGTCTGTGGCGAGGGTTTGCAAGCTGTGATGGTCTGGATACCAGGCTATAGGCTCATTTTGATAATGTAGGAGGTGACAATGTCAGAGTACTCCTCAATGTCTGTGTGGTTGTGGTAGGTGGCTGCCTGCTTAAACATCTCCCGGTCAGTGGTGTCAAAACAGTCCTGAAGTGCAGCAGAGGCCCCCTCTGGCCACACACGTACCTGCTTCAGAACTGGTTTTGGTGACTTTCACATAAAGTGCCTCGATTCTATCAGCGTGGAGGAGGGGGGGGGGGGGATATAGACAGCATCAAGCAGAGTTGCTGTTATCTCTCTTGGTTGATAGAACGGACGGCACTTTACGATCATAATCTCTGCCAGCGGTGAACAGTGTTTACATACCACAACGTCGTCCCGACACCAAGCATCACTGATATGCACACAGACTCCACCACCTTTCTTCTTCCCTTCTTTCACAAGGATTCTTTCCGAAGAGTGGCACGTGAACCGCTCAAGCTGAACGGCTGAGTCCGGGATGCTGTCGGTCAGCCATGTCTCTGTAAAAACATAGGCAGTGTCCTCCATCACTTCGTGCTGCGCAGACCTCACCAGCTGTATATGATCCATTTTATTGTCCAGAGACCTTACGTTTGCCAAGAGGAGAGTTGGAAGAGCGTGCCTGTTTTGCATCTTAGCCAGCCTTGCTCTAATGCCTCCGCTTTTGCCTCTCTTCTGTTTCCTCTTAGAGACATTGTTCTCTCTCTTCTGCCACTTTGGCGGGTTGAAGAGGAACGAGTTGGCCGGCCTCTGGCCATCCCACATGACCATGCACCAGCTGTATGGAAGGTTATCAAACAATTTACCCCCAATGTTGTTGAATCATTAGTCCTGATTCGCAAGGACATCAAGGCGTCGCAACATACGTTAATCGCCAAGGGGGTGTGCGCTTGGTACAGCTACTGAGCATAGGCAAACAGCTGTTGTGCTGGGCTCTCATACACTTGCTCTCCATCAGGGCAGTATATATCCCCGACATTATTGATGAATTACCCAGAGATAGGCCATTGATTCTGACAGCCCCGGAGTGCACAGGGGCGTCATGGTTTCTACACCTGCAGCGGTTGATGTCGGACCGCCCGTGGGAACTCCTGTGGCGCGTGGACGCACTGTCTCAAGCAGACGGAGTGATCAGGAATTACCCAGTACTAGGCCAGCGCCTGTGGGCTTAAGGCTCATTTATGCTCCAATTCCGTGCGTAAAAAGAGACGTACGTTTACAACGTTATATCCGTCACTGCCCTCATACTTCCACGCGTCCTTTATGTTGGAATCGACATTAAGCAAATCAACCATTAGTGGGCAGCAGCGCCGCTCAGAGTAAAAAGTTACTCAAATAGGAAGAAGAAGAGTCAAACAGTGAATTAACTGGAGTAAATATTTTATAATAGATCCATGGAAGAAACAGCTTTAGCGATATAGGCCTACTACCGTAGTTATGGAAGAGGCTAAACTAGAGGCTGACAGCGGGGGTCTGTGAGGACATTAATCACGACATGTCAACAAACTAGTCTCGCACGGACCTCTGGCACTTCTCTATTGCTGCCGTCAGCCTGCCATCCGCTGCCGTCTAGCTGACATTTTTCCCCTTTCGATCCCCGCTCATGCTGCTCTGTTGTAGTTGTATGTCCCTGTGCCCCGGCCGTGTAACTTCATAGATAGCTAAATGTGTATGTAATTTCGTAACAACTCACAAAAACCTCTCCTCAAAAGTTAAGACATTTTCTAAAGAATTATGTCTTTCGTTTATGTTTGTGAACAAATGTACAGTAAGTGAAAGTGAACTGTTGGCGATGCGCCCCCCGTGATCTTGGGTGATACTGCTCCGTTCTGTCCGTTTCGTACGTATCCGCAAGCTTGCAGGATACGTGCAGAAATACGGACGTAATGTACGCAGAGTACGGACAGAAGGCTCCGTCCGTATCCGTATGCGTATGTAACGTAAAGCATAAATGAGCCTTAAGTCGCTGAATGGGAACGCTTAGAGAGGATGGGCCTCTGCGCACAACATCCCTTAGGATGTTGTGCGCACTATCCAGGGTGCGAGAGCTTCTTCTACCATAGCGTCTAAAGCCTGTTACATACTCCGCGAGAAAAAAGAACAAAGTTCTCGGTGACAGAGCTGCGAGAAGAAAATGACGTAATTTTCATCTCTCAGCTCTTGTTTAGCTGTTCTCGCAGCTTGTTCTCGACACATCACCCGGGCCGAACTTTCTTCTCGCAGCTAGTCCGAGAACTATTGTGTGATTGGTCAGTCTGAAGTCAATGAGGAAAGCGAAGTGAAATCAGCTGGCGCTACTGAGGGGCACTTTACACTGTGAAAACGTGACAGTTTTCCAGTTTTTGGTTTAAAAAAAACCCCCGTTCAGACAAAATTTATCTGACATCTTCACCCGTACACATGTTTTCAGAGGAAACGGGCCGAAATCGCTGAAGTAGCAGTGTAGCAGCCATGCCAAGCCAATAGTCAGCGGTGACACAGCCTAGTAGATAGCTCTTCCGGTACAATTTGATGCATAAAACCTTACTGTAACCGAAAATTAATGCCACTAACGTTCATAAAGCGGTTGGTGTAAGGTTGGGGTTACAAATATTGTAAAAGACAAGCTTTCTGTCCTCTTATTTCACCGCACTGAACTCGTAAAAACAGAAGACTTGCTGATAGTGAAGGGGCTTCGTGAGCGGATACTTTCCTGTTAGGCGTACTTCAAAATAAAAGTCAACTCACGTGTGTCCAGTGAAATGCTATTAATGTTTAGCCAGTGAAATGCTTTTACTGTGAAGCCGTAGCCTTAATGCTCCTTTTGTTGAACAGTAACTTAACCGCTGCGCGCTGAACTATGGATAGTGTTTTTAATGTAGAGAGAGCCGTGTCCCTGCCCTGGCATAGAAGCTACACACGTTTATTTGGCTAGAAAAACCGGCAGAGCACAAATCTCTCCCCAGACAAAGTGGCCGGCGGTCTCAATAACTTACTAATCGCTTAGACTAAATTGGCGAGTGTTAGGCTATATTTTAGCCCTGCACGTCACTCTCCGCTGATCACAGTGATGGTGCCGTGGAGACACCGTTCATGTTGTCTTCTAACTTTATAACTCGCTTGTGTTGTGGGTATTTTGACAGCAAATGTTATAGACTACGCATGTGTGAGGGTGGAGCCGTGACGTCAGCGTTATCAGGGGAAATGGTTTCGGTGTTTACAGGAAACCAAAACCGTTAAGTTTTCCAAAAAATCCTCCCTGGGAGGTGATCTCAAAAATCTGCGGTTTCATGCCTGCGTTTGCTGTTTTCCTGTAAATGATATAGTGCAAACGCGGGAATTTTTCCGCGTTTGCACCGTTTCGTGTTGTCGTGTAAAGTGCCCCTGAGTCAACTACCATGGTAACAATGCGCCGCGGTGAGGAGTTCGGCAGTTGAGTTCTCGTGAAGTATGTAATGTCAGACCAGAAAGAACTTCTCGCAGCTCTGTCACCGAGAACTTTGTTCTTTCTTCTCGCGGAGTATGTAACAGCCTTTACACAGGCCGGTTTCACACTTCTTCGCCCCTCAGTGGGATTTGGCGCTGGTTGAAGCTCCCTTTGAACATCTGGATCAGGTCTGCTTAAGTTTATGTCGTCCAAAACGACTCTGCTGTTGGATCTGACATCTGCAAAGAGAGTTTGCAATCTATCTGCTCTCTCTGTGGCTCCCTCATGTCTCAGGATCCAAGGAGACGGCAGTTCGGCTATATTTAATGAGATTCACCAACATAGTCAGATTGGAAGTCCTCTGCCCTGGGACATTTTACGTATTTAAGATCAACCATTGTCTGTGTGTTTCAGTGTTAATTTCTTTGACTAAGACTATGAAGAAAAATACTCGTCAACGAACCTTTATCACGGATGTAAACTAAATAAAAACTAAATAAAAAGGCAGATATGATGACGTAGACTGAGACGAATATAAATTACACTATAGTCTACGAATAGGAACGAGACGGTCTCCAGTTCCCAGTGGGTCGTGTCCTCAGGCTGCTGAGGAAAGGCAACTATGCCCACCACGTCGGAGCCGGAGCTCCCGTGTATCTGGCGGCGGTGCTTGAGTACCTGACCGCTGAGATCTTGGAGCTAGCTGGAAACGCTGCCCGCGACAACAAGAAGAGCAGAATCATCCGCTGTCACCTGCAGCTGGCCGTCCGCAACGACGAGGAGCTCAACAAACTGCTGGGCGGAGTGACCATCGCTCAGGGCGGCGTGCTGCCCAACATCCAGGCGGTGCTGCTGCCCAAGAAGACCGAGAAGGTCGCCAAGAAGTAAACACTAGGCTGATTCACCTAAACACAAAGGCTCTTTTAAGAGCCCCCCACTTCCCTAAAGAGTAAACTGTTCAACCAGTTGTTTGAAAATGGTAAAAAAGTTGTGGCTTAGAGACCATAGGCTATAATGTTTTATAAGCATCAGCAGTTGGGCTACATATAAAAAAAGAATTCTTGCACTTTTGCGCTAATTTGTTTTGTATTCATTCATTAATTTTTTTCATGTGATTTAAAATCTAAAGCTGTTCCACATTGGTAGCTCATAGGCCTACATTGTTGAGTCTCATGGTCCACAAGCAAAAAAAAATTTAAATAAAAAAGGTTATCAATTAGGCTACTATCAACCACCATACACAATAGGCCCAACCACAGCCTGATATGTCAACACTACAGATGAAAGGCAGATTGTTTTAAATTACTTTAACCCTCCCGTTCCAAAAAAATAGGCTACAATTTACAATATTTGTTTCTTGCATTGAGATTAAAAAAGCTCATGAAATATTTAATTAAAATATTCAGACTGGTCCTGTCCTCAGTCCTGTATCCAAATAAACTTTGCATTTTTAACTTCATGTGACACTCACTAATATCTTATTGTAAAATATCTTTCCAGTAATCTATTATATCCCATATCTAGCCTATACCATAGGTTTTGGAATTGGACACAGACACATTGGACAGAAAGTTAAGGTTTCATATGGGCTTGACTTCTATAATAGCATGAACATATAATGAATATAAATTAAAGAAGTCCCTGATCACAAAGGTTCAATTAGAAATAAAAAATTTGAAGAATTTGGCAATAAAGTAAAAAATGAAAAAAAGAAACAGCTGCAAATGGTTAACGGCCTCCCACTGCAAGTCCCGCCCCCATCCTCTCTTACGTCCGCAGCTACGCTTTAAATATCGAGTCAGGCAGCATCAAGCTCATTCTTCTTTGAAAAGCTTAAACCAATTGGCTGAAACAACGATGTCTGGCAGAGGGAAAGGCGGCAAAGGGCTAGGAAAAGGAGGCGCTAAGCGTCACCGTAAAGTCCTCCGTGACAACATCCAGGGGATCACCAAACCCGCTATCCGCCGTCTGGCTCGCCGTGGTGGCGTGAAGCGTATCTCCGGTTTGATCTACGAGGAGACCCGCGGTGTGCTCAAGGTTTTCCTGGAGAACGTCATCCGTGACGCCGTCACCTACACCGAGCATGCAAAGAGGAAGACTGTCACCGCCATGGACGTGGTGTACGCTCTGAAGAGGCAGGGCCGCACCCTGTACGGCTTCGGAGGATAACTCATACCGACCCAATAACGATCCCGGAAAACAAAGGCTCTTTTAAGAGCCACACACTTCATACAATAGAGCGGTTCCCCCTCAACATGAAGCCAGGCCTTATGCATATGATCTACAAACTATTCTTGTCAAAAACCAAAATGCTCTTAGTATGGATTATAGGTCCAATCAATTGGTGCAGAAACTTCTACTAGTGAAGTGACTGCCCATCCAGCCATGCTATAGACCTATCAAACAATGGATATGTGGCCCAGATCAACAGTAAGGGTTATATAGGTTGGAGCAGTGAGGATTTAAAAAATGTTAAATTAGAAATGTTACAGTGAAAGGGGACAAGTGAAAACATGTTAACAGTACTCACATTTATTTAACACCAAATAGTTTGTAGTGTGCTCAATAATCTCTTCAATGACTCTTTCAAAAGGCAGGTTTTACATGGTTTAATAGCTGCTAAACATTAATAAATTGGGACTGAAGTCTGAAAGTGATGAAATATTAAGGTGGTGTGAATGAATACATTTGTATTATAGTAATCATAATTATGTAAAAGTTTAAAATCTGTCACAGCTTTGGGTTGTTGCTTTATTAATTATATGGTATTTTGAATTTGAAATATAGAGAAAATAAATAGGCTAAATGTTTTTTTGATAGGCTATTAACCCATTGACGGCAGCCACTGAATCCTGTGCAACATTGAAAGTATAGACAATAATCACACAATGAATTTATATATTACATTTTATAAAAGTTGAAATTTTAATCCATTTATTTTTTCATGTTCCCCCTATGAAGATGAACACATTTATACAGATCACTGCTAGTGTGAAAACGTGTGATTAAATTTGGATAGAATAGTTTTCACATATTAGCCTGAGTGTAAAGAACACTACTCAGTTTACAGACTGACTTGACTTGAGTGGCTTGGTTCGAGTAACTAATATATTGAGACACAAGTATTCTATTTGCCACTTTATCCTTCTTCTTCACTATACATTCCACAGAGAAAAATGAACTGCTCCACTAAAGCTACATTTCTTTAACTTGTTAAGTTATGTGTTACTTTGTATACAAGGACTTCATATTGCCTACACCAAACGTGATCAGTTTATGATGATACATTGTTACATATTGAACAACAGAGCAATAAAAAGCCTATTTGTACTTTGAGGTGGGCTTTTTGAAAATGTTAGAAACTGAGGAGTAGGCTATGTCCTCCATAACTATAGGCTACATTCTAACATAAATGCATATTTCTAATGAGTTACCATTTCATTCACTGCAGTCATATTGTAACCCATATAATTGATCAAATTTCAATTTAGAAAAAAACAAGAAAAGCTCTTTGTTTGTAGTCGGTATCCCTCACCGTGTGTCTGCACATGCTCAGTCTAGATCACATTAACAGCCAATCGTGTGCAAGTAACAGCACACTTACATTTGCAACAGGCACGTACAAATCTAGCGCCCCCACGTCAATACAGCATTTTAGTCAGTTGAACTTCACTGATACAATCATGCCTGGAGCAGCAGACACCGTCAAAGCCCCAAAGAAGGGCTCCAAGAAAGCTGTTTCTAAAGCCACCAAAACCGGCAAGAAGAGGCGCAAGTCCAGGAAGGAGAGTTATGCAATCTACGTGTACAAAGTCCTGAAGCAGGTCCACCCTGACACCGGCATCTCCTCCAAGGCCATGGGCATCATGAACTCCTTTGTGAGCGACATCTTTGAGCGCATCGCCGGTGAGGCTTCCCGCCTCGCTCACTACAACAAGCGCTCAACCATCACTTCCAGGGAGATCCAGACCGCCGTCCGCCTCCTGCTGCCCGGTGAGGGCCAAGCACGCCGTGTCCGAGGGAACTAAAGCTGTCACCAAGTACACCAGTTCCAAGTAAACCACCCCGCTGTTTACCAGCAACACAAAGGCTCTTTTCAGAGCCACCCACATCAGCAAAGAGATACTACTTTCCTTGAGTTAAAAAAAAAAAAAAAAAAAAAAAAATATATATATATATATATATATATATATATATATATATATATATATATATATATATATATATATATATATATATATATATATATATATATATATATATATATATATATATATATATATATATATATATATATAAAATGAGGTCTACAAGTGTTGTACAGAATGTCGACCAGCAGTAAGTTATATAAGGACCAACCATTCTTTTACATTATAGAATATATTATGAACTACGTCCTGCTTTAGTGCAGTCCTGTTATCCTTATTTTCAGAAATTTGCCTACAGCACTGTTCAATGTTCCTGTAGCCTACAGTTCAATGCACATCATAGAACACATGGAGTTACAATATGAAGGAAGAGGGAAAAATACATTTGTCAATATTTGTCTCTATAAATGTGTTCCACAAGCTTCCATTTCCACACAAGGGTTGCAGTAAATACTCTAATGTATTGCAAGCAGTGCAAGTGTTACGTTGTGCTTTTTGTGAGCAGATTAAAGAGAACTTGTTGATTCATACAAGCAAAAAAGTATTCAAGTATTATGACATTATAGTTGTAACCATACTATGGCTGTGTGTGTATGTGTATATTGTAGCAGCATATTAGCCTACTCATACCATTTCTGATAACAACCCAGTCTCTTCAATCTGCTGGGGATTGGTGTAGCATATCAATTGCGTGCAAAATTTATTGCATACACACTTATAACTCCTGGGTTAAAAATAGGCTAACTGAAATGCACTACCATGTCATTACAACCCCAAAGAGTCAAGAAAATATACACCAAAGAACGTGTACAAACTGGATCTGATTAAAGTATTGAATCCATGTGTCCGTGCAGAAGAAATAAATATGACGTTATTGAAATGTTACATGATAGGCTTATATTTTTTTATTACATCGCATTGTCAGTCTCTTCATGTTAATTTGGCCCCCTGTTTTGACATGGGGCTCATATTGTTCTACAGTACTTTATACAAGGAGAAAATTCGATATGAGATTTCAGGGAAAGCAAAGAAGTTAAAACATTTAGCAGCCTTCCCTTGACTATATTGCAGATCTGAGGGACCTATAGACTTGACACCTCAAATAACTTTAATTTGACATATGACATAGAAACCTGTATGAATAGCCTACACCATGTTTGTTGTTTATTCTATTGTAGCCTATCGTTTTATTTTTGATGTGGATATGATCATAAGCAATGTATAATCTAAATAAAGTATTAAAAAAAATGTAGCATTTAAGATAAGATAAGATAGTCTTTATTGTCATTGTACAGTCACCTATACAACAAAATTGGGATTGCCAACTGGAAGTGCATTATACAGAAAAAAACAGACAAGCAATTTAAGATAAAAACAGTATAAAAACAAGACAGAAACAACAAAAGAAACAAGACAAGGACAGGCAATGTCATAATAAATAAATAAATACATCTAAATGGCAGAAAGCATATTGCACTTGTGGAAAGTGAGGTAGCCTATGTGTATGTCTGTTTAATGTTTTATGTTTTATGAGAGTTGAGTGTCCTGATTGACCAAGGAAAGAAGCTGTTTGCCAGTCTGTTGGTTCTGCTGTTCAGGCTCCTGTATCTCCTACCAGAGGGCAGTAGGCTGAGCAGGTGGTGGCTGGGATGGAGGTGGTCACAGGCTCTTGAGAGGCATCGAGAGCTGGCAATTTGTTGGAAACAAAGTCTTTACCCAGCGGATCCATATTGTCAGAGTATGTCTGACTGCCCGAGTCACCGGCAGCATCCGTGTGTTTACTTCCACCCAAAACAGCTCTGATTTAAACAAAATTTAACTCGCCACTGAAGCGATTTCACTTTTATTATATTTCCATATACCTATGTTATCTGGACCGCAACTTTCACATTGAATACAAATCACTTTTAACCATTTTAGGAGACGAAATGTGAAGGAAAGTCGCTGTGAGTTGCACAAAGTGACGGTGTATGGGAGAGGTTAGACGCTTCCTGGAGTCAAATACACGTCTTCTCGGCTCCAAACATGAGCTTATTTTGAAGAGAAAAACGTTGTGTCACTATTGTAACAACATTTATAGTGTTAAACATTTATATTACATGAGTATTATCCCCGAAATGTGGTGGAGAAAACACAAAGTGTCGCCACATTTGAGCCGGGCAGCAGAGCGGCTGTGTGGTTGACACTCCACGGTTCTCATGTGCTGTATAAGTTCCGCCTCGTGCGCTCCATTCAGACACTTACAGACGAACACAGCAAACAGTAAAGATGGCAGAAGACGCTCCAGCGGTTGCCCCGGTCAAAGCCCCGGCTAAATCCCCGAAGAAGAAGGTTGCTGCCAAGCCCAAGAAGGATGGACCCACCCTCCCGAAGCTGATCCTCAGCGCCGTGGCCGAGTCCAAGGAGCGCAAGGGCGTCTCTCTCTCGGCAGTCAAAAAGGTTCTGGCCGCTAAGGGCGTTGATGTGGCTAAGGCCAACAGACGAATCAACACCGCCGTGACCAAACTGGTGTCCAACGGGACTCTGAGCCAGACTAAAGGGACCGGGGCCTCCGGCTCTTTCAAGGTCGCCAAGAAGGAGAAAGTCGCCAAACCAGCGAAGAAAGTGGTGAAGAAAGCCCCTGTTAAAGCCAAGAAGCCCGCCGTCAAGAAGTCTCCAAAGAAGAAGGCACCGGCAGCAAAGAAAGCAGCAGTAACAGCCAAGAAGTCTCCCAAGAAGGCAGCGGCCAAGAAAGCCGTCAAGAAGCCCGCAGCGAAGAAGAGTCCCAAGAAGGCTCCTGCTAAAAAGGTTGTGAAAAAAACCGCTGTCAAGAAAACCCCGGTGAAGAAAGCTCCCGCAAAGAAAGTTGCAGCTAAGAAGGCAAAGAAGTAAAGCGGCTCACTCATTCAATAGAAATCACCAAAGGCTCTTTTAAGAGCCACACAACTTCTACTAAAGAGATCTTCCTGCTTCATGCCTGAGATAAATAGTCTTTCATCAAGTGTTGCACCCAAACACTCTCACAAAATAGCCTTCAATGCAGTATTTAATTTCATCAACAAATTCATATTTAGATGAGCTGAATCAATATATATCACAAATGCTTTATTGATCCTTGAGGAGAAATTCGGTTTGTTACTGTTGCTCCAATTTACAATATGCCCGTGTAGAAATAATACAAGCTTTATTGCAGACACAGGTCCATATATAATACATCAGGTCTATAGTCAAAAAAATGCAAAATTGCATCAATGTCGTTTTAAGCTAGAAGTGTGTAAGAGGTAAATAAATCTGAACAATACAAGACAGTACACAATGTAAGTAGGCCTACTGGGAATAACTTTTTCCTAATATGAGATATTTAGGCCTAATATAAAAGCACCAAGTAGCCTACAATATTAATATCTGGTTAATATAACAGCTGTAATAATGATTACTGATGTGTATATTTAAATTATTGCACTGATAGGCACATGAAAACAGATTATAAAAAGGGAGTTGTCCAGTTTGATGGCTACAGGGAGTAATGGCTTCATATGGTGCTCTGTGGTGACCGTAATTTAGAAAATATTTAGATTAAGATGTAGAAATTATGCTGATATTTTTTAAACTATCACAATAAGTGGGCCCTCTAAGCTAGGCCTACAGTTAAACAAGACAACAACGCAAATCAATCAACGATATTTAACATCAACTATGCAGGTCTGCTTATCTAAAATTAGAAAACAATAATATTAAATATGTATAGGCTACAAAAGTATAGAAAGCAACAATAATGTGATCAGTCCACTGTGGAGGAGGGCTTTACTTTGATTTTATCCAATCAGCTACAGCGCGCGCTTCTCCGTCTGGTCCAATCAACGCTGAGCTCGCTCTGGCAGTTCCTTTATAAAGCCGCTGTTCGCCGTCTGACTTCATTCATTCTATCGCTGAGCACACAGACAAGAACGACCAACTACAATGGCTAGAACCAAGCAGACAGCACGTAAATCCACCGGAGGAAAAGCTCCCAGGAAGCAGCTTGCCACCAAAGCTGCCCGCAAGAGCGCCCCCGCCACCGGCGGAGTGAAGAAGCCCCATCGTTACAGGCCCGGTACCGTGGCTCTGAGAGAGATCCGTCGCTACCAGAAATCCACCGAGCTGCTGATCCGCAAGCTGCCCTTTCAGCGCCTGGTGAGGGAGATCGCTCAGGATTTCAAGACCGACCTGCGCTTCCAGAGCTCCGCTGTCATGGCTCTGCAGGAGGCCAGCGAGGCTTACCTGGTCGGCCTGTTCGAGGACACCAACCTGTGCGCAATCCACGCCAAGAGAGTCACCATTATGCCTAAGGACATCCAGCTGGCCCGCCGCATCCGTGGCGAGAGAGCTTAAACTGACCACATCTACAACCACCAACAACGGCTCTTTTAAGAGCCACATACTCGCAACCATAGAGCAACATCCTCAAATCGGCTTTGCACTAGGTCTAGGATTTATAATAAAATCTGGTATGCCATGTATTTCACATTAGCCATATTAACTCTTTACCCATAAAGTTATAGTCTATGGTATTATTTTAATTACTATTACAAGTATAGCTATTTTCCAAAGGTCCTGAGTAAAGACAAATCTATTACATGTATATTATAAACTTAATCACATTCAGTGTTCGCCTATAATATGAAACTTATAACATTTAATTGCCAACACAAATTCAGTCAAAGTATTGAGTGAGCCCAACTATGCTAAAAACCTACATAAAGCTACAAGTGGGTTGAAGTTAAAAAAAAGTATCTATTTAATACAGTGCATATTAATAAACATTTCTGTCAATATGCCAGAATTAGCCAGAAGGCTATTTTTCATCTGTAGTCCCTAGACAGATGGTAAAAGTCACCCTAAAAGAAAATAAAGTTACACATTTACATAACACAACATACCTATAGTAAAAAGTACTCTTAAAAAGTAAGTAGAGTAAAAAGTACTATTAAGCTAAAATATACAATAAAAACACAGCAGAGCAACAATTAAACAACAGCAGACCATGACATGAACAGGTTAATGGTAATGTAGACAGCTCTGATTATCAATGAGCCATTTCTTTAACTGGAATTTAAAGGCCTACTTCACCGGTTTGAATATGAAGGTGTATTGAATTCTGAGATCCTATGTAGTATAAATGTGCGAAAAAAATTGAAATCGGTTCATTCTAGCCTGAGAAAAGGCAGAAAGAGTGTTTTTTTAACCCTATATTTCTCTTTCTTGTGACATCACAGAAAGAGAAATATAGGGTTAAAAAAACTTACTTTGTAAATATTACTGTGATGTCTTTTACTGTGACGATATATATAATGATTGTATAGATATGTATGTAGATATGGATCTATTGATTGTATATAAATATAGATATATGCATTGTATAAATATATAAAATATAAAAAATCATAGTATATTAAGTTGTATGTATGTATAGATCGTAAATGTCAAATATAGTATCGTCAATTGTATAGATAGATTGTATAGAGATTATATGGATTACAAGAAGCGAATATAATGAATATTTTTATTTTTTTTACTATGGAAAAGGGGTAGGATTAAATAAGTGTATACTTCTTCCTGCTCCTTTTCAGGCATATCACATCAATACAGATAATTAGTTTTCTTTTTGCGAAGTCATTTAAACATACATTTTGTTTATTGTATTTTTATACATTAAATATTACCTGGAGACGTAGGATCTAATCCCGGCGCTGGAAACCTTAGTTTTCCCTGGTGGAAACGAGACGGTGTGGATCCTCTGTCAGCATCTGAAGTCTTCCTGCATCCGCACTATTCACACTTTACTTTAGTATTACCATGTAATCAACTGGTCAATGATCAAATTCCTTCGTGATTTTCTCTACTTATGACATCTATTGCAGTATGTCCGTCCTGGGAGAGGGATCCCTTACTTTGTCGACTCTCCCTGAGATTTCTTCAATTTTTTTTTAATCCCGGTAAAGGGTTTTTTACTGGGAGTTTTTTCCTCAGCCGAGCTAAGGGTGTAAGGGCAGGGTGTCATATTGTATCATATTGTATGAAATGTAAAGCCCACTGAGACAAATGTATTTGTGATTTTGGGCTGTACAAATAAAAATTATTTGATTTGATTTATGCTTTTCATTTTGTTTTGTATTGTTTTTGATATGTCTGAAAAAAACAAATTTTTTTTTTTTGCTGCCTCTATAGACATTTGATGGTGAATGTGTCTAACGTTCCTGAGGTTGAATTTGATTCGATTACAGACCCTTTTTAAAAGTGATGTAAATGACAACTTTGAATCAATTACAACTCACAGATATTTATATTCGGACACAATCTGCAGCCTTTCCCCTGAAACTAAAACATTCGGCTCAACATTAACATGTCTGTGGGACTTGGTGAAGAACATTGCTACTGTTTTTTAAGTGTTCAACTGAAGGCAAAAATAGGCTATGCATAGGATAATCAATCATGCCTCAACTGTTAAATCAAATTCCCGGCCCCACTGTGTAAAGGTAGGCCTGTAAGGATAAGTAAGATGCTAAACTCAATTAAAAGAAAGACATGAGATTTACATGAACATAGTTTAAAATGTGACAAAATATGATCGATTATCATTAATCAAATAAAAATCTTGAGTGTGTTCTGAGAAAAGGTTGAATTGAATGGGTTGATGAGACTATATTAGCCGCCTACTTGTCACATCATATGCCTATCAGTAATGTAATTATGTAATATGTAATTAGCCTATTTATTCCTAAAAAATAAAGCCTATCCTATGTATAAGGCTAAATTGATTAATCAGAAATACAATATTTGAAGAAACCAACATTAATATGTCTTCTAAATTTCAAAAGGTCAAAGTATGTGGTGAGTGTAAAAGTTTAGTTAACACATTTTTACTTATTTCTAACCATTAGACCTGGCAACTTCCGAGCCTTGGAAAGGTGCTTGTGCTGGTGCACAGCTGAACAAATCTTATTTCATAACATTTCCTCATCTAAACAACTTAATCATTTGAAGGACAATAATGAATTTTACAAAATGCATTACTTTTGGTTATTAAGAAGTCCACCAGGAAGGCTTCTGCAAAGCTTTTGGTTCCAGAAAAATTGGTTATCCATGCTACCACATTAAAGTGAAATCATGCTCTTAACCCGTCTTAGTTCATTGTTAGGTAATATATCATAATGTTGTGACTTTACTTAGCGGGACACATAGCTATTAATTAATGTAATGGACTTCAAATTCATGGTTTTCAGTGATGTTAATTAATTAATTAATAGTATTAATACATTTTAAGAAACATGTCTGAGTTAATCTGTAATAGATGTCTTAGGTAAGCAATTATCATTAAAGACTCAGTCTGTAATTAAGACTGACTTCTGATTAGTTACTGATGGAGTAACCATTCATTCATAGCGGAGTCCTCCATGAGTCTTACATGAGTCCTACATTAACTCAGGATGAACTGAGCATTAGTTAAGCATCAATTAATGCTGATGAGTGTCTACGTAATATAAAGCCTTACCCAAAACTGAACAATACATCTTTCCGATAGTGTAATAATTATACTCACTTTTCCTGCCCTGTCTTACAGGTTGAGATGTGCCTGAAATAAAGAAGGGATGAACATGTTGTAGTGATAATGAAGGAAACCACAAGTTTCAGTAGGAATATTACACAGGCAATATGTTAACTATAAGAAATAACATATCTTAACTATAAAATTGCAATAGATTTTAAATTCCCTTTGTTCCTCTAGTTAAATACGATGCTTTGCTTTGCTTTCTTTTTGGACACTCTCAGCACTACATCACTTTATCTTACACGATCCCATAAAAACACATTTTATTGTTTTTAATCTATTGTACTGTTGTTTGTTCATTGTCACTGTTTAGCTGTGCTCTGCTGCAAGCCACAATTTCCCCCATTAGGTCGATAAAGAGCATTATTGATAAGTACAATCATGACACTTTTGAAATCTGTTTTGTTTACCAGAGCTCCTTCCCATCAGGCCGTGGAACTGCTGTGATGAGGAGCGTCTGATGAGGTCTGCCAGGCGGATGGTTATTCCTCTCTCCAGCGGGTAGCCCTGCACACGCACACACACACACACACACACACACACACACACACACACACACACACACACACACACACACACATTCAATCAATCGTCTGATGGAATGGGAGAGCTGATGCCGGCCACGTTGCTGAAACCGTGAAACTGAGCAGCATGTAGGATGATGTAGCCTAAGTCAAGCTTTTCCAACTTGACTATACACAAGGTCAATTTTTCACAGTAGAATGGGAAGACACCTCCATCCAGGGCGCTTTTTTGCCCTTGCAAGATCTCTGCACCTGCTTTTTGGCACAGCTAATGTAAGCTTTTAGACACATAAATGCTTTAGGGGGGTTACCATGATAGCACTACTACCAGAAGCTTTCCACATCACCTTCCATGGAAAGCAAAAATATGAAATTTTCAAATTTGCTTTGAAAATAATAAATAGATAAAATATACAGAATAATTTGCATAACACCTGTTGAATCCCTTCACAAAGACACCTCAAAACTTGTTGAAATATCACCATCCACTTATGCTGGCAGAAACACTGATATTAAGGAATTTTCCAGACAAAAGTAGTAAAATAACAAGAAAAAAATCCAATGTAAAAAAACAAACAAAAAAAACAGTATGACATGCAATCATACTTTGAATGTTACTATGTGGGAGATTTAATTCTTGCAAGTTTAGTTTCCAAATGTTTCATGAATAAAAACGTCACCCTTTTTTCTTTTTAAAAATCGCACTTTGCTTCGACCTGAAAACCCATTTACAGTAGGCAGCCCGAGCCCATAGAACAGAAGGGCGCATGCTGGACGGTAATGTTCAGGAGCAGTGAACCTCTGATGTGCCAGGCCAGCAGCAGCATGAGCGAGGCGGACTCAACACTAGGTTTGTTTACAGGCTTAAATTAGCTATACGATACACAGAAAGCTGTTTAAGTCGGTTTGGATAAAGTAGGAAGTGAATGAGCTTTTGCACAGGGCATTTACTAACAGAAAGAACAGGTTAATGTGTGAAAAAAAGTCACCGAGTAGCATTCTAACTGCCTTTGCAAAGGAGAGACTTCCCGAATAGTCCGAGCCGGTGGCTCGATGGTGTTTTGTGCCCTCAACGCAGCCTTCTAGGCAGCGCTGGGTTAAGGCACTCCAATGGGCACTCCCCGCCTGAATGCCTAAAGGTGCGAACACACTACACGCGTTACCTGCGTAAGATTTAAGTGCTTAACGCAGCTAAAATGTTGCTTGATCATTTTGTGTCAAAAATGCGAGCAACGTGCGTAGTCTCCCTCCCGATATTGTATTTCCCCAAATTAACCATGGCTGCGATCAGACCCGACCCGACACAACAGCGTGCATGTCCGCACCAAAACAACAACAACATGACCAACAACTGTGCCAAAAGACAAACTGAACAGCACACATAGCCTAGCATTAAAACAGCATTGCATATTCACGGCAGCTACATAACAAACACAGTTACAGCAGCATCGGTGCACGGCGGCACAACATAAAGCCAAGTAGCCAACATTACCCTACCTGGCTGTGACAGGGGACCGTGGCTGGTGTAGATCAACACCGGTGCTTCGCTGTACTTGTTGTGAAAGTCCCCCGGACATAGCCGTCATGTTTGGGTTCATATATGAGGCGCTAGCCGCCCGCACACAACCGGGTGAGTTAACTAATGCTATACGCCGCTAACTTGTTTTATCGGCTAAAGCACAGCCGCACATATTCACTGAATTAACCAGGAAGTCCATTCTCCTGGTTTACTCTCCCCACGTCTTCTATTCCCGAGCTGCTGTCATACAGCACCGGCTCGGCTGCCTGCAATACAATTTCCTCCTCTGTGTCTCTCATCAGCCTCTGTGTACAGTACACTGTTCTCCGACCGTGCCAATGTATGTGACGTCGGGTCAAGCCAACGCTGATTGGCCAACGCGGCTAATCGTCACGCGTAGGAGCGTAAAAAGTTCCATTTTTTTAACTCCGCGCGTAGCTGCGTAGTTGCGTATATACACAGCTCATACGCGGCTAACGTGGCTAAAATGTTGCTTTAGCGCGAGTGACGCATCTACGCGCCATGTACGCGCGTAAACCAATGGTTCCCTATGGAAAAATAGCCGATTTTATACGCGTCTGTACGCGTGTAACGCGTGTAGTGTGTTCACACCTTAACTCCCAACCCTGCGCGCTACCTTAAAGGCTCAGTTCGGGAGTAGAGTCTACTCGTAGCAGAGTGCTACGTCACTCATTTGCCCTAACCCTAACCACCCAGCTTTGATGCCTGAACCTAATACTCAAAACAATATAAATAACACAAACTTAGTAGCCTATCGGTCTGCGGTCTTTTTATTGTTTGACGTGACGTACTCAAGATGGCCGCCGCGGTGTTCCGTCCGTTCCGTCAGCCGAGTGGAGCTCAATAGCGCCGTGGCTAATCTAATGTTCTATCTATATATATTCTAACCTCTCCCTGTCCCCTTGCCCTAACCCTAACCACGTAGCTGTGATGCCTGAACCTAATCGCCAAAACAATATAAATAACACAAAATTAGTATCGGTCTGCGGTCTTGTTTATGACGTGGCAAAAATAAAATCTACAGGTAAAGTCTGTCACACCACAGTACTTCCGTCAAGCCTGGGTGTTTGTCTCCGGGGTTGCAGCTGGATACTAATGCAGTTCGGGGCACAAAAAACACATTTAGGGGGGCTGTGACAAGAAGCTGTGTTGCGCTTTCAAAATAAAAGCAATTTCAAAATTAAATATTTTTCTCCTCGCGGTTTAATTTTTTTTTTTGGGGGGGGGGGGACAAATGCGCCTGTCTCCAATATTGAAGGGGACACATCCCCCCGGTTCCTACGCCCTTGCCTCCATCCCCCTTGATTTGGCAAAATCCTATTCCTCTGTCGCACCCAAAAATCTGTATTATTTTTGTAACAGTTAATATTCTCCCAAAAACATAAATTATTAAAATTATATAAGGCACTCAAGGACAGATACGTATTCAATATTGATATTAGTTTTTGATTAATTTAAATGCAAAAAAAAGCCTTAACAAACTTATTTGACTTATATTGCAAAGTGACGGTCCTGTTTGGGTGTCGCTCTCCGCGGTGCTGAAGTGTGAGTGCACGTTTTAAGTAGGCTACTCAAAACAAATATGCTACGGACTTGAAGAAACCGTTATTAACCCATGACATGGGGTAAGGCACGTGCCCAGATAGGCCCTGAGGGGGGCTTGAGCCCTTTTGCCCCCCAGAGTTTCAAAGTGCTCTGCCCCTCAATAATTGTTTGTTTTGATGATGCAAGTGGATTTCACAAGAAATAACAAGCTGCAAAAGAACAAACTGTTTTCTTTGTTTTCTACACAGAAATGAAATTGAAGGGAAAGTGACTTCAGTCTGAGGTATACTGTATGTTGACAGTAAATGACAGGAGATGTAGGCAGAAATTTGAATTTGAATATTTTTATTGAACTGTTGTTGTTATTGAAGCTTTCAGTTTTTTTTAATGACATCTAATAGTTTGGTTCTTATTGCTATAATATGTAACCCGGCGTCCCCCACCCGAACCCAAGTCCTGCCTGACGATGAAATGAGATGATAGATGTTACAAATTCTTATTAATAAAACCAATAGCTAGTGTCTAATTGCTGTGTGGTTTTAGGGAAACCGGAGCACCCGGAGTAAAACCCTATGATGGCAGAAGCCAGCAGATGAGAAAATAGATTAGATAGAGGCAGGACTTGAGCTCTACATTGTATTCATTCTGAAAAAAGGAAAATTGATTATCAAAACATTTCCCCCAAAATTAATGCTACATTTCACCTAATACTTAATTCTACATTTTAAAGCTGCAGTAAAGGGCATGCAGATGATTTTGCCCACAAAGGAGGAGAATCTAAAGATTGCACAATGATTATTTTGATGGTGTCCCCCCTGCAACTCATGTCAGATGAAGATGACATGAGATGAGATGATAAATGTTACAAGTTCTTATTAATGAAACCAATAGCTAGTGTCTAATTGCTGTGTGGTTTTTGGGAAACCGGAGCACCCGGAGATAACCCTATGATGTCACGCTGAGGTGGCCTTATGAACCCAAGTCCTGCCAAACATTATGGTAACAACAGAGGAGAAGATAGATGACTTGGACTTGAGGCAGGACTTGACATCTCTATTGTATTCATTTTGAAAGAAAAAAAAAAAACATTTTCCTTCAAGATGAATGCTACATTTCACCTAATACCTATTTCTAGTAAAGGGCTTTGACATGACTCTGAGAGTAGCTGAAAGGAACCTGCAGATGACGCCATGCTTTGTTGGTGGTACAATCAAGTAATACCCGAAAAATGATGCAATGCATTTTTCAACTTCTGGTTCCCCTAAATACATTGACACCAGCACCATTTCTGCACAGCCCCACTTTTTGCACAGGTCCTTCATAATTACCTTGTCTAGTTTCTTAAATGTTTTTATGGAGGTGTTAAAATCTGTTCCCTCAACTTCTGCCCATGTGTTTTCAAAGATACGCTGGATGATGACCTCTATGTTACCAATCGTCCAGCTAATTTTAGCCTCGCTGAGTGTACGTGAAACTAGTTTCTCAACAAAAACCCTGACAAACATCTTACGTTTTTCTTCCTGCGGGTTTACATCCATCTGTTCGTTAATATCTATCTGTTTGTTAAAATCTATCTGTTTGTTAACATCTATCTGTTCGTTAACATCTATCTGTTTGTTAACATCTATCTGTTCGTTAACATCTATCTGTTTGTTAACATCTATCTGTTCGTTAACATCTATCTGTTTGTTAACATCTATCTGTTCGTTAACATCTATCTGTGTGTCTATATCTATCTGTGCGTTTCCATCTATCTGCGCCTTTTCATCTATAACAACTTCCATTGGCAAAGGGTCACTCACCTCCACGGCGGTGACCTCCAGCGTCTGTGCTGGTGGCCCAGCCTCCATTAAGGCCAGTGTCACCCTTCTACTGTGGCGGAGGACCTGGGTATTAACCCACCAGCCCATCAGTGCCACAAAACCCCACACTTTGGTCTTAATTGTCGCATACATGTCGTCATGTGATGGAGAAACAGATACACTCCTGCAGGTTGCCCTTCCACTAATTGTTTCTGAGATGATTTCTGGTGTCATCCCATCCGTAATGTGACTGTAGAGGAGATCTGATAGTCCTTGCGTAAATACCAGCATTTTATCGCTGGAAACATTTTTAAATTTACGGAAGACATGAACCTCCTTTCCACTCTCTTGTTCACCCTCCTCTGTCATAAGCAGAGAGTTAACACTATCTATTAGTGACTCCATTGACTTTGTACTTTCAACTTTTGGGTCAAGGTTGAATCTAGTTTTAAGCTTTGTCACTATGTGATAGATAGTAGCTTTGGCAAAGCGCTTTGCAAGGAAGTTCCTCACCTTGCATCCAACACCTTTCATGGCTGGCTTGCCCTTCAGTGTGGATTCTGATTCTGGACTTGGATCTTTTGCTTCTGCCTCCTCTGAACTCTTTTCAATTATGACCTGAGCAATGTCATCTGCTGCAAAATCAATCTCCATGGAGGTTTCTTGGTGAAGCAGCTCATAGTCAGAGTCCGAAACATCCTCCAAAAGAGGTTCCATCATGTCATCGACCTCCTTTCTAATCAGCTCCTGGACAGCCTTTGTGGTTGCTGTCACCAAGCTGTCGTGTGAGGAAACCTTATCCGGGGTCGGCGTTCTTACAGCTCCGACTGTTGACTGAGAGCAGTCATCAGTGAATACCAATTCCTGCTTCTCTTCACTGTTCCTCTGTCTCAGTGGTCGTGGAGAGCACAACACCTTCAGCTTCCCTCCGAATGCCTGTACCATTTTACAGGCATTATTGACCATGGCGTTGAGTTTGCTGGGGGAAGTGACACGCTGATTAATAAAAGGCTCCGCCCTGCCCAGACTGCTGGAGATGGCAGAGTTTACACCATCTGCTATCTCCTGACCCATCAGGTCCGTGAGCCGCTTTGAGCTGTCACTCACAACCTGGTCCGTTACTTCGAGAATCTCAGCGAAGCACTGAGGGAGTTTGTCTCCCAGATTAGAAACTACAAACTCCTCAGACACAATAACATTGATGTCCCTGAGAGCCATCACCAGTTCCTTTACAACTGCTGCTATAACATCTAACAGCAGGTCGGCCAACAATATCTTAGTGGCCTCCTCAGGGGTACCGGACCTTAAAAGGGTCCACTGTTCCTCTGTCATATGATCAAAAAAGTTTTGTATGAGTGGACGAACCCCTTCCACTGTAAACTGTGGCAGCTCCTCTGTCAGAACTGGTACGGCTCCATTAATGGGGACAACTTCCGTATTTTGATCCATTTTGTTTGATGCGTTTTGGTTTTTCTTTTCTAAACTCCTTGTTTTTTTTAGTTTTCACGAACTGTTTGGTTAGTATGCGACCGGCTGCAAAGAAGACCAAGAATGTTTTGACCAAAGGAATTCCCTAGAATTGAAAGTCTAATGTTCAGGTGACATCATCACCTGAGATCAAAGGATCTTCAGAAATTAAAGGAATAATGTACCTGAAGCTCCGCCCCTCAAACCAGCCAGCTAAGAGATCAAAGGATTCTGTTCCAGAAGCTCCGCCCCTCAAAACAGTGACAAAAATAAATAAAAAAAGTTGCAGCCTAGCAACAGTTGCTAAGCTGCAGCACTTTTTTTTCAGCTTCATTTTCATGGGAGTTTGATGGAAACATTAAAGTAGGCCTCTGAGTTTATTAACCCCAGTGATAGCTGTCATTTAAAGGTGGGGTATGCTGGTCAAGCACAGATCCTCTTTGTGTGTTGTCTGCAAGTCTGTCAAACATTTCGGCTGTCCAATTTCAAACAGTCCCTCGCACTTCCGCCATGACGTCACATCCTGGCTCTAAGGTGCTGGGAAGTGTAGTTACTAACATAACACTCATAAACTTAGCTACAACATGTCAACATTCAACTCTAGTAAACAAAATATTACAAACACAGAGTGGATCACACATGTGCCCGCAACAGTCCCTCTCCCTAATAAGACAACAAACAAGATATACTAAGATCGTTTTGATTTTTCTTTCTCTCTCTTCACCCCTTTTCTTTTTTAAAAGATATTTTTGGCATTTTTATGCTTTATTGATAGTGTAGAGACAGAGTTGAAATGGGACAGAGAGGGGAGTGACATCAATTAAATTTTTTGACAATCAAACCCGGGTCTGCTGCTGGCCGAGGCACGTGGGGGGGACGCCCTACCAACTGAGCTAAGGCCGCCCCCTTTTCCCCCCTTTTCTGCTATTAATTTTTTTTATATATATATTTTTTTTCATAAACCTCCACCTGAAGCCTACAGTTATTTATAATCTGTTTGTCCCTTTCGTTTAGACCTAAAACCAAGAGTTGTCAACTGGGTATTACATTCAAAACTGTAACCTCCCTCTCTTTAGTACACTGATAAATGAAAATTCAGAAGAGACATATATTCATGTGCCTGTGGCTGTAAATAAAAAGGACTGAACTGTTGTCTGCTATTTAATAAACGTGGAAAAAGTGAAAAGCTGTGAACACTTCCATATGAACTGTATAACCATTTGTTTACTGGTTTTAGTAACATTATTTAGTAATATTTTGATAGTCCAACTAACAAAATATTAATTTAGCCTATACTTAAATAGGCCTAGGCTATTATAAATTAACTAGGAATAATATAGTCGATTCAGGACTAAATACAAAGCTACAGAATTGCGCACACACACACACACACACACACACACACACACACACACACACACACACCAGTGGCGTCACCTCATTGGTTCCCTAACACTGTAGTAGACAATAGCACTTCTACTAGAATTATTCTCTTCTTTTACTAGATTGCTACAACTGCTGACACTTCATGTTTACACTGAATTTTTGCCTATTTTGCTTCCATAACATGTCTTCTTTCATACTAATCAAAGGTCCGAAATGTACATTTAGTCGTTCATTTTACTATAACTTGTCTGTTACCGCGTCTGTATATTTCTCCAAGACAACCATAGTTTCTTTCAATACTCTGAACAAAAAAAAATCTCAACTTCTAAAGGGAAGGAGGGGTTGGGGTGTGCTCTCTGCAGCCAAACAAGTTAAACCCTGGTCTAATGTGAAGTTCAACCCAAAGAATAGGCTGCAGAAAGCTGCATCTATATGGTTAATTAATGATTGCACTGCAGCATGTTGAAGAGCATATTCTCGAAATATCTCTCAATGAAAAATGGCACCCTCTGTCAAACAGGAGCCACCCACATCCAGAGACTCACCAAGATCCGTACACCTGCCTATTCCACTTCATGCTCACGGAGATGGCAATCAATAATTTTCAACCATGGCGAAAAACTATGGTTTTACATATCCACGTCTTAAATCGAATTACAATGGCTGGAGTTGTGTTTCTCTAATTATTTTGATAGTAGCCCCTCTCCCAAGAATGACTAGCTGCAATCAGTCTCCTTTGACAATCAAGAACTATTGAAAATCTAAGAGAGGCCATCATCCTATAACACTTCCAGTTCATGACTGATAGAACAGGTAGGAACGTTCACCAAAGGGAATAATAACCTTGTAACATTTTCAGGCTAAAATGAAACTGTGTGTGAAGCTGGGGCTGATAGCTGAAAATATTGAACCTTGCAAAATCTTCAATGATCCTCACCAGCCTCACATATGCACCATTTTGACATTTTGGTAAAATATGATGAATCACTTTTATGCATGAAAAGGTGTCAAATAGCACCAAACATTTTTTTTTGATTGCTTTTGTTGTATCTTTCCTTTACCCAAACACCCACCTGTCATGAATGCCAGAGAGCGCCTGCCTTGATTTGAAACCGTTATCCCTTGGCTTTAACTGAATCACAGTGGGTCTGAGAATTTGATTTAGTTGAAGCATGATTGATTATCATATGCATAGCCTATTTAGTTCAACCCACTTGTAGCCTAATTCAGGCTAACGTAATACCTCGACAATTAAATGTTCATATAACACTGAATGTGAATAAGTATTATAATAATACATGAAATAGAGAACATGACTATACAAATTATTGAATACATACAAAATAATACCATAAACATAAAAGGCATTAAGAGGTTAATAAGGTTGATGTAAAATATAACCCACACCAGGTTGATTATACTGGTAGACTATAGCCTAGACATTTTCGAGGAGATGTTGCTCTATGGTTGCGAGTATGTGGCTCTTAAAAGAGCCGTTGTTGGCGTTTGTAGATGTGGTCAGTTTAAGCTCTCTCGCCACGGATGCGGCGGGCCAGCTGGATGTCCTTAGGCATAATGGTGACTCTCTTGGCGTGGATTGCGCACAGGTTGGTGTCCTCGAACAGGCCGACCAGGTAAGCCTCGCTGGCCTCCTGCAGAGCCATGACAGCGGAGCTCTGGAAGCGCAGGTCGGTCTTGAAATCCTGAGCGATCTCCCTCACCAGGCGCTGAAAGGGCAGCTTGCGGATCAGCAGCTCGGTGGATTTCTGGTAGCGACGGATCTCTCTCAGAGCCACGGTACCGGGCCTGTAACGATGGGGCTTCTTCACTCCGCCGGTGGCGGGGGCGCTCTTGCGGGCAGCTTTGGTGGCAAGCTGCTTCCTGGGAGCTTTTCCTCCGGTGGATTTACGTGCTGTTTGCTTGGTTCTAGCCATTGTAGTTGGTCGTTCTTGTCTGTGTGCTCAGCGATAGAATGAATGAAGTCAGACGGCGAACAGCGGCTTTATAAAGGAACCGCCAGAGCGAGCTCAGCGTTGATTGGACCAGACGGAGAAGCGCGCGCTGTAGCTGATTGGATAAAATCAAAGTAAAGCCCTCCTCCACAGTGGACTGATCACATTATTGTTGCTTTCTATACTTTTGTAGCCTATACATATTTAATATTATTGTTTTCTAATTTTAGATAAGCAGACCTGCATAGTTGATGTTAAATATCGTTGATTGATTTGCGTTGTTGTCTTGTTTAACTGTAGGCCTAGCTTAGAGGGCCCACTTATTGTGATAGTTTAAAAAATATCAGCATGATTTCTACATCTTAATCTAAATATTTTCTAAATTACGGTCACCACAGAGCACCATATGAAGCCATTACTCCCTGTAGCCATCAAACTGGACAACTCCCTTTTTATAATCTGTTTTCATGTGCCTATTAGTGCAATAATTTAAATATACACATCAGTAATCATTATTACAGCTGTTATATTAACCAGATATTAATATTGTAGGCTACTTGGTGCTTTTATATTAGGCCTAAATATCTCATATTAGGAAAAAGTTATTCCCAGTAGGCCTACTTACATTGTGTACTGTCTTGTATTGTTCAGATTTATTTACCTCTTACACACTTCTAGCTTAAAACGACATTGATGCAATTTTGCATTTTTTTGACTATAGACCTGATGTATTATATATGGACCTGTGTCTGCAATAAAGCTTGTATTATTTCTACACGGGCATATTGTAAATTGGAGCAACAGTAACAAACCGAATTTCTCCTCAAGGATCAATAAAGCATTTGTGATATATATTGATTCAGCTCATCTAAATATGAATTTGTTGATGAAATGAAATGCTGCATTGAAGGCTATTTTGTGTGAGTGTTTGGGTGCAACACTTGATGAAAGACTATTTATCTCAGGCATGAAGCAGGAAGATCTCTTTAGTAGAAGTTGTGTGGCTCTTAAAAGAGCCTTTGGTGATTTCTATTGAATGAGTGAGCCGCTTTACTTCTTTGCCTTCTTAGCTGCAACTTTCTTTGCGGGAGCTTTCTTCACCGGGGTTTTCTTGACAGCGGTTTTTTTCACAACCTTTTTAGCAGGAGCCTTCTTGGGACTCTTCTTCGCTGCGGGCTTCTTGACGGCTTTCTTGGCCGCTGCCTTCTTGGGAGACTTCTTGGCTGCTACTGCTGCTTTCTTTGCTGCTGGTGCCTTCTTCTTTGGAGACTTCTTGACGGCGGGCTTCTTGGCTTTAACAGGGGCTTTCTTCACCACTTTCTTCGCTGGTTTGGCGACTTTCTCCTTCTTGGCGACCTTGAAAGAGCCGGAGGCCCCGGTCCCTTTAGTCTGGCTCAGAGTCCCGTTGGACACCAGTTTGGTCACGGCGGTGTTGATTCGTCTGTTGGCCTTAGCCACATCAACGCCCTTAGCGGCCAGAACCTTTTTGACTGCCGAGAGAGAGACGCCCTTGCGCTCCTTGGACTCGGCCACGGCGCTGAGGATCAGCTTCGGGAGGGTGGGTCCATCCTTCTTGGGCTTGGCAGCAGCCTTCTTCTTCGGGGATTTAGCCGGGGCTTTGACCGGGACAACTGCTGGAGCGTCTTCTGCCATCTTTACTGTTTGCTGTGTTCGTCTGTAAGTGTCTGAATGGAGCGCACGAGGCGGAACTTATACAGCACATGAGAACCGTGGAGTGTCAACCACACAGCCGCTCTGCTGCCCGGCTCAAATGTGGCGACACTTTGTGTTTTCTCCACCACATTTCGGGGATAATACTCATGTAATATAAATGTTTAACACCATAAATGTTGTTACAATAGTGACACAACGTTGTTCTTTTCAAAATAAGCTCATGTTTGGAGCCGAGAAGACGTGTATTTGACTCCAGGAAGCGTCTAACCTCTCCCATACACCGTCACTTTGTGCAACTCACAGCGACTTTCCTTCACATTTCGTCTCCTAAAATGGTTAAAAGTGATTTGTATTCAATGTGAAAGTGGTGGTCCAGATAAGAGAGATATATGAAGATAGAATAAAAGTGAAATCGCTTCAGTGGCGAGTTTAATTTTGTTTAAATCAGAGCTGTTTTGGGTGGAAGTAAACACACGGATGCTGCCGGTGACTCGGGCAGTCAGACGGACTACTGACAATATGGATCCGCTGGTTAAAGACTTTGTTTCCAGCAAATGCTTTATTTTTTAAAAATACTTTATTTAGGCTATACATTTTTTAACTTGTTTTAACTTCTTTGCTTTCCCTGAAATCTCATATCGAATTTTCTCAACAAATTTCAGTGCCAATATGAGCCAGATGTCAAAACAGGGGGCCAAAAACATGAAGAGACAGACAATGCGATGTAATAAAATAATAATTAGCCCATCATATTTATTAATTCTGCACTGAGACATGGATTCAATACTTTAATCAGATCCAGTTTGTGCACGTTCTTGGGTATATATTTACTTGACTTGATATATTTATGACTATATCAATATATATATATATATATATATATATATGTATATATATATATATATATATATATATATATATATAAAAAGTGTACATTTTTAAATTATAACACCAATCCCCAGCTGATTGAAGAGACTGGGTTGTTATCAGAAATGGAATGAGTAGGGTAATATATATGCTGTTGCAGTGTACACACACAGCCATAGTATGGTTCATACAACTATAGAATAATGTCATATTACTTGAATACTTTTTACTGTTTACTAATCTGCTCACAAAAAGCACAACGTAACACTTGTACTGCTTGCAATACATTTGACTATGTACAGCAACCCTTGTGTGGAAATGGACTATGGACATGTTTTCTTGATATAAATTGTATACATTTGCATAGGCCCACTAAATAATCTAGCCTACAGAACAGAATTCATTGACAGATTAAGTGTGCCAAGATCAGTAATATGAGTAAAAAAAATCTTAAAATATTTAACCAAACAAACGAACTTGCCTGTGACACATTTATAGAGGCAAATATTGACAAATGTATTTTTCCCCAAATCTCTTCCTTCTCATAGAATCCTAAAAGTTTTAGTGCAACTTCTTGTCTATGATGTGCATTTAACTGTAGGCTGCAGGAACATGGAACGGTGCTGTGGGCAAAGTTCTGAAAATAACAGGACTTCATTAAGGCAGGATGTAGTTAATAATATATTCTATAATGTATAAGAATGGTTAGTCCTTATATAACTTACTGCTGGTCGACATTCTTTGCAACACTTGTAGACCTCATTTAAATATATATATAGATTTAAATATATATATATATATATATATATACATATATATATATATTTTTTTTGTCATAAGTAAATCTAGGAAAGTAGTATCTCTTTGCTGATGTGGGTGGCTCTTAAAAGAGCCTTTGTGTTGCTGGTAAACAGCGGGGTGGTTTACTTGGAGCTGGTGTACTTAGTGACAGCCTTAGTCCCCTCGGACACGGCGTGCTTGGCCAGCTCACCGGGCAGCAGGAGGCGGACGGCGGTCTGGATCTCCCTAGAGGTGATGGTTGAGCGCTTGTTGTAGTGGGCGAGGCGGGAAGCCTCACCGGCGATACGCTCAAAGATGTCACTCACAAAGGAGTTCATGATGCCCATGGCCTTGGAGGAAATGCCGGTGTCGGGGTGGACCTGCTTCAGGACTTTGTACACGTAGATGGCATAGCTCTCCTTCCTGGACTTGCGCCTCTTCTTGCCGGTCTTTGTGGCTTTAGAAACAGCTTTCTTGGAGCCCTTCTTTGGGGCTTTGACGGTGTCTGCTGCTCCAGGCATGATCGTATCAGCGAAGATCAACTGACTAGCATGCTGCATTGACGTGGGGGCGCTAGATTTGTACGTGCCTGTTGCAAATGTCAGTGTGCTGTTGCTTGCACACGATTGGCTGTTAATGTGATCTAGACTGAGCATGTGCAGACACACGGTGAGGGTTACCGACTACAAACAAAGAGCTTTTCTTGTTTTTCTCTAAATTGAAATTTGATCAATTATATAGGTTACAATATGACTGCAGTGAATGAAATGGTAACTCATTAGAAATATACATTTATGTTAGAATGTAGCCTATAGTTATGGAGGACTCCTCAGTTTCTAACATTTTCAAAAAGCCCACCTCAAAGTACAAATAGGCTATTAAAAAATAATTACTAATGGTGCATAAACATGTAAGCTGGTCACAGGTGAAGGTACTTTTAATTGCTCTGTTGTTCAATATGTAACAATGTATCATCATAAACTGATCACGTTTGGTGTAGGCTATATGAAGTCCTTGTATACAAAGTAACACATAACTTTACTAGTTAAAGAAATTGTGGAGCAGTTCATTTTTCTCTGTGGAATGTATAGTGAAGAAGGATAAAGTAGCAAATAGAATACTTGTGTCAATATATTAGTGGAACCAAGCCACTCAAGTCAAGTCAGTCTGTAAACTTAGTAGTGTTCTTCACACTGAGGCTAATATGTGAAAACTATTCTATTCAAATCGAATCACGTTTTAACACATAGCAGTGATCTGTATGTGTTCATCTTCATACGGGGAACATAAAAAACGAAATGGATTATAAAATGTAATAGTATATAGGCTACATTCATTTGGTGCTTAATACATTCATTTGGTGCTTAATGTCTTCTCAAATGTTTCACAGGATTCAGTGGCTGCCATCAATGGGTTAGTAGCCTATCAAAATACATTATTGAGCACACTATAAACAGTTTGGTAAATAAATGTGAGTACAGTTAACATGTTTACACTTGTGCGATTTCACTGTAGACTTTGTTTGATATGCCTATAGCATGGCTGGATGGGCAGTCACTGCACTAGTAGAAGTTTCTGCACTAATTGATTGGACATATAATCTATGCTAAAAGCATTTAGATTACATTATGATGGCTACATGTTGACACAAAAGGGAAATGCTCTTTGTATGAAGTGTGTGACTCTTAAAAGAGCCTTTGTTTTCCGGGATCGTTATTGGGTCGGTATGAGTTAACCTCCGAAGCCGTACAGGGTGCGGCCCTGCCTCTTCAGAGCGTACACCACGTCCATGGCGGTGACGGTCTTCCTCTTTGCATGCTCGGTGTAGGTGACGGCGTCACGGATGACGTTCTCCAGGAAAACCTTGAGCACACCGCGGGTCTCCTCGTAGATCAAACCGGAGATACGCTTCACTCCACCACGGCGAGCCAGACGGCGGATGGCGGGTTTGGTGATCCCCTGGATGTTGTCACGGAGGACTTTACGGTGACGCTTAGCGCCTCCTTTTCCTAGCCCTTTGCCGCCTTTCCCTCTGCCAGACATCGTTGCTTCCGCCTTTTGGTTTCGACTTTACAAAGAAGAATGAGCTTGAAGCTGCTTGACTCGGTATTTAAAGCGTAGCTGCGGACGTAAGAGAGGATGGGGGCGGGACTTGCGGTGGGAGGCCGTTAACCATTTGCAGCTGTTTCTTTTTTGAATTTTTTACTTTGTTGCCAAATTCTTCAAATTTTTTACTTTTAATTGAACCTTTGTGATCATGGACTTCTTTAATTTATATTCATATTAGTATAGAAGTTTAGCCCATATGTAACATTAACCTTCTGTCCAGTGTGTCCACTTCCAAAACATATTGTAGCCTATAGATATAGGATATAATAGGTTACTGGAAAGATAGTTTACTCTAAACTATTTACTTATTGCACATAATAAGATATTAGTTACAGCGTGTCACATATGAAGTTAGAAATGCAAAGTATTTGGATACAGGACTGAGGACAGGACCAGTCTGAATATTTTAATAACATATTTCATAAGATTTATTTTTTAATCTCAATGCAAGAAACAAATAGTGGAAATGGTATTTTTTTGCAAAGGGAGGATCAAAGTAATTTAAAACAATAATTTACATGTCATCTGTAATGTTGACATCAGGCATTGTGTGTTTGGGCATGTCTTTCTATAACAGCTGCTTGTTGACCATGATAATAGTTTCCATTACAGTATTCATAGCCTATCCACAGACTGACTATACACTTTAGGTAATGTGCCAAGAGGCTTTCATTGTGGAACAGCTTTAGATTTTAAATTTGATGAAGAATAAACAGATTAGCTCTAAAACAAAGTGTGAGAAAATATGTTTGTGTGTAGTCCAACTGTTGATGCTTATAAAACAATAGTGAAGGGTTGAGGCTGTAACTTTAGTTCGGATTTTCAAACAACCAATTGAAGGTTTACTCTTTAGTGAAGTGGGTGGCTCTTAAAAGAGCCTTTGTTTTAGGTGAATCAGCCTAGTGTTTACTTCTTGGCGACCTTCTCGGTCTTCTTGGGCAGCAGGACCGCCTGGATGTTGGGCAGTACGCCGCCCTGAGCGATGGTCACTCCGCCCAGCAGTTTGTTGAGCTCCTCGTCGTTGCGGACGGCCAGCTGCAAATGACGGGGGATGATTCTGCTCTTCTTATTGTCGCGGGCAGCGTTTCCAGCCAGCTCCAAGATCTCAGCGGTCAAGTACTCAAGCACCGCCGCCAGATACACGGGAGCTCCGGCTCCGACGCGGTGAGCATAGTTGCCTTTTCTCAGTAGCCTGTGGACACGACCCACCGGGAACTGGAGACCGGCACGAGAGGAGCGGGTCTTTGCCTTTGCTCTGACTTTACCAGCACCCTTGCCGCGACCAGACATGATGTAGGAGTAATTATTTCAACGAGTGAGACGAAGAAAATGTGCCGAAGTCAAGAATGACCCGACTATATATTACCACACTGCTGGTCGTTGATTGGTTGGATAGAACCTAACTGTGATCGGCCAATCAGAAAAGAGGTCGTGTCATTGTCCTATCGGAGTCGTTGAAAGATTTGTTTACAAAATCTTAAATTATTTTATCAATGGACAAGTTAGTCAATAGTTAAGCAGTTACACCACATACAAATGAACTAATTTAATAATATGTAAAATATGAAGCAGCTACTGTCTGTTGGTGAATCTCACAACAATAGGAATATCCCAAATGTCACATTTTAATTAATTCTCTTTTCAGCAGTGATTGAAGTCTTGATCAAAGGATTTCCAAGCATTTGAGTTCAGCTTAGCCTTTCATATTTTGAACCAGGCCATTGTTCAAATATTGCTCCTCGGGAATATATATAGAATATATAGTTCTTTAGTGGAGACATGTAATTCATGTACACATTTTGGGTGCACTTGATCATCTGTATGAATGATATCAATTTGGAGTAAAATATCCCCATCTGAAAATAATGTCAATGAAAAAAGTGATTTACGTAGGCCTACTGCTCATATATGTGCCATCTAGGCTGTCTAATTAGAAAATATAATGTATTGTAATGATGTCATTAAATATGAAATTCCACAGCCTGAGATGGCTCATGTTTGTGAAGTTTAAAACTGTCTTCAATCCAAGCCAATTAAAAAAAAAAATCCAATTCAATAACAATTTTTACTTTTTAAAGTTGAATAGGCACCGATGTCATGAAAGGAGTACACTGTTCTACTGATGTGTGGTAGATGCCCTCCACCACCAGGTGGCGGTATGGTCTAATGTTTTTTTTTCTTTTCTATTTTTATTCTAGGCAAATCCACTTTCTTTTCTTTCATTTTTTACTTTTCATATACTGTTACATTTTTGTACAAACTAATTATTTATCATCAGTGACAAATAAGAAGTTATTGAATGAGAATACTTCTCTTTTCAATTGGTCAACTTACATAAAACCTGATTTTAAAACAACACACACACTTCCAGAGCATTGAATAACATTAACCATCACAAAACTATTGTTTCATATCTTTGTTTTGTTTCTGCATTGAGCATAAGCTAAGCACACATCTAGAGTATCATTTTATAATTCATGTTAACAACAAATCACCCTTGTGTTTTGATGACCATTGTAAAATTATAACGGGTTACATTTTAATTTGATTTTAGAGGGACTTTTTATCACATGTATTACATTTTACTACTGCATTTCTCTGGTGTACATGACTCGCTGGTTTTCTGGGTGATGCACACTGTCTAAGTTTGTTCATAACAGCACAGCAGGGATTAAGTTGCTTTGGTTGAGCACAGGTGGATGCAGGCTGTGGGAGCATGAGATACATCAAAATACCAACACAAATGACAACGCATGAATCCAGGATTACCAACTACTGCGCATTGAGCTGAGTCAGTCATGGCCAGGCTCTCGGCCACGTGACATTATATGATACATGTTACTTTATGAAGTTTAAAAAAGGGCATTGTTAGGAGCTTTGCTCAACACAAACACTTTTCTCTCCGAATTGTCACTCCTGTATATTGAAAAAATTAAAATCATGCATAAACTTTTTGAATTGGCATTTTGAGGACAGGTTAAGTATAATTTTAATTAAAAAAAATTAACCTGCATGTGGCACTTCAAACATTTGAATCGCAGCTTAAATTCTGACAATTACCGAGAACTTACAGTCAACACACATAAAAGTTCTCAATTCTTTTAAAGGAACCAAATTTCATTTAGTCCAGACATTAAATCTGCATTAATGGGTATATATATATATATATATATAGATATATATATATATATATAGATATATATATATATATATAGATATATATATATATATATATATATATATAGATAGATAGATATATAGTGACAGTCAATCTAATTATGTGTAACGTGAAAGGTGTTATTTATGGATATAAACCAACAGAGTTATCTCACTACACATCCCCTCTTTAGCCTCTAGAAGTTAGCTTTCTTTTAGCTTGCTAAACCCACTGTAGCTATACTACCTCTTCAGCAGCAAACGACAGCAGTAGCTGGTGAGCAAGGTGAAGCATTTAGCAATTAGATCATTTTGTGAATGGGATTTTTTCAACCACAGAAAACGAGAGCGGCCATTCTTGTACAGATTTTTATAATTCCGTTATGTCGTGAGCAAGAGATAATGGTATCAAAAAATATACAAGCATGCGCACAATGCTAACAATCACTGCTATTACAGTACTTTAAACTATTGCTGGAACCTCCACAGCAAACACATATTTCACCCTGGCAACACCAATGCATAGGCTATATTATTACTATCACAATATAAAAAAGTACTGCCATCCCCACAAACATTATCGGGTACATGTCCTATTCAGTGCACCCTTTTTAAATTAAAGTGAAAATGTGTTGGTTCTCTCTGCCAGAAGACTAAAGCAATTAAAGAGTTGTTTAATTGTGTTGCAGTCAGTGGCGACCTGACATGATTAACTAGACCAGGGCTGCTTGTGTGTAAATCATTTTATCTGCAGAACATGATAACTTCATATCTCCCCTTCACCTCCTCATCACTCACTCACCAGTTTGTCTCCACCTTCCTCTCCTCATTGTTGACACAGCTGTGTGTGTGTGTGTGTGTGTGTGTGTTTTAATGTCACCACACACCATGTCATTTCTCAAATAAAGAACACTTCCATCTTCTCCCAGAGTCATTGTGAAAGTAACCTGGTAAATACTATCAATTATTAATTATAACAGCAATGACAGTATGTAGAGCAACTGCTAACAAAGAGGGGGAGCGTGTCTATGTTCCCACATTTATAAGTAATCTAACTATATAATAAAGAATAGTATGCGTGTGTGTGTGTGTGTGTGTGTGTGTGTGTGTGTGTGTGTGTGTGTGTGCGCGTGTGCGTGTCTCTCCTATTCTAACCTCTCCCTGTCCCCTTATCCTAATCACCAAGCTGTAATGCCTGAACATAATTTTTAGAGACAAATAGGGCTATGGGACCACCAGGCTGTGGGACCATCGGGCTATGGAAACATACAGGGATGACCCCCCCCCACCCCCCCAAAGGGTAATTCACCAAACAGCGATCAGGCTATTATGAAGGCTCAGGTCAATGGGATACATTGCATGGGCATGAACTCTCAACTCTGGGATCTTGACTGTGTGTTGAGGGCTCAATTGCTAACAGAAATGTGTTAAAAATGTCAAAAATGTGGGGAAATATGCTCATTTGCAGAGAGTAAGAGGAACAGATTGATATCAGTTTTTTACAATATGAGGCCGGGGCCAGCACCATGTCTTTTCATAGCCTCAGCATAAAGAACATGGGGAACAGCTGTCCTTTTTCTGTCCAAAGATTAAACATTAGCATCAACACTAAAGCCTGCTTATGAACTGCATGATAGTATTATATGTTTAGGGGCTGCAATCTCATCTAACCCTCTTCCAGAGATCGAATAAGTGTATTTCCTAAAATCTTAAACTACTGTATTCCTTTATTGCTCGACAATGGTGATGTGGATGATTGGGCAAGACATGCAAATTACAGCTGACTTCGGGAAGAAAAATGTATGTAATTGCTTGTTCATTTACTCGCCTCTGTGCTTTGGGTCGAAACAATACTCTGAACAGTGCCGTTGTTTCAGGGAAGTGATGCCAAGCCACACACACACACACACACACACATATTTGTACATTTCACTGGACCTAAGCTTGGCTACATTTGACCAAAACCAGTGCCTCAGTAAGATTAATTCTTGTATAGATCCAGGGACACATGGGTTAAGACGTCCAAATTATACACTACACACGCATTAATAAATTATACTGTATGCAAGCTTGCTCTTGTAGCCACACAAAACACATTCACTACACAGAAGAACATGCTTAAATCACACCAACTTTCACCTTAACACTTGACAGATGCTTATGTATGCAGTGCACACATAAACATTAAAATGCCATCGGACAACACACTGCACCCAGACACATCTCTTTCTCTAAGAGACGTCAAAGCAAAGGTTTCTGCAGCAAGTGATTGAACGATCTAATAAGGAAGTGTAGGGAAGCATTCATTCGTATTTACTACCAGTAATCATTACCTGTAGTGGTTACCAGCAGAGAGCTGTAACATATGGTGCAAATTAATGCAAAAACAGCGCACATGCCTGCACAAACACATCAAGTCACATACTGTCTCAGGGGAGCAATAGGCCTACATTTTTTTGCTGTTTCATAGCTTAGAGCCAGCTGCCATGGCTTTACAATATACTTTTTTTATATATATTAATCAGCAGCTAATAAGGATACAGTATTTTTTTGACAAGAAAGAAAAATCAATTGAATTATTTTTTTTAAAGATATTTTTTGGCATAGTTATGCTTTATTGACAGTGTTAAGAGACAGAGGTGAAATGGGGCAGAGAGGGGAGTGACATGCAGAGAACGACCGTGGGCGGGAATCGACATTTTGGAAGAGCCGCTCATCACCTGAGCACAGCTGCCCTCATCTGACTAAGAGTTGTGGTCAACAGGGTGCTCTTTATCTGACGTGGCTTCACTTTGTGATTTAGCGTGATCATATCGGTCAGTTTCTTTTTAGAATAAAAGCAGATAAGCAGACAAATGGCCAACAAAGAGATACAGTCCCACTGGAAGAGAAAGCTTTTGGCAAAAACAGACAACAAGAAAAACAAACTGCTCTGGTTTTATCTGTAGATTTAGTTTGTCCTGATATAAAATATCAGCCTAGCTAGAGCTAAGAAAGAAATGCCAAACTCACGGGAGCAGATCAAGCACTCAAATGTGTTTCTTTATTTGTCATTGCCCGTGCTGACGTCCTTGCTCGGTCGTTTGCGTCTCCTGGCTCATTTTGGTTTGCATCTGCCATGGACCCACAGCATGAGAAAAGGTTGAATGAGGTTGGATAGGAGGGAGGGAAAGGTGAGATGAGTCTTGATCAGACTAATAAAAGCTGATTGGATCTGCAGCAGAATGGTTGGGCAGTGAGGCCAGAAGCTGCCTTTTGCCGTCCCCAATTCTGGGCCTGGGTGTTCCTTTCAATTTATTTTTTTACCAAACAAAGCTCATTTATCATGTGGCCGCACGAGAATGTTTCTTTTGACTTTTTTACAACAGTGACACTCTGTGTTATTTGAAATACAGTGGAGAGATATGCCACTAAAGTCATGAGGAGGCCAAAATTGAACCTTGCCAACTCGTCTGATGTGCATATATTCAGTGGTCATCGATATTTAAATGAAAACAAACCTTTTAACAAAGATTGTTACCAAAAAGTCAAAATGTATTGTGAAATGTGGCAACATAGAGCTGTGAACATAGACACGCTCCCGCCTACAGTACACTAGCGTGGATTCTCAAGGGGTAGTCTACTTTTCGAACCCATCACAAAATTATAAGTAGCAAGCTAATGACATGGTCCTTGCTGTTTGAAAGAATGTAGGTTAACGTTGCTGCTTTTTAGGTAGTAGACTATAGTTGCTTGATAACTAACTAGTTCATTACTGCATTACAAGATCAATGCTGTCTCTTGCTGATCCATGTAGAAGACATGGAACAGTTAGTGACAATCTAACCAAAACCAACTGTGAAGAAGATACTATTGAAGCTGTAGCCTCAGTTATATGATGTAAGCAAGTTTAAAACATGATTACAGGCTCTAATTTAAAAACATATCAGCTGGAAATGTTCAATATCCCACTGGAGTTAGATGTTTAGTTTTTAGTGTTAGCTTAGGCTACACTAGATAGATTGACCAATAAAGTCAGAGACATTCCAGTTCGACACAATGGTTGAGAAGTGTTTTGGTATACTTCAATATTAAAATGGAAAACCCAATTGTTCAACAAACGAATGAAAAGATTTCTAGTTGCAAATCTCCCACTGTTGCAAACAACAAAGAGATCATAAATGTCAAACTTTTACACAAGACAAAAGTTAATTTGTTGTGTGTTTCGGTTGTTTATTTGATTGCATTCATTTTCTTCCTCGTCTGGGTGTCGTTATAGTATATTTAATACCAGCATTGTTATGTTGATTATTATTCTGGATTTTATATTGGCTTTTTTGGTCCTTCTGAGCAACAGTCCTACTGGAGTAAAATGTCCTAAGCAATTAGCCTTAAATGGATTAGAGAAATCTTGTAGTGTTGTCTTTGTCTATCCCTAAAGAAAGTGGCGACAGCCAGAGAAATATGTCTCTTATTTTGTTAGGCAGAAGCTTATCCCTCGGTGGATAGATGGTTGCCTACATAAGTTTAGCTTCAGTTTTGACCACAGACACAAGAGCTAACTGTAAAACACAAAAGCAGAGAATACATGTTTAATCATCATGTTGCACTGCTTTGAAACCAAATTTCATCTAAGTCTTTGTTGGTTCATTAAAATAAAATTAGAAGAGGCAAAACTCTATGTTGTAGAACACTCTATTCCATATCATTTTCATATAATTTCCATTGACAAGAGATATCTTAAAGAGCTGTGTAAACCAATAGATCTGCTGCAGGGAATTTTACCCTGGTGCCACCCTTGCTTATCACCACTAAGATGTAGGCTGAATGCTGCCAAAATAATGCCCTAACATATTGTCAGGGAAAACCCAGTGCTCAACACCATGCCTCTTTAGAAATACATTACAAATCAAAACCCTCATGTTGCTCATCTTACTCAGCTCATCCTGCAGATTCAGATCTCTCCCAGAGCTAAAAGTAAACTCACAGCACTTTACAATCGGTTTTGTTCTGGGAAAACAGGCGACGACTCTTTAGTGGAAACAACTCACACACTGAGTTCTTGAGGTTGTAGATTCTTGAACTTTTATATCCACATAATCTTCATTGTTTGTTATATGGAAATGTCTTTCCCACCCCCATGGGCACTGAAAGTAGATTTAGAAAGCAATACATTTAAGCAGCTAGTCAATGCTCGAATGAGATATGAAAACAGCAGTGTTACTGGCCATAATGTGAATTATTAAACATCACCTCTGAGACCTGTATTGGCAAGCAGCTGCTGAAAGGGACTGAAGTTCAAAATAGCCGAAGGCAGTTCCCAACCGTGGGTATCAGCAAGTGGCATCCATGTTGCCTGGGAGAGATGGAGAGATGCAAAGGCGGATAATGTGCTTCTATGTGTTTCTCAACAGCGAATGGTGATTGTCATTTTAAGGTCCTGACTTAACCTCAGAGTGGTAGGATGGCCTATAGGAAAAGGGGGCCAACCAGTAACCATGAAGTCGCTGGTTCAATCCCCGGCACCGGAGAGGAGGTTGTTACTTGTAATACTATAGTGGTGGCTGGTAGTACACCTACAGTGCCCAGCATCTCTACCATTGTGTTCTACTGTCCTTGAGTAAGGCCTTTAACCCTAAAACTGCTCCAGGGGCGCTGTACTATGGCTGACCCTGCTCTCTGACCCCCTCCAATGTGTGGTAACTTGAGAGGGGATATGCGAAAGGACAAATTTCAATGTGCTGCTTTATCTAAATTGACTTATAAAGATAACTTAACTTTAGATGGACATGATTATCCATCTATTTTCCCTTAATATCCAACTGTCAGCCATAAAAACCTTGGTCCAGACGGACGTATCTTCACAACTGGTGGATTGCTATAAAACGTTTGGACACTTGGTGATCCCATGAATTTTCATCTATAGCCCCGAACAGATTCAAGTTTAGACATCTCACATTAAATATCTCAAAATCTGCTAGATGAGTTTAGCAAACTTATTTATTTTTCATTTACAGGAATTCATGGTCCCCTGAGGAGAAATCCAAAATGATTTTTGTGATTTTATAGTAAAACAGCTTTGACAGCTATTGGATTGGATTGTGTCGATCCTGTAGGCCAGTGATTTTCAACCAGTGTGCCGTGAGAGATCGTCAGGTGTGCCGTGGGAAATGATCTAATATCACCTAATTAACCATTGTCAGGTGTCTTTGTGTGAGGGAATGGGAGCGGAACATAAAGTCGTATTGCTCCACACGGAGGTCTGGTGGCTGTCGCGCGGCAAAGTGCTGGCCCGTGTGTATGAGCTGCGAGAGGAACTTAAAGTTTTACTGACAAACGAGAGGTCCGATTACTCAAAGCTGCTTGCAAATGATGAGTGGTGTGCAAAGCTGCAGGGCTCCTTTCTTTATATGTCCATGCTCCAGACTGAGACCAAATACTCGCATTTTGCGACCATTTTTTGAGACAGTGCGAGTAGCCTACTTTTTTCAACTAGGGGCACGCGCGTGACAGGGAAATTCGCTGACATATTTTTTCATCAGTATTATTATTATTATTATTATTATTATTATTATTATTATTATTATTATTATTATTATTATTATTATTACATCCATTATTAGTGCTTTGTGTTTGAGAGAGCGATAGAGCAGTCCGCGACTGATCAGTGAAACGATCAACAGCGCGGATTACGTGACCTACTCTCATCTCAGTGTCCCGCTGTCGTCACGTCTTTAACATGTTGCCAACTGGTGACTCTTTCCGCTATATTTGCCAACTTTCCGCCACAGCGATAAGGCTAGTTAAAGACCAGAGACACATCTTGCAACTTTTTTAAATACCGCGCTCACCAGAGCCGAATACTAGCAACGGCTGCTGTCTGCTCCTCCTCACCTCTGACAGCCCTCACTCACATGCAGCAGCCATCAGACAGACAATACCGTGTCGCTCTGAGCAAGAGCTGCCAGGTGACGTTTGAAAACACGTAGGCCTAAATAGTTGTATAGGTCCACATTCAATTGGCGACTGCATATCTATGGGAAAAAAATCTAACCTTGTAGTTATAGCAACTAACACAGTTTTAAAAGTTAGTTTGTAAATAATTGCATATTATGCAAATTAGTTGAGTATGTCATCTAGCTACTAGGCCTACTAGTTAATTTTGGGCCAATAACAATTTTCATTATAGAGGATTCAGCATAGATAGAGAAGGAAAAATCACAGGGCTCAGGTGTAAAAGGGGTTGTGGTGAAAATGGGTAAAAATCCCAACCTTTCTACCATTCCTGCCAGGATATCCATTTTGTGTTCATCGAAACAGGCCCAGGTTTCACACTTAGTGAGTAAATACATTTAGAAACTATATTATTAACTATATGTATGTACTGTGTTAGAGTGTCATTTTGGTTGGTGGTGTGCCCCAGGATTTTGTAAATGTAAAAAATGTGCCGCGGCTCAAAAAAGGTTGAAAATCACTGCTGTAGGCGATCTGTGTATAGCTCAAAGTCTCACAGAGCAGGTAGCGTGGAACTAGGCACTTAGGGGGTTTGTACAAGGAAAGCGTTTTCTATACAATATGCAAAACTTTTTTACGTCCTGGCCGTCCATTTGAACACAACGATGGTGATTTTGGTGGGACTGAAAACCAAGACGTTAGTATTTTTCACATCTTTTCTTTTTGAAACTTTTATTTGAATGATTTTAATTTTTACGGACAAAAAAAAAAAGTAAACACATACAATACATACACAACCCCCACTCCCCTCCCTCACATAAACCACATCTTTTCTCACCCAACACTTGACTGACCAAGCTATGCTCCTAGTTGCTCTGTTCTTCCAGCCCATTTGTTTTCACAACTCTCTGACAATAGCTATGACATTTAACAAGTATGAATAGATGTGTGATCAAGCCTTACTTTTCAAAAGGAACTATCACAGAAAAGGAGGCAGGTGCACAATGTATCGCCATCCTGCTATTGATTGACTTCCAGTGACTTGGACGTAACAATCGTATCCACAGTCAGAGAGATATTCTGTGATACTCACACAGAAAACCCTAATAATAGACTTTTAACATTATTGTCTGTATCATTGGAGCCAAACATTGATCCTCAAACCACATACATACTCTCTTAGGATTTGCAATTATGTGAGTGATGCAGTCATCATGGTAGAATGGTTAAACATAAATGAGATATTGAGTGGGTGCATGCATCAGTCCACCGTCATGACAAGGCAGGCGGTCTCTGGCATTCAGGACAGTGTGGGTGTTTGGGTAAAGGAAAGATACAACAAAAGTAATCAAAAAAAAATGTTTGGTGCTATTTGACACATTTTGATGCATAAAAGTGATTCATCATAATCTACCAAAATGTCAAAATTCTCAAAATGGTGCATATGTGAGGCTGGTGAGGATCATTCGAAGATTTAGCAAGGTTCAATATTTTCAGCTATCAGCCCCAGCTTCACACACAGTTTCATTTTAGCCTGAAAATGTTACAAGGTTATTATTCCCTTCGGTGAACGTTCCTACATGTTCTATCAGAGTAATGAACTGTAAGTGTTAGGCTATAGCAATGATTTTCAACCAGTGTGCCGCGGCACACTAGTGTGCCATGAGAGATCGTCAGGTGTGCCGTGGGAAATGAGCTAATATCACCTTTAACCATTGTCGGGTGTCTTTGTGTGAGGAAATGGGAGCGGAACATAAAGTCTTATTGCTCCACACGGAGGTCCGGTGGCTGTCGCGTGGCAAAGTGCTGGCCCGTGTGTATGAGCTGCGAGAGGAACTTAAAGTTTTACTGACAAACGAGAGGTCCGATTACTCAAAGCTGCAGGGCTCCAGACAGAGACCAAATGTTTGCATTTTGCGACCATTTTTTGAGACAGTGCGATTACTTTTTTCAACTAGTGGCACGTGAGCAACCGGGAAATTCGCAGACATATTTTTTAATTATTATTATTATTATTATTATTATTATTATTATTATTATTATTATTATTATTATTATTATTATTATTATTATTATTATTAGGGGGCCAAGCCCGAGCAGGAGCTGGGACCGCGTTTTGCACAGCAACGCGGTTCCCAAGCCCTGCGGGGCAGGGAACCCTATTGTTTTAGTGGCGATTATTATTATTATTATTATTATTATTATTATTAGGGGGCCAAGCCCGAGCAGGAGCTGGGACCGCGTTTTGCACAGCAACGCGCGGTTCCCAAGCCCTGCGGGGCAGGGAACCCTATTGTTTTAGTGGCGATTATTATTAGGGGGCCAAGCCCGAGCAGGAGCTGGGACCGCGTTTTGCACAGCAACGCGGTTCCCAAGCCCTGCTGGGCAGGGAACCCTATTGTTTTTGTAAGGATTATTATTATTCTTATTATTTGTCGCCGCTAGAACTGCGTGCACAGCCCAAACCGTAAAGGGTGCAGACATGCCAATTGCATGACTAGATCCAGGTCCGTGAATTCTCAGCATACAAAAAAATACAGACATGCCGGCCACTAGGTGGCGCTACAACGGAGGAAAACGCGTTTGGGGTCATAACTCCCACACCGAAAGTCCCACAGTCAAAAACTTTATATCCACAGATGCACTGGAGTCAGCTGCATCATTTGGCATAGGCCACGCCCATTTGCGATATTATAGATTTTTCGCAAAATCGCGAAAACTGCAAAACTGATTTTTCGCTACTCCTCCCACAATTTTTGGACAATTGACACCAAACTTTGCACAGAACATCTACCGACCCATACGGAAAGAAATCTTGCTAAAGCATTTTGATCCGACCATGGATAACGAAACGGTAGCGTTTTAAATATTTGTTGATTAGCTACGTTTTACGAAAAAATTCATAAATTCAAAATCATAAGTCGGATCAAGTCCAAATTTTAGACATATGTTGGGACTACCCTTAATTGCGTTCAGTAAAAAAATTGGAAAATTCCGCCATAAGGGGGCGCCATAAATTAGGAAATTTTATATCTCCTAATTGGCCAGAGGAATTTTCTTAAAACTCACGGGACACCATCAAGGGGCATACACGAGTCTATATAAAAAATATGGCCAAGAAATATTAATGTGTAAGGGACTTTTTAATAAAATTTAGATTTTTTTTTTCCATCAAAGAAAAAAGGCGGGAATGCTAATCTCATTTAGCGTGTCCATTGACATTACATTGTGCAATTAGCTCGGGCCGCCATTTTAATCTGCTTTTGCTCATAACTCGCCAACCAAACATCGCACATTAAAAAACTTGACATCCACTTGTTCTGTGAATTGAGCTGCATCGTTCCACCGTGGCAGTTTTGCGAAATTCATCCATAAGGGGGCGCCAAAAGCACACTAAATGTATATCAGCTTGTAAACAGCAATACCTATACAACTCCCAAAGGAATTTTCTTCAAACTCCAGGGAAACCATCGAGGGGCATACCCGAGTCTATATAAGAAATATGGCCAACAATTATTAATGTGTAAGGGACTTTTTAATAAAATTAGATATTTTTTTTTTCCATCAAAGAAAAAAGGCGGGATGCTAATCTCAGCTAGCATGTCCATTGACATTACATTGTGCAATTAGCTCCGGCCGCCATTTTGTCAAGGCTGACAATCTGCTTTTGCTCATAACTCTCCAACCAAACATCGCACATTAAAAAACTTGACATCCACTTGTTCTGTGAATTGAGCTGCATCGTTCCACCGTGGCAGTTTTGCCAAATTCATCCATAAACAGCGATACCTATACAACTCCCACACCGAACATCCCACGGTCAAAAACTTTACATCCACAGATTCTGCGAAGTGAGCGGCCGGCGCGGCGGTTGACGACGAGTTGCGTCGGAGGCTTGGCCCCCGGTCATAACTGCTTGCAGTTCTAGTTATTATTATTATTATTTGTCGCCGCTAGAACTGCGTGCACAGCCCAAACCGTAAAGGGTGCAGACATGCCAATTGCATGACTAGGTCCAGGTCGGTGAATTCTCAGCATACAAAAAAATTCAGACATGCCGGCCACTAGGTGGCGCTACAACGAAGGAAAACGCGTTTGGGGTCATAACTCCCACACCGAACGTCCCACAGTCAAAAACTTTATATCCACAGATGCACTGGAGTCAGCTGCATCATTTGGCATAGGCCACGCCAATTTGCGATATTATAGATTTTTCGCAAAATTGCAAAAACTGCAAAACTGATTTTTCGCTACTCCTCCCACAATTTTTGGACATTCGACACCAAAGTTTGCACAGAACATCTACCGACCCACACGGAAAGAAATCATCAGACAGAATTTTGATCCGACCATGGATAACGAAACGGTAGCGTTTTAAATATTTGTTGATTAGCTACGTTTTACGAAAAAATTCATAAATCCAAAATCATAAGTCGGATCAAGTCCAAATTTTAGACATATGTTGGGACTACCCTTAATTGCGTTCAGTAAAAAAATTGGAAAATTCCGCCATAAGGGGGCGCCATAAATTAGGAAATTTTATATCTCCTAGTTGGCCAGAGGAATTTTTTTAAAACTCACGGGAAACCATCAAGGGGCATACACGAGTCTATATAAAAAATATGGCCAAGAAATAGTATTGTTTAAGGGACTTTTTAATAAAATTTAGATTTTTTTTTTTCCATCAAAGAAAAAAGGCGGGATGCTAATCTCATTTAGCATGTCCATTGACATTACATTGTGCAATTAGCTCGGGCCGCCATTTTAATCTGCTTTTGCTCATAACTCGCCAACCAAGCATCGCACATTAAAAAACTTGACATCCACTTGTTCTGTGAATTGAGCTGCATCGTTCCACCGTGGCAGTTTTGCTAAATTCATCCATAAGGGGGCGCCAAAAGCACACTAAATGTATATCACCTTGTAAACAGCAATACCTATACAACTCCCAAAGGAATTTTCTTAAAACTCCAGGGAAACCATCAAGAGGCATACCCGAGTCTATATAAGAAATATGGCCAAGAAATATTAATGTGGGCGGGACTTTTTCAGAAAAGGAAAAAAAAAATGTTTTACAGTGGAGAGAATGACAGCCTCTCCATTGTTTTACAGTGGAGAGGTTGACGATCTCTTTTTGCTCATTACTCCCCAACCGAACATCCCACAGTCAAAAACTTTACATCCACAGATTCTGCGAAGTGAGCGGCCGGCGCGGCGGTTGACGACGAGTTGCGTCGGAGGCTTGGCCCCCGGTCATAACTGCTTGCAGTTCTAGTTATTATTATTATTATTATTTGTCGCCGCTAGAACTGCGTGCACAGCCCAAACCGTAAAGGGTGCAGACATGCCAATTGCATGACTAGATCCAGGTCCATGAATTCTCAGCATACAAAAAAATTCAGACATGCCGGCCACTAGGTGGCGCTACAACGGAGGAAAACGCGTTTGGGGTCATAACTCCCACACCGAACGTCCCACAGTCAAAAACTTTATATCCACAGATGCACTGGAGTCAGCTGCATCATTTGGCATAGGCCACGCCCATTTGCGATATTATAGATTTTTCGCAAAATCGCGAAAACTGCAAAACATATTTTTCGCTACTCCTCCCACAATTTTTGGACATTCGACACCAAAGTTTGCACAGAACATCTACCGACCCACACGGAAAGAAATCATCAGACAGAATTTTGATCCGACCATGGATAACGAAACGGTAGCGTTTTAAATATTTGTTGATTAGCTACGTTTTACGAAAAAATTCATAAATCCAAAATCATAAGTCGGATCAAGTCCAAATTTTAGACATATGTTGGGGCTACCCTTAATTGCGCTCAATAAAAAATTTGGAAAATTTCGCCATAAGGGGGCGCCATAAATTAGGAAATTTTATATCTCCTAGTTGGCCAGAGGAATTTTTTTAAAACTCACGGGAAACCATCAAGGGGCATACACGAGTCTATATAAAAAATATGGCCAAGAAATAGTATTGTTTAAGGGACTTTTTAATAAAATTTAGATTTTTTTTTTTCCATCAAAGAAAAAAGGCGGGATGCTAATCTCATTTAGCATGTCCATTGACATTACATTGTGCAATTAGCTCGGGCCGCCATTTTAATCTGCTTTTGCTCATAACTCGCCAACCAAGCATCGCACATTAAAAAACTTGACATCCACTTGTTCTGTGAATTGAGCTGCATCGTTCCATCGTGGCAGTTTTGCTAAATTCATCCATAAGGGGGCGCCAAAAGCACACTAAATGTATATCACCTTGTAAACAGCAATACCTATACAACTCCCAAAGGAATTTTCTTAAAACTCCAGGGAAACCATCGAGAGGCATACCCGAGTCTATATAAGAAATATGGCCAAGAAATATTAATGTGGGCGGGACTTTTTCAGAAAAGGAAAAAAAAAATGTTTTACAGTGGAGAGAATGACAGCCTCTCCATTGTTTTACAGTGGAGAGGTTGACGATCTCTTTTTGCTCATTACTCCCCAACCGAACATCCCACAGTCAAAAACTTTACTTTACTGTGAAGTGAGCGGCCGGCGCGGCGGTTGACGACGAGTTGCGTCGGAGGCTTGGCCCCCGGTCATAACTGCTTGCAGTTCTAGTTATTATTATTATTAGTATATGTACTGTGTTAGAGTGTCATCTTGTGTCATCTTGGTTGGTGGTGTGCCCCAGGATTTTGTAAATGTAAAAAATGTGCCATGGCTCAAAAAATGTTGAGCCCCTTTTACACAGCCAGTGAAAGCCGGGAATATGCCGGCCTTTCGGCCCTCCCCCTCCTGCTGTTTAAATGCGACAGTTGCGGAACGAGGGAAGAAAGGTGCGAGAGATTGTTCCGGGAATTTTACTACCTCGGGGGGTAGTAAGATTCCCGACACAATCAGTTTCCGCCTCTCTGTTTAAATGCTCCAGCTTGTTGTTGCGGAACAGGGGGGCGTTTGACGTTCCATAGCCTACGTTCTAAACGTGCGACCATGTTAGCAGTTGAAGGACGTGTGTTTAACATTAATAGAGGCGGCCTGATGTCCCGTAAAAATCACCAAATAAAAGGAACGGCGTATAATCTAGCTGACCATAAGGTCCGTTGCTCAATCCAAACCCCCGCGCTTCATTTTGCAGAGTGTATGAGTCTATTTCTGCCCAGGATAAGTTGTACAATGGGAAAGCTAGGCTAGGCTAAGTAAGGGATAAAGTATAGCGAACGGGTCACTTGCTAGAAATAAAGACCGACAAGCTGAAGCAGCTTGAAGGTCTTTATTTCTAGCAAGTGACCTGTTCGCTATACATTATCCCGCTTATTACATGGCTACTACAAAAAATAAAGAAATTCATTGAAGCAACATGTTGTTTTAACAGCCGCTACACGGTCGGAACTCACTCAGTAGCAACGGTTACTATGTCAAGCTGCGGCCAACCTAGAAGAGTTTAACAAAAAACAACTTGTTTCCCCAGCAACCCTGAGACCTTGTCTAATAACTGGAATAGTCATTGCAAACCCACTAGGTTCTTATGTAACTAAAACGTAGTTCAGTACGCCAGTAAATAGGAACGACCAAGGATACGACCTAGTAACGGGGGAATAGTCTGCTCGCCCCGCTAGACTGTCTGCTTCAGCTGACTGAAGGCTCCGGCTCAGCTGTTAGCCACAGAGCTACTGTTTTGCTAACACAACTCAAGACTCGCACACTCTACAAATAATAATTCTAATCGGCCAATATGTTTAACAAGAGCTCCATCTAGCTAACAAAATTACTGCGGAACATTTACATTGCGGGCTGCAGCCTGAAGTTACTGTCTAACTGTCAATATGCGGCCAAACGTACTCACATCGTCTTGACTGGATTCCGCCGCCGCTATTATTATCCAAAGTCTGAGCGTATATTCACACTTTATTTCTGCCTACAGTAACGTGACTTCACACACTGTGTGTATGTGTATGTTTATGTCTGATTGGCAGATCTCTGCCCTCACAAAGAGACTCGCTCACAACCAACCTGTCACACAAACACACACACAGACACAGAGGTGAAGCGGATTGATTTTGTCAGTTTGGTTAACAGTCCCAGTGTGATGTTGGACTCAGCGCGTAGCGAGATCAACTGGCACATCGTGGGGACAGTAAAATACGGCCCTCTTACTGCAAGCTCCAGCACTTCTGCTTTCAATTCACCGGCCAGTGTTGTTGTTGTAAAGCAGCTGACCGGCGCGGCGCTAAATGTTTACGTCACACCTGACGCTGTTTACAATCACCTCTTTCATTCCGGACGCTGTGTAAAAGGGGCTACTGATGCGCCAGCAGGCCGGCGTTGCTTGGTTCTGTGTAAATAACACAGAAGCAAGCAAAGCCGGCATTTTGGAGTGATGTTGTTCCGTCAATATGCCGCAATCTCTGTGTAAAAGGGGCTACTGTGTTATAGGATGATGGCCTCTCTTAGATTTTCAATAGTTCTTGATTGTCAAAGGAGACTGATTGCAGGTAGTCATTTTTGAGAGAGGGGCTACTATCAAAACAATAAACACAACTCCAGCCATTGTAATTAGATTAAAGAAGATATATAAAACCATAGTTTTGTAGTGTCGCCACGGTTGAAAATGATTGATTGCCAGCATGAAGTGGCATAGTCAGGTATACGGATCTTGGTGAGTCTCTGGATGTGGGTTGCTCCTGTTTGACAGAGGGTGCCATTTTTCATTGAAAGATATTTAGAGAATATGCTCTTCAACAATAAGGGACATATAGGTTATTTTTCTAAAAACTTTTACACTTTGAGGGCATGGCGTTCTGCAGTGCAATCATTAATTTAGTGTTATATGAACATTATTTAATTGTCGAGGTATTGAGTGAGCCTAAATTAGGCTACAAGTGGGTTGAAATAAATAGGCTATGCATATGATAATCAATCATGCTTCAACTAAATCAAATTCTCAGACCCACTGTGCAATAAGTAAAGTAATAAGAAAGCCAACCTAAAATGTGCAATACGAGGAACATAGTGTTCTATTGTTTGATTCAGTTAAAGCCAAGGGATAACGGTTTCAAATCAAGGCAGGCGCTCTCTGGCATTCATGACAGGTGGGTGTTTGGGTAAAGGAAAGATACAACAAAAGCAATCAAAAAAAAATGTTTGGTGCTATTTGACACCTTTTGATGCATAAAAGTGATTCCTCATATTTTACCAAAATGTCAAAATGGTGCATATGTGAGGCTGGTGAGGATCATTGAAGATTTAGCAAGGTTCAATAGTTTTAGCTATCAGCCCCAGCTTCACACACAGTTTCATTTTAGCCTGAAAATGTTACAAGGTTATTATTCCCTTTGGTGAACGTTCCTACCTGTTCTATCAGTCATGAACTGTAATAGGATGATGGCCTCTCTTAGATTTTCAATAGTTCTTGATTGTCAAAGGAGACTGATTGCAGGTAGTCATTTTTGAGAGAGGGGCTACTATCAAAACAATAAGAGAAACACAACTCCAGCCATTGTAATTAGATTAAAGAAGATATATAAAACCATAGCTTTGTAGTGTCGCCACGGTTGAAAATGATTGATTGCCAGCATGAAGTGGCATAGTCAGGTATACGGATCTTGGTGAGTCTCTGGATGTGGGTTGCTCCTGTTTGACAGAGGGTGCCATTTTTCATTGAAAGATATTTAGAGAATATGCTCTTCAACAATAAGGGACATATAGGTTATTTTTCTAAAAACTTTTACACTTTGAGGGCATAACGTTCTGCAGTGCAATCATTAATTTACCATATACAGTGCTGTGTGAAAGTTTGTGAACCCCTTGAACCTTTTGGAATTGTATTTATGTTAACCATAATTAATACATTTTTATCAGTACCAGTGTTTTTATATGAAATAACAGATGTTTGTTTATCAATTAAAAAATTATCTTTTCCAGAAATCAATTGTTAAAACAGATAAAACTAATTATTTGACAACTGTTGTATGTGCAAAAGTTTGTGAACCCTAAGCTGCAATGCTTAAATCGAGCAGGTAAACACAATCAGATGGGCCAAATTGATTGATGAAATGGACCAATGTACATCTAGTGATTTGCAAACCTCTCTTGCAACATCTGGGACAGATGTGCATGGTTCCACAATAAGAAGAACACTCAGTCAAAATGGCTTTCATGCTGAAGAAGCCTCTGCTCTCAAAAAAGAACAAAACTGCTCGTCACAACTTTGCCAGAGAGCACCTGGAGATACCTGAAGTCTTATTCTGTGGATAGATTAGTCCAAAATTTAACTGTTTGGTAATAACCAAAATCACCAATTACTGCTACAGACCTTATGGATCAAAATGCTGCAACCTGTATGAACCTTATTGGAGAAAGATGTCACCTACCGGATCACTCACTTCTATTGTTAACATTTAAAGTTGGAGTTCAAATAACAGAAGAAAATGAATCATTTTCACAATCAAAAAAGAGATGCAGAACTTTTCCTGATAACTTTTTGTCCTCTGACATGTGTCGCTTTGCATTATTAGAGTTAATAAAACAACTTGAATCCTGTCAAAGTACACAAAATAGTGTTGATCGGTGGTACAATGAGTTCTGTGATATGATGACTCGAGAAATAGATAAATGTCAACCCAAACATGTAAATAAATACAAATTTAAGCAGTTAGCCAAACCTTTCTGGAATTCTGAGCTCCAAAAACTGTGCAATGATCGAAAAATAGCCGAAAAGAACTTTCTTCGATGTGGTGATTCAGTGAGGAAACGACAACTGAGGGAAAATTACAGGCAAGCACAGTTAATATTTGATAAAAAATTAAGGTTCTATAAAAGGAGGTTTAGTAGAGGGCAGTCCTTGAAATTTGATTTTTTACAAACTAATAATCCTCAACAATTTTGGAGGGAAATTAATAAACTAGGCCCAAGGAGAATACAGAAAATACCTATGGAAGTTGTCCTAAATAATGATGTCCTGGAATGCAGGAAAGACAGTGTGATTAAAAAGTGGGAGACCGATTTTGCTGATTTATTTTCAGGGAGTAATATTCCACCTATTTTTGAAGATGCTTTTCTTGAAGATGCATGTAAATCAAAGGACAATTTAGAGAGAAATATGGGCAGAGAGAACTATTCACCAAATTTATTTTTGAATTGTGATATTACCTTGGAAGAAGTGAAAGCTGCTATAAATAAGTCTAAGCTGAAAAAAGCAGTAGGTGTGGAAGATATCCCAAATGAAGTATTAAAGTCACCTCCTCTTTTGAACATGCTTTTCTGTTTGTTTAGGTTTTGTTTCAAACACAGTATTGTTCCTTCAGTGTGGTATAAGTCTATTATCAAACCTATCCCAAAGTCATCTAAGAGTGACCCCAGGATACCACTCAATTACAGGGGAATCAGCCTTCTTAGTACAGTGTATAAATTGTATAGCAGTATTTTGAATGCTAGGCTGACCGAGTATCTGGAAACAGAGGAATATTTAGTTGATGAACAGAATGGGTTTAGAAGGAATCGAGCCTGCATTGATCATATTCATACAATTTCAACAATTGTCAGGACAAGAATTGCAGAAAATAAATCTACTTTTGTATGTTTTGTGGATTTCCAAAAGGCTTTTGATTGGGTTAATAGAGATCTGCTTGCCTTAAAGCTTTTAAAAGCAGGTGTGGATGGTAAATTCTATCAAGCTCTAAAGTCACTGTATAGTTCCTCAGTTGCATGTGTTCAGGTAAATGATTTCCAAACTGACTGGTTTAAAACACCCTTTAGTGTTAAACAGGGTGATGTCCTGTCCCCTAGTTTGTTTTCTCTTTATATAAATGACCTGGCTTTTGACATCAAGAATGCTAATTTAGGTGTACATTTGAATGATTTGATTGTGGGTACTCTGTTGTACGCGGATGATATCGTTCTGCTGGCTGAAACGGAGCATGATTTACAGAATATGTTAAACTTAGTAAAGACCTGGTGTTGCAGATGGAGGCTGTCTATAAATCACAGTAAAACACAGATCATTCATTTTAGAAAAAAAGGTGTCCCAAGAAGTGAAAACATCTTTACTTTTTCTGATATGCCATTAGAAAATACATCTGTTTATAAATATTTAGGTTTTCCACTTGATGAATTTATGAATTATGAAAATGGAATTAAACTCCTGGCTGATTCAGCTGGCAGAGCTTTGGGTTCTGTTGTTAACAAGTTAAAAATATGTAAAGACCTTGGTTATTCTACTTACTCTCAATTGTACGATGCATGTGTTTCTCCCATTGTGAATTATGCTGCTGGGTTATGGGGATTTAAAGAAAGAAGGATTTCAGATGCAGTACAAAACAGAGCTATACGTTGTTTTCTGGGTATTCATAAATATGTTCCCTCTTTGGCTGCTCAGGGTGACATGGGTTGGATTCCTGGTACAATAAGGAGAAAGTGTGATATGATTAGACTGTGGAATCGTTTTATTAATATGTCAGATGACAGGATCAATAAGAAAGTTTTCCTTTGGAGTAAAGTTCAGAACTCTCCATGGGCTGCAGAGATTCATGCTGTCTTGGAAGAAGCCGATTTTCAGTATATCTATAGAAATAATTTATCATGCAGCATCAACAAAATTAGAAAAAAGTTACTTGTCGTGTTCAATGAAAAATGGTTAAATGATATAATGTTAAAACCAAAATTACGGACATATATCCAGATAAAGCATAATTATGAAACAGAATTATATGTTAAAACCATTTTACCAAGACATCAGAGATCCTTGATTGCCCAATTAAGAATGGGAATCCTTCCCCTGGCACTTGAGGCTGGCAGATTTAAGAACATCCCAGAGGAACAGAGAATGTGTGAACTGTGTGACCTAGGAGAAGTGGAGAATTAATCTCATTTTCTTTTATACTGTCCCTTCTATGATGAACTGAGAGTACCTTTTGTAAATGAACTGTTTGCTCAAAACCCTGAAATATTTTGGAGTAATGATGATGTCAGGATGGAATGTTTGTTTACCTTTAATGTTTATAAGTTGGCCTCTTTTGTTTCTAAAGCCTGGGTGAAACGTCAGGATGGTTTATATCGTTAATGTTAGTATTGTTTAGCATCTACTTTTGGTTTTTGGTCTGTCTGTGTTTTATAATGGTGTCTTGTAAGCCCTTGTGGGCTGGGCATGCTAATGCATGACACAATAATAAAATATTCAATCAATCAAATCAATCAATCAACCACCATGTTTGGGCAAAAACGCAACTCTGCCTACCACCAAGAGAACCTTCTCCCAAGTGAAGAATGGTGGTGTCAAATTGTCTTCAAATCTCCAGATGTAATGTTTGGGTTGGCTTTTACCTGAAAAATCACTTTTCTTGTGGCGCTTGAGGATATTTTTGAAGGAAGTCCACTTCTAGGCAGATGTTAAGTCACTCTTAAAGCTCTCCATTTGTAGATGATTTGCTCACGGTGGCCCGATGGAGCTCATTTTTTTTTATATGAATTTATAGCTGTCCCCATTCAAATGTGCAACATCAAAACGATCCTCTGAGATTTTTTTCCCTTTTAGCATGTCTGACCTGTATGGGTTCAGTTTGGTGAGCCTAAACTGACCTGGTTTTATCTTTGTTTTATCTAATGCCACCCAATTTCTTCCCTAAAGATCTCTCATTACATTGGTCTATTTCATCAATCAATTTGGCCCACCTGATTGTGTTAACCTGCTCGATTTGAGCAATGCAGCTATGCAAAATGTCCTTCCTGCCGTATCACACCTTCACAAAGGTTGTGACCTCAGTGTAAACATGAAGTGTCAGCAGTTGTAGCAATCTAGTAAAAGAAGAGAAGAATTCTAGTAGAAGTGCTAATGTCTACCACAGTGTTAGGGAACCAATGAGGTATTAGAAATGAGCCTACATCCAATGAGCCACAGGGGAGACTGGGACAGCACCACCCAGAAAACCCACTCTTTCACTAATTGCACATGAATCTGGAGAAACGCCCCAAACTGCTTCTAATGTAATGTTGTTTGTTTTCCAACTATAAAGAGAGAGAGAGAGAGAGAGAGAGAGAGAGAGAGAAAGAGAGACAGAAAGAGAGAGTTCTTGTCCGAGGCTGTTGCAGCAGAGATTATTTCTAGAATAAATTCATGGTGCTTCTACTCTGCACCCACCTGCAGAGCCACATAAAAGCCAGCTTGAATACATCACGGCTGGAAATCTAATTGCACCTGGAGAAGGTGACACGAGCCATAAAGACGACACAAAACATGGCTGTTGTGGTTTCAGGGCAGGCCTGTCATTTCAAAGTATAACGTTGTCAGTAGTATTTGTGACTCTGTTTGGGCTCTTTTCTTTGGCCTGTAAATTTTAAAACATTGTCTGTCATTGCCTGTGGCCTATTCCCTCCCCCCCCTCTTCATTGTGGTTCATTGGCCTGATAACTGAAACACACCCTGGCCAGGGAGGTGCACAGACATTTCGGTGGGCAGGGGCAATAAAAAGGAAAGGTGCACTAACCCCAGCAACATACACTATTCCCACCCTGAGGATGTCACAACGCTGCCATCCATAATCAGTACATTTGTTCATAACATGGCATATCATGTTGGATATATTTTTTTAAATTTCAATGAAAAAGAAAATGAATTATCTGCATAAGAAATTGCATATTTGTAAGTTGCCCTGCATGAAGGAACACTTTTCAATGCTAATTAAACTAGCTTGATTGCTTGATTACCAATTCCTACTGACATACTGACCTTTTTTTTAAATAGATCAAATAAAAAAGTCAATGTTGTTTCATAATTAAAAAAGTGCAAAGTTAATTTGAGAGGGGGCTTCATATTGAGTAGCTACTTTCTAAATTGTTAAATCATATTTTTGTGGATACTAGTAAACATTTCTATCTTAATCTAAAAAATGGTATGCTGATATTTCACAAATGTGTTGTATTGGTTAACTATTATGACTAATCATGAAGAAATCAATATTAAAAGATCAGTATATAATTTGTTGATGTAGGCTATCAACATGTATTTTTTAAATATTATTTGTGTGTGTGTGTGTGTGTGTGTGTGTGTGTGTGTGTGTGTGTGTGTGTGTGTGTGTGTGTGTGTGTGTGTGTGTGTGTGTGTGTGTGTGTGTGTGTGTGTGTGTGTGCAGGGCCGTCGGAACTGTGGGTGCAAGTGTGACAATCTTGGGGGGGCCCAAGGCAGAGGGAGGCCCATCAAAAATAAAAAAAATAAAACATTTTAACAACGACATTCCAAAAAAAAAATAATTGACTGGCTCATGATAGGCCCCAGACCCCTGCAAGGAGATCAGGGGCCTGCACGTGACTAAGGCATGTACGCTGGAGAGTAAGCAGGAGCAAGCCGACATTGAATTGAACTAGTGGCAAAAATCTATGGGGATATTAAGCTGTACAGAAATAAGTGCTAGAAAAGTTTAGACTCCACATCACCGTGGCAACACAACTTATCTATCAGCTCAGACAGCGCAGAGAAAAGTCTGATGAATGCATGAGAGTGATGGCCCAGGCAAGTTTCAGTAAGTTTAAAGAAGTGCCACACTGTTACTGTCTTTGAAATGCATTCAGTCATTTTAAGGGGAAAACACATTGTATTTATTATTTCAACTATTGAGTTATTTGTAAAACAGCATGCTAGTGTAGGCCAACAAGATTTATTTTCTGAATTTTCAATGCTGCTTTATTTTTATGTTTTAAATAAGTAAATACATGTTCCAAAACACGTTTGTATTTAAAAAGAAATCAAGCAAGTTGGCTAATAATAACCGTTTATTAATTATAGGCTATCACATCACAGTAGGCCTATTGTCCACAATAATCACAGCCCCCCATCTATAAAGGAACTTTAAAAAGTTGAATTTTCACTTTGATTTGCATACACATGTGTATGGTCTATTATTTGTATTTAGAGTGTCTGCATAGTATTGCACCCAAACAGTAGAAGTTTTCTTTAATTGTGCTTTTGTTTGCACAAAAAATGTACCTGCCCATAGCAAACAAAATTCCACAACTGTAAGGTCAGTGTATTTCTTTACTGCGCATTGGCATCTTTGAGCAAAACACCCCCTGTGTCCCTGGCCAGTGACCGTCTTCACTAACACCTTTTCTGGGGGAAACACTGGTACAAGTAATGATTTGGTCATTCATTAAATGAAATATTGTGGAGTTGTCTAGCTCAGAGGGCCATGTGTATCGTAAGACCGCCTTTCAGGGGGCCCATTAGGACGCACCTGCGTGTGTGTGTGTGTGTGTGTGTGTGTGTGTGTGTGTGCAAGTCTGTATTTAGTCCTGAATTGACTATATTATACCTAGTTAATTTATAATAGCCTAGGCCTATTTAAGTGAAGGATAAATTAATATTTTGTTAGTTGGACTATTAAAATATTAATAAAGAATGTGTCATGATCCTGCTTGGGCCTAAAGCCCTTGTGTTGTTTTTTCCCCTTTACCCTTGTCTGTGTCCTGGTGTAATTGCAGGGTAGTAGTCTGGAGTCAGTTACCAGCAGTCACAGCTGCCATCAATAAACAATCAACTGCTCTTTATATACCCGGCCCTACCTTCCAGACACTGCCAGATTGTAGATTCTGTTCCACACAGTCAGTCCCTCGCTAGTTAACCTGTTTGCAGCTCCGTTTTGCATTTTGCCACTGGCTAACTCCTGTTCTCTCTGCCACAGCTCTCCCGGCCTGACTCCAGCCACCAGCTCCGGCCCTCGCCCGCCTGCACTTCCTCCCGGACCCCTCTGCCTGCCTGCTCTAGCCTGCTCTCACTCAGCTCCCTGGACTTTCCCCGTTGCTCTCCCCCTGGAGCCCCATTACAGCAAGCTTCCCCCCGGATCACGGCCCTAACCCCCAGCTGGTTCCTTTTAGATAAAGCTTCTTAAACTGGTACTGTTTCCGCACCTGTGTCCTCCCTGCCCAGCCGTAACAGAATGTTACTAAAACCACTAAACAAATGGTACAGTGCATACGGAAAGTATTCACAGCTCTTCACTTTTTCCACATGTATTAAATAGCAGACAAGAGTTCAGTGCTTTTTATTTACAGCCATAGGCACATGAATACATGTCTCTTCTGAATTTTCATTTATCAGTGCACTAAAGAGAGGGAGGTTACAGTTTTGAATGTAATAGCCAGTTGACAACTCTTGGTTTTAGGTCCAAACGAAAGGGACAAACTATTTTATAAATAACTGTTGTAGGCTATAGGTGGAGGTTTATGAAAAACAAATATATATAAAAAATAATCATAATAGCAGAAAAGGGGGAAAGAGAGAGAGAAAGAAAAATCAGAAACAATCTTTGTATATCTTGTTTGTTGTCTCATTAGGGGGAGGGACTGTTGCAGGCACATGTATGATCCATTCCCTGTTTGTAATCTTTTGTGTAGCCTGTTATGTGTTATGTTAGTAACTAAACTTCCCAGCACCATAGCACCAGGATGTGACGTCATGACGGAAGTGCGAGGGACTGTTTGAAATTGGACAGCTGCCGCGCAGTTCGAGAGCCGAAATGTTTGACAGACTTGCCGACAATACACTAAGAGGATCTGTGCTTGACCAGCATACCGCACTTTTAAATGACAGCTATCACTGGGGTTAATAAACTCATAGGCCTACTTTGAACTACCATGAAAATGAAGCTGAAAAAAAGAGCTGCAGCTTAGCAACTGTTGCTAGGCTGCAGCTTTTTTTGTTTTTTTGTCACTGTTTTGAGGGGCGGAACTTCTGGAACAGAATCCTTTGATCTCTGAGCTGGCTGGTTTGAGGGGCGGAGCTTAAGGTACATTAATCCTTCAATCTCTGAAGATCCTTTGATCTCAGGTGATGATGTCACCTGAACATTAGACTTTCAATTCTAGGGAATTCCTTTGGTCAAAACATTCTTGGTCTTCTTTGCAGCCGGTCGCATACAAACCAAACAGTTCGTGAAAACTAAAAAAAACAAGGAGTTTAGAAAAGAAAAACCGAAACGCATCAAACAAAATGGATCAAAATACGGAAGTTGTCCCCATTAATGGAGCAGTACCGGTTCTGACAGAGGAGCTGCCACAGTTTACAGTGGAAGGGGTTCGTCCACTGATAGAAAACTTTTTTAATCATATGACAGAGGAACAGTGGACCCTTTTAAGGTCCGGTACCCCTGAGGAGGCCACTAAGATATTGTTGGCCGACCTGCTGTTAGATGTTATAGCAGCAGTTGTAAAGGAACTGGTGATGGCTCTCAGGGGCATCAATGTTATTGTGTCTGAGGAGTTTGTAGTTACTAATCTGGGGGACAAACTCCCTCAGTGCTTCGCTGAGATTCTCGAAGTAACGGACCAGGTTGTGAGTGACAGCTCAAAGCGGCTCACGGACCTGATGGGTCAGGAGATAGCAGATAGTGTAAACTCTGCCATCTCCAGCAGTCTGGGCAGGGCGGAGCCTTTTATTAATCAGCGTGTCACTTCCCCCAGCAAACTCAACGCTATGGTCAATAATGCCTGTAAAATGGTACAGGCATTCGGAGGGAAGCTGAAGGTGTTGTGCTCTCCACGACCACTGAGACAGACAAACAGTGAAGAGAAGCAGGAATTGGTATTCACTGATGACTGCTCTCAGTCAACAGTCGGAGCTGTAAGAACGCCGACCCCGGATAAGGTTTCCTCACACGACAGCTTGGTGACAGCAACCACAAAGGCTGTCCAGGAGCTGATTAGAAAGGAGGTCGATGACATGATGGAACCTCTTTTGGAGGATGTTTTGGACTCTGACTATGAGCTGCTTCACCAAGAAACCTCCATGGAGATTGATTTTGCAGCAGATGACATTGCTCAGGTCATAATTGAAAAGAGTTCAGAGGAGGCAGAAGCAAAAGATCCAAGTCCAGAATCAGAATCCACACTGAAGGGCAAGCCAGCCATGAAAGGTGTTGGATGCAAGGTGAGGAACTTCCTTGCAAAGCGCTTTGCCAAAGCTACTATCTATCACATAGTGACAAAGCTTAAAACTAGATTCAACCTTGACCAAAAAGTTGAAAGTACAAAGTCAATGGAGTCACTAATAGATAGTGTTAACTCTCTGCTTATGACAGAGGAGGGTGAACAAGAGAGTGGAAAGGAGGTTCATGTCTTCCGTAAATTTAAAAATGTTTCCAGCGATAAAATGCTGGTATTTACGCAAGGACTATCAGATCTCCTCTACAGTCACATTACGGATGGGATGACACCGGAGATCATCTCAGAAACAATGAGTGGAAGGGCAACCTGCAGGAGTGTGTCTGTTTCTCCATCACATGACGACATGTATGCGACAATTAAGACCAAAGTGTGGGGTTTTGTGGCACTGATGGGCTGGTGGGTTAATACCCAGGTCCTCCGCCACAGTAGAAGGGTGACACTGGCCTTAATGGAGGCTGGGCCACCAGCACAGACGCTGGAGGTCACCGCCGTGGAGGTGAGTGACCCTTTGCCAATGGAAGTTGTTATAGATGAAAAGGCGCAGATAGATGGAAACGCACAGATAGATATAGACACACAGATAGATGTTAACGAACAGATAGATGTTAACAAACAGATAGATGTTAACGAACAGATAGATGTTAACAAACAGATAGATGTTAACGAACAGATAGATGTTAACAAACAGATAGATGTTAACAAACAGATAGATGTTAACGAACAGATAGATTTTAACGAACAGATGGATGTTAACAAACAGATAGATGTTAACGAACAGATGGATGTAAACCCGCAGGAAGAAAAACGTAAGATGTTTGTCAGGGTTTTTGTTGAGAAACTGGTTTCACGTACACTCAGTGAGGCTAAAATTAGCTGGACAATTGGTAACATAGAGGTCATCATCCAGCGTATCTTTGAAAACACATGGGCAGAAGTTGAGGGAACAGATTTTAACACCTCCATAAAAACATTTAAGAAACTAGACAAGGTAATTATGAAGGACCTGTGCAAAAAGTGGGGCTGTGCAGAAATGGTGCTGGTGTCAATGTATCTAGGGGAACCAGAACTTGAAAAATGCATTGCCTCATTTTTCGGGTATTACTTGATTGTACCACCAACAAAGCATGGCATCATCCGCAGGTTCCTTTCAGCTACTCTCAGAGTCATCTCAAAGCCCTTTACTAGAAATAGGTATTAGGAGAAATGTGGCATTCATCTTGAAGGAAAATGTTTTATTTTTTTCTTTCAAAATGAATACAATACAGATGTCAAGTCCTGCCTCAAGTCCAAGTCATCTATCTGCTCCTCTGTTGTTACCATAATGTTTGGCAGGACTTGGGTTCATAAGGCCACCTCAGTGTGACATCATAGGGTTATCTCCGGGTGCTCCGGTTTCCCAAAAACCACACAGCAGTTAGACACTAGCTATTGGTTTCATTAATAAGAACTTGTAACATTTATCATCTCATCTCATGTCATCTTCATCTGACATGAGTTGCAGGGGGACACCATCAAAATAATCATTGTGCAATCTTTAGATTCTCCTCCTTTGTGGGCAAAATCATCTGCATGCCCTTTACTGCAGCTTTAAAATGTAGAATTAAGTATTAGGTGAAATGTAGCATTGATTTTGGGGGAAATGTTTTGATAATCAATTTTCCTTTTTTCAGAATGAATACAATGTAGAGCTCAAGTCATGCCTCTATCTAATCTATTTTCTCATCTGCTGGCTTCTGCCATCATAGGGTTTTACTCCGGGTGCTCCGGTTTCCCTAAAACCACACAGCAATTAGACACTAGCTATTGGTTTTATTAATAAGAATTTGTAACATCTATCATCTCATTTCATCGTCAGGCAGGACTTGGGTTCGGGTGGGGGACGCCGGGTTACATATTATAGCAATAAGAACCAAACTATTAGATGTCATTAAAAAAACTGAAAGCTTCAATAACAACAACAGTTCAATAAAAATATTCAAATTCAAATTTCTGCCTACATCTCCTGTCATTTACTGTCAACATACAGTATACCTCAGACTGAAGTCACTTTCCCTTCAATTTCATTTCTGTGTAGAAAACAAAGAAAACAGTTTGTTCTTTTGCCACTTGTTATTCCTTGTGAAATCCACTTGCATCATCAAAACAAACAATTATTGAGGGGCAGAGCACTTTGAGACTCTGGGGGGCAAAAGGGCTCAAGCCCCCCTCAGGGCCTATCTGGGCACGTGCCTTACCCCATGTCATGAGCGTCACATACTGTATTAGCTCTCATCTCCACACTCAGTTTGCTATTACCACATTTAGCTGATTAATATGCTCCTCAATCATGTATGTGGGGAAAAGTCACAGGTGAGTAACATATTCCAAACACAGTCAACACAGCCATCCATCACAGTGTGGGAAGTGGTCCGTTGGCTTTAGATAAGGGCGCAGTCAGTGCAGTGTTCACTGTCTAAGCAGATCAAATGTGAGTCAGACAAGGGAGAGAACCACCACTCCCCTCCCCCCGACGTGCCGGATATATTCACTCAATATAAGATTGGGGGAAGTGGGGAGGAGCGAGCAGAGCAGCTTTATAAGAGCGGGAAGCGCATCACACAAAGTGCAACTACCAAACACATTCCTTAAGTCTGAAGTTATTCCGTCTGCTGCTATAGCGTCCAGACAGGGGAAGTTTCATCTCGACCATCTGCAGTCAGTTTTTATCTCGGCCCCCTCAGGTGACGATGGAGGCTAGTCTGAAGTGTTTAGTTGTGTTGCTGGTGGTCGTGTTCGTGCAGGTGTTAGGCGCGCTGGGGACTCCGCTCTCCAGCGAGAAGGGCGACGGAGAGATCTGGACGGTGGAGAACTGGCAGGTGGGTAGAGAAGTGCTTAGAGGTGGAAATTATGGATGTATCTAATTTATTTTATTTTAAAAATGTCAAGGAAAAGTTACGTTTTCTTCAAGTCCGTAGCATGTTTGTTGCACTCAGATTTCAGCACCGCGGAGAGCGACACCCAAACAGGATCGTCACTTTGCAATATAAGTAAAATAAGTTTGTTAAGGCTTTTTTTTTTTTTTTGCATTTAAAATAAATCAAAAACTCATATCAATATTGAATGTTAATCTGTCCTTGAGTGCCTTATATCATTTTAACAATTTATGTTTTTGGGAGAATATTAACTGTTACAAAAAGAATCCAGATTTCTGGGTGCGACAGAGGAATAGGATTTTGCCAAATCAAGGGGAATGAAGGTGTCTTCCCAATCTCCAGTGAAAAATTGACCTTGTTTATAGTCAAGTTGGAAAAGCTTAATTTAGGCTACATTATCCTACATACTGCTCAGTTTCACGGTGTCAGCACCGTGGCCAGCATCAGCTCTCCCATTCCATCAGATGATTGATTGAATGCGTGCGTGCGTGCGTGCGTGCGTGTGTGTGTGTGTGTGTGTGTGTGTGTGTGTGTGTGTGTGTGTGTGTGTGTGTGTGTGTGTGTGTGTGTGTGCAGGGCTACCCGCTGGAGAGAGGAATAACCATCCGCCTGGCAGACCTCATCAGACGCTCCACATCACAGCAGTTCCACGGCCTGATGGGAAGGAGCTCGGGTAAACAAAACAGATTTCAAAAGTGTCATGATTGTACTTATCAATAATGTTCAGCTCTTTATCTACCTATTGGGGTCGCAGCAGAACACGGCTAAACAGTGAAAATGAACAAACAACAGTACAATAGATTAAAAACAATAAAATGTGTTTTTATGGGATCGAGTAAGATAAAGTGATGTGGCGCTGAGTGTGTCCAAAAAGAACGCAATGCAAAGCATCGTATTTAACTGGAGGAACAAAGGGAATTTAAAATCTATTGCAATTTTATGGCAATTTTATTTGTGTTACTTTTTATAGTAAACATATTGCCTGTGTAATATTCCTACTGAAACTTCCTTATCACTACAACATGTTAATCCCTTCTTTATTTCAGGCACATCTCAACCTGTAAGACAGGGCAGGAAAAGTGAGTATAATTATTACACTAGGAGAAAGTTGTATTGTTCAGTTTAGTATTTCATTTTAAAATAGAATACCAGTTTGAAGATAATTGTTTTTTTCCCCCTTCATCTCCATCTGTCTTCATCAGGAAATAAAGGGGAGATGTTTGTTGGACTTATGGGCAAAAGGACTTTAGATGGAGGTAATGTAATCTTGTTATACTTTCGTAATTTTGTAAGAACAAGAAATCTGGATTATTTCCCACAATTAATTGGGCAGGAATTTGAGTTTTTTATGGTATTATTCTGTATAATAATGATTAAATAATCTCATATTCATTGCTTGTGAAAACATAATCCCTTACCCCATCATTTTACGAAGTCCTTCTGCTTTAGAAATGCCAAGTTTGAGTCTTATACGTTGTGTTTTTTCCTCTGTGTTTTCCAGATACGGAAGAGGACTCCTACTAAAGACGACATATGAAACAAAAAAAGTCATGTTGACAACCATAATCAAAGCCCAGATTTGACTACAATGTCCCATTCACTCCTATGTTGTTGATCAACGAACAGTGTCTCACACTGGGACAGGCGTTCTGCACACCTGTTGCAACTAACACAAATACATTTAAGCTACATCGCCTTTCCATCACTGTTGCAATTCTTATTATTATCGATCATATTTAGTCACATTTTAAACTATGCTCATGTCTTTCTTTTAAATGAGTTTAGCATATTTTAATTAAATCCATTGTAGCTGATAAGTGTGTCTTTATTCTGTGTTGTATCACCGGGATGGACTAGCAAAACAAATCATTGGTTTACTGCTGATTCAGGTACAATTTTCATTGTTGGAGGAAAAATCATTCACTGTTATCTCCATAGTAATATAGTAATGGCATAATGTGGCATGTGGTTAACAAATAAAAACATATTTTGTACACACATTTGTCTGCACTTACTTTTGTACACAGAGATTAAAAAACATTCTGCGAGGGCTATTTTTTGTTTCTTTTTTTAACTTACTGTATTACACATTGGGAAAAGGATTCCAACATCATGTCCTTTAAAGGAGGATCTACCGTATGACACTTCCCAAAAAAAGTGGGAACTGTCAACAAACATTTTGAAAAAGAAGAGTCCTGACTTTTAGTCCCTGGTATGGGAAAAACAAAACAAAAAAACCTTTAGATCCTACAGTCCCCATAATGCAACTCAACAGCATCCCTCCGTGAATTCGTCAGACTTGACAGAGCTTATCTAGTTAGGTGACTTGTATGTGTAAAATTGGTCGAATGTCCCTTTAAAGAATGAGTGGTGTTTCAGGTTTAAACTTCAAACTTCTTACTGAACTTTTTCCATTGCACACCCCACGTTTTCAAATGGTCTAATTACTTCTGGATTAATTATGCAGTTGCAAACACATTTCTTCATGGTGTATTTAAGGACAGTGCAACCTTCCGGGCAGAACTCTAGAATCCGGATGTGCGAGAGTTTGTCCATAGACGCACCAGGAATGGTTTTCAAAGAAAGTCGCATTTTCCCGAATCAAAATGAAGAATGATCCCTCATTCAAACTTTTCTTTGGAAAACCTTGCGGTATTCTAAAGAAACCACCAAGGTTAAGACAAAATCTCAGAAGATTGAAGTAATGTTGTGTAGTGGAATTCAATTCAGTTATTCCCTTGACTTTGTAATCATGTCGTGGAACCTTGAACCCCAGATTGGCAATCACTGCCTTAGAGAAGAATCTGCAGTGATGCTGAGAACTCGCAATTATTGCAAATTCACATGTAACCCTTGTACTTTAGTTGCATCCTAAATTGAGGACGTGATGACAGGGCGGCATGAACGAACCTTTTCAGAAATTGTCTTAAAGATTGTCCTAAAATTCTTGGCAAAAAAGTAACGTTTATTAGATAAGTGTAGGCTAAGCATGATTGACTACAGTGACTCCTTTTGTAAAATAAGGATTGCAATCATGTCTACCTGATGTTTTTTGGGACGAAGTCTGAACACTTACAATTAAGAGTAGCCTCAGTGCAATGCATAACTGTCCCTGAAAATAAATGCAACATTATGTCCTTGTTCAGCTGACGTAAACTTTGTTTTATTTATTTTTTTACACATGGCGTCCCTGAAGATTGTGTCTGGTTAACATGTTAAAGTCCACTTCAGGGGCAGCTACTATTAAGTAGTGAGCCAATCGTCCACACAATAATCCTAAAATACAAACTGACCATCCATTGCACAAAGAAGAAATCAGGCAAAGCTCTCCGTGTGTTTCACCATTTGCATTTATTGGAGAGAGAAAAGGGAAGAGGGAGAAGCAAGTACAAAAAGCACAACTCGGCTACATATCCATGCCACGCTACTTTATAGTGTGTCTCTGCTTTGAGTGCGCAGTTTTAATAAGGAAGCGGGGTGCATGGAAAGTGCTGCTGTAGGCTCACTAGAGGTGGGCCAACGGAAGGTGATGGAATGCTTGTGGTTTGTCTCTAAAGTCTACTGTGACACTATTCAGACTGTTTAATAACAACAAGCAAGGTGCTGTGAAGCTGCCCCGTCTATAGCTGCCACTGGCACGGAGGAAACACAGCAAGACAACGGGGTGAAACATGAATGAGAAATAAAAAACTTCCAGACAGACGTAACAAAATCCCTTTCAGACGTTCATGTGATTAAACTTGATTGATTTGTGATGTTAAACATATTTGAGGGATCTTTTTTCGTTTTTTACAAAGTTGTAATTTAAGGGTATAATGAGCCTTTTTAAAATGTTACATTCAGGTCTCTTTTCTGCTACTGGGTGAATATAAATGTTTACCTATTTTCTCTAGTAGCCTATGTTAAATGTCAGTAAAAAAAAAACGGCAGCCCACCCCATAAAAGACGCCCATCCTCTTTTATTTCGGAGGGACTGAAATCATTTTCAATCCATGATACCTACACAGGTAATATAATATGTCAATGTAAAGTCATGGTTGGACTTTTCAAAAACTAAGTGCACTTCCCTGTAAATGCACTTAAAAATGGAAAATTAAATATAAATATATAATAAAAACTGGTCTACACTCACGACAGTCACGAGCACATTTCAGAGAGCTTTATTGATAGCAGGCGCCAAAAGGATAACAGCAGTCCTTTAAGCTACAGGCCTGTTTGTATTGATTTAAAGTCTCTAGGTCAGTGCAGTGACTCTGGAACCCACTTGTGTAAAAAAAAAAGGAGAAAAAAAGACAAAAACAGAAGGCTTAGAGAAAATATAAACACGTAAAACAGATAAATATATCTACAGATGGTAGAAAGAAAACGTCACCATAAAAAAATAAAGGAAAAAAAGATACACAAAGGAAAAACATCTTCAACCTTAAAGGATTTAAAGGCAACGTTTTGTATACAATGAATGGAGAAAAGGAAATGGGAGTCAGGGCTGGATTATGTGAAGGACGTGAAATTTTCACACAAAAGCTACGAAAGAGAAAAAAAGAAGCAATCTAGCAAATCATATATGATTCTATTTGACAGTGTTGGCCACACATCTCGAATTTCACAGCAAACTAATGTCAAAGCGTTGACATTATTCGCACACTGTTGACATGGTATAGTTGGGACATTTTTGGCCGATGCAGTTATTTGCGTTGTTGCCAATCGTTAGACTAGGAGATTGATACCACATCTGCATGAAGCATACGTAGCTACCAGCACTGGCCACTTAGCTTAGCATATCATAAAGAGGTTAACAGCTAGCCTGGCCATGACCAAACTTAGCAAAAAGCACATTTTAAGGTCACCAATTTAACACATTACAAAGTACAAAAACCAAAGAGTTAAAACAACAACTTGTTGTTTTACAGAGGGTAATGTGTTGGAGCCAGGCTAGCAGTTTCCCCCTGTTTACAGTATGTGTGCTCTGCTAAGCTAACAGTAGTTTCATATTTAATAGTTCAAACATAAGAGTGGTGTCAATCTTCTTATCTAACTCTCATCAAAAAGTAAATATGCTTATTTCCCAAAATGTTGAACTATTCCTTTCAACAAATCTTAATAGCTGGTAGTACAGTTAACATGTTGATCAAAAACAATACAAAAACGGAGATTGTCAATTAAATGTTTTCAATCAAAGAAATGTGGGCTAAAAAGAACAAAACAAAAATGACAGAAAGGTGCTGCTGACCATGCTATGGTTACATAGAAAGCGTGTGCTTGTATCCTGACTGCTTACAGCAGCAAGTGTGGTGGTAACAAGTAATGACAATGTGCAAAAGTGACATGTTTTGATTAAATCAATATGTCACTTTTGATCACAGGAGATAAACCTTACATAATGTAAATGTCTACTGTCATTGTCTGTGTTATTTCTTTTCTCAACGGTGGGGTGCCCCAGATTCTCCCAACTGTACCTTTCGAGAGCTTCTACACATTCAAATCTACATAAAATTTGAGATAAATATTTATATTCACAAGGAAACAGGTCTTATAGAGTAGACATACCTCTACCAGACTTTGACGTTCTACGTAGTTAACATTTTTCTTTAAAGAATATAAATAGCGTATGTTTTTTAAAAACTAGGTAAAACAAAAACACTGTAGGCTGAACACAGCTACATAGTTTAACATGTTAACACACAGAATACTAAAACAATGAAAACAAAAGGAGCTTAAAATGAGCCGTTGTGGCTTTTGTACAGTGGTTAACCTTAGAGGTAGAAAAAGTAGAAAATATCATTGAGAACTTCAAAACGAAAAAGAAAACACCAACGTGTTTGCCAACTTCAACACTCCTAACAGCGGAGATTCCCCCCATGTTCTTTTACTATTACAATAGAATGGCGGACGTAATGAAACCACACAGTAGCCGTCACAAAGATAAAAGCTTGAAAAAAAAATCAAAGGGAAGACTGGTTGTGACCTAACACATCCAGGTACTGTACGTAGGTCATGTACCGTTGACATAACACGCTCAAAACGAACCAATGGCAGCTATAGCTTCCTGACTAACTGACGGGTTAAATACTGGACACAATGTGTGTGTTTGTTGCAAGAGAGACACTGGGTTTTTGAATTGCTCTGGGTTCAGATCAGCCACCGTCACTGTGAGACAAAATGACCTGAGACCATTTTTTAACAGAAATGCTCATGTAACATCTCTAAGCTGTCTGCACTTCTGTTCCCAACATAGAATAGTAAACACCTTAGTCATGTGACCTGAGTGTTTAATGGAGGTCAAGGCTTCTATTCATAGAAACCTTATGCCTGTTTAATCACAGCCAGCTGCCCTGCGTCTGGCCAAAAACCCGTTGCATGAGTCAGTGTGCGTGCGTGCGTGCCGGCCTGCCTCGTGTCGACCGTCTCGACAACAGAATGAAATGCGGCGCAGGTTCCAACACCGGCCGTCGCAAATGGGATTAGTGGGTGTGCCTGGTGCTCTGTGCTAAACGAGCGGCTGGGAGGAGGCGCGCAATTACTTTCACTTTTCAGATAACAAATGAAGTGGAAGAGATATTATATGTGTAGACTGACATTACCTCATTATTCTGCAAAGCAAAACATAAATGATGAATGTCCAGAGTGTTGAATATTAAAGAAATTGACATTGTGAAATAAATGATCACATTAATACAAACTGTAAAACATATAAGAATGAATTTGTCACTACACTCATCATTGAGAAATGTTTTTTTTTTCATCATTCACTTAAAATAGAATTTTATCGAATACCCTTTATTTTGATTTTTTTTTCAAAATGCACATTTCACCCCTACAGACACAGAGTTGTACGTCATATCTGCTTTTTTATTCCATAATGCCACTTGTCATAATAACGACACATCGTAGTGGGCTTATTTACAGCAGCAGCCTCTTGTGGGCTGACTCCGAATGACTTTTTGACATTGTTGCTGCTGCAGCTATCAGGAGCTAACCGGCTTAATTTGGAAGCAGTTGTCAAAATCGCTATCTTGAGAGGCAGGAGGCTGAGAAAAAGCACTATAAGACTAAGGTGTTGTGAGAAAAGTAATGGTGAAATAACATTCTATAATAATATTTATTTCACAAAAATAATTGTTTGATTTATATATATAATACAATGTATTCCTGTGAGTATTTATTTATCTAATATTGAACAATCCATACCACTGAGCTTGTCATTTAAAAGGAAGTTAAGGAAATGCAGCCCCTTCTATTGTTCTCTTAATAGTGTTTTCTGTAGTCAGTCTGGACAGGCATCAGTGATGAAATGTTGTTATTTGTTGGACTGAAGTCAATTAACCGAGCCATGACGATGACTGCTGAACCCAGAGTAACTAAGTAACGGCTGCTGGCCACCGAAAGCGCTTTGTACAAGAGGGTGTGTGAGAGTTTAGGCTCAGGGTGTGTGAGCATGCCAGTGTGTGGAGGAGGATCTCTGTGTGTGTGTGTGTGTGTGTGTGTGTGTTTGAAATGTGTGAAAGGAAGCTCCTCTACGTCCCTTTAGGCGGAGTCCATTTTAAGGCTGTGGGGTCGATGGTCTTGCTGTTACCACGTTTGGTCTCCTTGGCCTTCCAGTCGTCGATGAGGTCCTACAGGAAGAAACATGCATCTTAGTGTTGAGCTATGTGAGAGATCTGAAATATGCTTCCTTCAGGACCTTTGTAAGAGTTTTAAAATGAACAATAACTTAATAAGCAGGTACCAGCCAGTTGAGGATTTTCTACCAAATGAACCGAACAGCAGGAAAGAGATTTGACTTTCAAGTGGCATTGTTTGGTTTCCTATACCTGTCTCTTTAAAACCAGATGCTTTCCCTTCCAGTATTTGAGCATCTGGAGGGACTGCAGTGTGCTGACGATATCCACTGGGTTCACTGCCGTCTCCTGACTGATTTCTGTGAAGACAAGACACGAGGGAGAGTTTGGAGAATAGATTTTTAAAAGCTGTACTTAGGCACAGTGGGGCTCTGCTGAAATATGCCTTTTAGCCAAGAGTTGGATGAGAATATTGCTACCACTCTCATATCAGCATAGTATATTCAGTAGATACCACGAATAGCCACTTTGCCTAGCTTGGCATAAAGAATGGAAACAGAGGGAAAATTATAGCCTGGCACCGTCCAAAGGGAACATAATCCTGTGCCTGTGTGCAATATCCCGTATAGAAAATAAATGTATTGTGCCACAGACTATTTCTTGGCTCTGACGCAGTAACTTTCTGGAGTCTTGTTACCAAAATGTGGTTGCCAGGCAACTGGAGAAGACTGCTCAGACGCATTTCCAATAATTTTGGACTATAATAGTATCAGGGTATCTGCAGGTTTCAGCATGTCAAATTTAAGACTTTTTAAGACCTTTTTAATACCACCTTGAATGAAATTTAAGACCTAAAGCACAATACATATAGACAGATATTATATTAATTATATTATTATAGATATTTGGGGGGTCCAGCTGTATTACAACCCAAGCATAGCTTGTGTGTCACTCAATGAGACTCATTCAAGTTTACTTTTTGTCTGTTTATTGAACATAAAGTGATACTCATTTATATCAGAAGCTAGGAAGAAAGTAGCCTCTCTCAGGGTATCTGCACCTTTTAAGACTTCTAATGAACACCAATACCTACAAACTACACTACAGTATATGCTCTGTAAAGAGTTTTTTTTAGTTTGAATATCAAATATTCAATGCACTTTAGCTAACAACTGCTGTCTAATTACAGAAAATAAAAAATGTTCAGCAGTCTGAATGAAGACAATGTCCCCCCGCATTTACCATCAAATAAATATAAGATCCCTGTAAAGGCAACGTGAAAACCCATCATTACCACCTTTTCAACCTATTATAGAGCAATTGATTTACATCTTCTGATAAACCAGTCACAAGAACAGTTTAATCAATAAAAAAATGTGTTAGCTGCAGCATGCAGTATTAGAATGAAATACAAAAATCTGGTAATTTATGGGGAAGAATGTCCTTCGAATTTTAATTAGCCTACTTATTCAATAAACAACAAACTTAGTCCATTAACTTTATTTTTCAGAACTTATGGCAGAAACTATTTAAAAATTGGTTCCACAGGTGAATGATTTTGCACTTTCAAAATCGGGAAATAGGCTACTGTAAAGTAGGCATAGCATAGGTACTGTATACAGGTTTGCATGACTGGGGGATGCCCACGGGACAAGCGGTAATTTGCGAAATGTTTTATTTTCTTCATATTGTTGCAGGCGGCCAGGTTAATAAACTGCAGGTATTAGGGTTGTACCGATTGGTGATGGAAATGTAGGCTACTGTCTGCGATTGACGGGACGATCGGCAATAGTTCTTAACTAGCCGTCAGAGAGCGAGGGCAGAGTAAGCGACAGACAGAAGCAGAGACTCGCGTCTCACTCTGTGAGCTCACGGCAACGCGACCTGAATGACCGTCTGATGAGCAGCTATTAATTAATAAATATAGATACATAAACATTTTTACTAAACACAATAAATCAGTTTGTTTGTGTGTGAGTTGCGTTTAGGTCATAGCCTACCTACATCGCCAGCGGGCGGGTGGTTGCACATCTACGGAGTAGCGGCAGTGTGTGGGCAGTGTGTGGTCGCGGGGTGAATAAAGCCAGCCATGATATTTGTCGTCCACCCTCCACCTCTCACTGAATTTATAAAAGCTGGGCATGCATTTCGCTGGGTAGTTCTCCCCTTTCTTGCTTTCACGCGACCGACTTCAAATTCGGAGGCAGGGGACACACATTCTTCTTCTATGCTACGTTTATATGCGGATCACAGCCACACACGGCCGTACTGCCTCTAGCGTAGTGTCGGACTTTTATATGAGCAGTTAGTTAGAAAGTAGCCTCTCTACATCTCCTTCTCGGAAAGTCGCGGAAGAAAAAAAATATATAACATTGAATAGTCCTGCCCCGACAAATTTAAGACCTTTGAGTAATGGATTTAAGACCAGCATATCAAAACTTTAATGAATTTAAGACTTTTTAAGGCCTTAATTTTAGATACATGAATTTAAGACTTTTTAAGACTTTTAAGACTTCCGCGGACACCCTGAGTATAGTAAGCAGGTATAATGTTTACTATAATCAACAGCTTGCCTTAGCGTAATCGACTGCTAGCTTTTGCTATTTGGCAATTAACTGAGAAGTTTAGCCTAGGCTAATGTCATAAACCAAAGTACTGGGCACATTTAAATTTTGACCTGATGCTAGAATGTTAAGGGATCATCAAAGGTATAACAATGTTAATGTTTAATATGCCTAATGCAAACTGGTTAATTTATTACTATTTATTTATTCATCAACGACAACAGAATGAGCTATTCTCCGAGGTCAGTGATAGTTCATCATCATAGAGAACAGTGATGATACTCACTGAGTTCACTGACTGACTTCCATCAAGGATCCTTCCTCTATGAAGTTACATATTCACAGTAATATCAAAAGAAATCAGAAATCACCAAAGCAGCATTGTTGTTGTGGCTTGTGCAGTTTCTATGCAATTGAAAAACCAATCCATATTAAAAAAAAACTTGCACTTCTTCAGTATGAACACAGCTCTTTATGAATTGAAATGTACAAACACTGCGGTGTAGTTAGAACTACGGTAATCAAAAGCTTTTGAACGGTGGGCAGATAGCGGTCGAATCCTGAACGCAGACTGGGACGGATTTGTATTACTGCGTCTGATCATGAAAACAATCTCGATACAACAGACAATGTTTCAAAAGAAAAGAAAAGAGAACTTGAGCTCAAACGAAAAAGGAAGACAAAGAGAAGCTTGGATACGAACTGAGTGTTTTGTCACAGTCTAATATCTGAGGTGCTGGCTGCCTCTTTTATTATGCGTCACTATCACTTTATTAAATTGCAGTGAGTAAAAGCTATTTATAATAACTTAGTACATCTAAAACTAAGTGCAATATAAGTCAGTTGTAGTTGACAAATGGAATTATCTGAAATGCCATAGTGCGGTATTTATAATTAGTGCTTTTAGAATCAAAAAATACTTTAATGCCGTAAATTCATATTTACAGTCCCCTACAAAAATATTGGAACGGTGAGGCCAATTCCTTTATTTTTGCTGTAGACTGGAAACATTTGGGTTTGACACCAAAAGATGAATATGAGACAATAGATCAACATTTCAGCTTTCAATTCCAGGTATTTACATCTGGATCTGATTCACAACTGAGAAGATAGCATTATTTGTAAAGGAACACCACATTTTAAGGTGAGCAAAAGTATTGGAACAGATAGACCTCAAATAAATTAAAGTGAATAAGACTTAATATTTTGTTACAAATCCTTCGCTTACAATAACTGCATCACGTCTGTGACCCATTGACATCACAAAACTTTTGCATTCTTCTTTTGTGATGCTTTTCCAGGCTTTCACCGCAGCCTCATTCAGTTGCTGTTTGTTTTGGGGGGTTACTCCCTTCGGTCTCCTCTTTAGCAGGTAAAGTGTATGCTCTATAGCGTTTAAGTCTGGAGATTGACTTGGCCAGTCTAAAACCTTCCATTTCTTGCCCCTGATGAACTCCTTTGTTGTTTTTGCAGTTTTTTTGGATCATTATCTTGCTGCATGATAGAGCATCTTCCAATCAGTTTGGTTGCATCTTTCTTTAAATTGGCAGACCAAATGTTTCTGTAGACTTCTGAGTTCATTTTGCTGCCGCCATCATGTGTTACTGTGTTGTTGTCAAGATGAACCTTTGCCAAAGTGATGGAAAGGCTAAAGTTTTGAGAAAGAAAGGATCTGCTCATGATCCCAAACATACAAGCTCATCTGTGAAACACGGTGGAGGCAATGTCATGGCTTGGGCTTGCATGGCTTCTTCTCAGATGGGCTCATTAATCTTCATTGATGATGTAACACGTGATGGCAACAGCAAAATGAACTCAGAAGTTTACAGAAACATGTTGTCTGCCAATTTAAAGAAAGATGCAACCAAACTGATTGGAAGATCCTTCATGACGCAGCAAGATAGTGACACAAAACACACTGCAAAACGACAAAGGAGTTAATCAGGGGCAAGAAATAGAAGGTTTTAGACTGGCCAGGTCAATCTCCAGACTTAAATCCTATAGAGCAGGCATTTTACTTGCTAAAGAGGTGTAAGCCCCAGAAACAAACAACAACTGAAAGAGGCTGCAGTGAAAGCCTGGAAAAGCATCACAAAAGAAGAATGCAAAAGTGTTGTGATGTCAATGGGTCACAGGCTTGATGCAGTTATTGCAAGAGAAGAATTTGCAAGAAAATATTAAGTTTTATTCACTTTAATTTATTTTATGTCTATCTGTTCCAATACTTTTGCTCACCTAAAAATGTGGTGTTCCTTTAAAAATAATGCTATCTTATGTGTTGTGTATCAGATCCAGATGTAAATACCTGGAAATGAAAGCTGAAATGTTGATCTCTTGTCTCATATTCATCTTTTGGTGTCAAACCCAAATGTTTTCAGTCTACAGCAAGAATAAATGAATTGGCCTCACCGTTCCAATACTTTTGTAGGGGATTGTATGAATATGTAAATGTCGGACGTGAATGTCGCTGACTGAGTGACAAATACCTGTAAAACTAAAGACATTCCTATCGGATTCATTGATCCATCTGATTCATCGCTGTTTATTTGAAAGACTTTCCCCCTAATGTCTTCTCCCAGCATTACAGACAGTGCGGTGCACATTCTGACCTTTGATGGAGATCTCCTTGCCCTGAAAGTTGTTGAGGTAGCGCAGCAGCACCTCCTTCCAGTAACTTCTGTAGCTGATAAGGCCCAGGTCAGACAGGGGGCGCTCGGGTGAACCCACCTTCTCCTCCACCTTGGACAACAGGTAACCTTAAAGGACACATTAGAATTTTTTTTTCTATTGGTTGGTGGCTATACTCTGCCTTAACCCACTGATGCCTATGGCAATCTAGGATGCATGTCCTTAATGCCTGAGGGTTTTCTGAAAAAATAGTAGGAATTGTCAAGTCTACCAAAACCTTAATATCTAAGCCTGTGTAGCACATAGAAACATGAAATAAAATACATTTAAAAGTTAAGGTTCACAGGTTTTATTTAAACATGCTCCCTTAGCGCTTACAAACCAACAAATATTTCTAAAAATCGTCAAAATGAGATGAATTAGAAAATTATTAAATATTGTTAATAAATAGATGCAATGTGTTGTGTGATTTTCGTCAGTAGTCTATAGTAGACCTTGATTCTGCGCACCAAACGCCACTAACTGTTCTGTCGCCGACATAGCTGGCGTATTTTTTTAATTATTTTGTTTTATTTTTTTATTTTTTTGATTGACATGATTTTTGGCAAACCACACAACTTTTGGGTGGTCACGTGGTCTTAAAAAAATCAACAAAACCCACCTCATGTGTATTTGAATCAATGACAGTGCATTCTATGCTGGGAATGCCATGAAAATTAGATAAAGTAATAATGCTGCGCGACGCAGCATCAGGCAGGAGAGCCAATGTGGCATCGCGCAGCAGCCGTCAACAATGGGTTAAAGGTGCACTATGTTACTTTGGGTGTGAGAGAAATGAAAGTTTTCTGAGGTATATTCTCATAATATATGAGAACTTTCCTTATGAGAAAATGTGACCCCTGGAACCCTGTTTGAAGTTAGAAAACCACCTTTAAAGTTAGTCTTTCACTGTTGTTTACAGCAGCCGGGCCCACAGTTTTGTTTGCAAACCTTTTCTAGTCTTACGTTTGGTTCCAGGTTCCTCTATATAATTTAGTTTCCAATTATGATGATAGAATGATTCAATAGTAAGAAGGACATGTCAATAAGGACAGGCTCTGCAAATGTTAACAAATCACCCTCCCATGAAACTGCATAGTGCACCTTGAAGCATTCCCTTCTACCACTGTGAAAAAAGAGAAAAGGATAGAGAAACATAAAAAAAAAAAAAGAAAAAAAGGACAGCATTGAGTTTTCATGTTTTTTTCTCAAAAGACTGAGTGCTTCAGGCAGCCTCCTAAATCCGGTGTTATTGTGCTGTGCAATATTCCTTGGCCAGGTGTAAGTTTGTGAGACCAAATCACACACACACATGCATGGACACACTGGGTGTATGTACTCACTGAAGTCTATGAGCATCTTGCCGTAGCCCTGCCTCATGTACTGTGGCATGGTGAGGATGCAGGACACGTTGTAGTTCAGAAAAGAGTTTTTCTCCTGCGGGACGAGTGTCACAGACGTTAGTTAGAAAAAATACATTGTAGAAAATTTCTTTTAAAATGACCCAGTCGTAAAGTTATTTAATATTCCGCAACTTCCAAAAAGAAGTTTGTCAAACACTGTGATTTTTGGGGGGGGGAAATGTGGGAAACTGTACTTTAACGTTTTATGTACATTCCGTTTACCTTGGAGAAGTATCCGACTAGATGGCAGCCTGTGTTGTCAGCTTCGGTCATGACATAGAAGAGGAAAGGTTCCACGTCGTAATACAGTGTCTTGTGGTCCAGGAAGAGTTTGGCCAGCAGGCACAAGTTTTGACAGTAAATCTATGGAGAAGAGCATCACACACATTAGAATTTGATCCCTACCCACTTCGCCACTGCCGCCCCCAGTGTGTGTATGTAGGAGGGAGGATGTTAGTATGGCTTTTTCGAAACACAGTCTAAGTAAGAAAGAAGCAATTTCCGACAGGTTTGAGCAGTTAGGAGAATTTGGTGCATCATGGCAGTGTGCAGGTCAGGGGGAGTGGTGCAGCGCTCCTTTACCTTGTTCTTCTTTCCGTCCACCTCAAAGACAGAGATGTTCCCCTTCCTGTAGATCTCGTCACCTGGAGGATGCTTCCAAACACACTTGGCCTTTGTGCAACAGAGAGGAGAGGGAGCAGAGGTGGTTAGTTTGAATACAAGTAAAGACAACTATTTCCCTTTTAGTTTCGCATGGCCATTCTGTAGTGTGAAAAAAACGACACTTTTTAAGATTCAATTCACATCTCTAGTCTGTTCTTCGTTTTTATTCCCCCACAAAGACTGGCTTCTGGCTGTCCTCTTTAACTTCATGTGTAAAACCAGCGAAGAGCTCCTTTACACCTAGTGGGCTCTTCCCACTGATGTTAGATGACAGTATTCTACAGGTAACAGTGTCGTTGTGACGATGTATTTGTCTGAAATCTACACAACCAGCAGTCAGTTTAGAAGAAGGACTTTTACCCGCCTTCACTCCGTTAGAGAAATAGTGTGAACCCCATCACAAGGGCAAAAGTACACAATCTATCTGAATCAAGTCTGACATGCCCTTAGGCATCGAGATAGTAAGGGTATAGTTTCAACAGAGTTTTTGTGCAACAGTACATTTTCAAGACTAGACACGTCCATCCTTTTGGTTTTTACTAGTATTATTTTGCATCATCACATCACATAAGCAGAACGTTCATGTGATTTCCTGAACAGACCAGGCTGTCTTTCTTACCATGTGCCTGCGCAGAATGGTCTGGCTCTTCATATACTTGAGGCAGAACTCGCACATGTAGAGCCTCCCCAGGCGTGCGTACTCCTCCGGGTATGGAGAGTGGTACCAGGTGTCCAGCTCATAGCGGCCGAACACGATGGTCTTTATCATGTTGCTGCCCTCCGGCACCTGGCCCGCCAGACGAAGCTTCTCCTGTACAGGAAAGGAGGGAGAGAGAGAGAGAGAGAGAGGAAGGAAAGGAGGACAAGAAGAGCGGGCCGGGCAGGCAGAGGAGAGAGAGGAGAAAGAGGAAAGATCTCTATTACTCAGGGAAGAGGATTAGCTGAACCATACATCACAATTAAGAAAACGTGCCTCAGTGGAGGCAACCAGTCACAAAAACGTTTGAAAAATGTAGCAATAAACATATGCTGGAAGAAAATATAGGCCGGGTGAGTGAGGAATGAATGAAAGGTTTTATATGAAGTTACAACAGTGACTGTTTACATTCTGTCTGCAAGGATGTTCAAGACCTTTTCAGCGGCAAACAGAAAATAGAAAAATTGTGGAAATAGTGCACAGTAAGATTTCCGCGTCTTTGAAACTGATTAAAGACTTCAAGGGTGTAAAAGTAATTTAAGGCTGGGAATGGATGGAAAGTGGATTTCAGATCATTTAAGACTAGCTGCATTAACCTGCAATGATAACATTACTTTGCCAACGAGAAATACATATAGAGAAATGATGGATAACCTGTCTGGAGCGACAAATTATATAAAGTTTGTACTGTATATGATATGAGTTCATAACCAACTTTGGGATCATTTAAAGTGAGCGTGTCATCTGAACGGGTCACAAAGTAACAAGGAGGAAGAAGAAGAAGAAGAAGAAAAGACAAACAGGAAGGGATGTGTCCAAACTACCAAAGATATGTCAGCCTCCTCCTGTGGCTGCAGAGGAGAGTGTGCTGACTGAAACAGAGAAGAAGAGGAATATTGCAGAAAAGAGGGGTGGGGGGGATTAAGGCAGGAGTGGAGGGGGGTAAATTAAAAGAAAAGAAAGGGAAGGAAAAAGGAGTAAGGGAGGGAGGTGACGATGAGCTTTCTCTCTTACAAGGTCGTCCGAGGCACGTGCCTGCGCTTTCCTGAACAGCTCGAGGTCGTAGTCGCTGGTGATGTTCTCCAGCAGCGGCTCCCTGCTCGCCCCGTGGCTATGCCGGTGCTCCTGATAGGGACAGGAGAAAAGACTTTCATGATACTATGTTGGGTCTACAAGCAGGGCTCATAAAGGCTTTTTAAAAAGGGTGAAATTCAAGCACTTTTCCAAGATAAAAAAAAAACCTTCAAGGACCCTGAAGCTTTAAGTATAATGTATATTGACAGTCACTTAATAAAGCTGTTGAAGGAAAACATGTGGAGTTTAATATAATGTAGTATACTGTATATGCACTAAAATCATTTTTAAAAAGGTGTGTCATGTGTTTTTCTGTGGCTGATTTTGATGTACTTGTTCACGTAACATGGAAGGTATTGAAGAAAAATCTTTTTTTTATTTTTATTTTAAAAACACCTCTGATCATAACTTTGAATAAAATGACAGTCAGCATTAAGGTTTTAAAAAAGGAAATCTGTTTTTTGTTGACTACACAGTATTTTATGGACAGTCTGGTCAATATGAAGAAAACCAGCATTTTCAAGTAATGTGCAAGGCAAGCAAATTTCCGACCTTGAAAACACCAAATCTAAAATCAAGCATTTTCCAAACTTTTCAGGCTCTGTACAAACTCTATACAGGTTGAATGTAGACAGGATGCGGGGGGAGAGAGATATATAAAAGGAGTAAAGCAAAGTTAGGACACATTCACTTTTCCTCCACTTACCATGTGTTTATCTTTCTGCTCCTTATTGAGGCCAGAGTTCCTCTTCCTCCTCAGCTCTGTCACCTTCTCCTTGTAGCGAAGCTGGCGCTCCGTAGGGGCCTGAGATCACACAGAGACAAACATGAGCCCTCACTTTGGTTTTTGCAAATGCCTTAACCTTTCAGGAGTGGTACTGGTATGGCAATGACAACCTTAGATTACTAGCTTTCAGTTAAATATCTGATGTTAACATATTAAGAAGTTATTTCTTGCTATTTATAGTAATTCCGGTTCATACAAATGATTTGGTTAAACTGAAAAATTAACACAGAAATTAAGGGTTCAGAATTGGTAAGTATTATAAGTGCTATGTATAAATGACTTGCCTTATATCTAAAGAAATCCTGCCACATGCTGATGCTACACTGATCCATAAACATAATGTAATGAGCCATATACACTGTGGCTGAATCGATGAAGTCAAGAATAGGAAATAACGTGCTCAAAAAACTCACATGAAAAAACTGGGTGCTGAACCCTTCGAGCACAAATGTTGAAGTAAAGATAATGACAGAACTCCATGTTCACTACTTTATTAAGCTGTCACGCAGATGTTTTCGGACCAGGCGCCTTTCCTTGGTGAGCAATGGCCAATGAAGTCCAATGTAACACAATCGTTTAGTACCTTTTTCTCTCTCCTCGCCTCTGGCCCTGCTACAGTAACGCTGCAGCGTATGGGAAATCCCCACGCACACACACACATCAGTTCAGTGAATTCCTGGTATACCGTACCTTCCTAGGAAGTGACAGCACGTTTTCAAATGTGTAAGAGCATCTGTCTAGTTAAGATGTGAGAATGTGTTGCCGTGTGTTAAACCTGTCTGATAAACTTGCTCCTTCTTCCTCAAGTGTTTGTCAGTTACCTGGTTTCTTGTGGAGTGTCTGTTCTCGTCCTGGCGGTGTGACAGCGTCCTCTCCTCAGTCTGTTTGTCGCGCGTGGATGCCTTGCCCTGACAAAACATCAACACAGTCTGTCTGCCACCAACGTCTCACAACCGACCCCCGCAACAGTAGCGGCAAACCTCCGTATTCCTGGAACTCTTGCTACTTGACAACTTCAATTTGAGCCTGTTGGTTTCCTTCGGTTTCATCTCCTGAAAACCTGATTGGAGGGTGTTCTTCCCACCATGGAAACTTGGTTTGACTGATGAGTAATTATATAAAAGTCTACAGAGCACAACTGTAGCAAAAAAATGCAAGATATTTTTTTACTTCAATGTGGTGGATAATTGTCAGAAAATAACATGAGGAGAAACTGTAAGATAATTGTGACAACACATTAAAAGGCCAGAGCTTCCCCCTGGACATTTTTCAGTTTAAAAATAGCATTCGGTGTCACACTCACTTATTGTCCTGGGAATCCCTGTGGATGTATAATTGTGAGTGTGTGTGTTGGTGCGTACCTTGCACTCATCAGCAGAGAGGTTGTGGTAGAGTGGACATCCTGATATGGAGAAATGTCTCTCATGCCTCCCTGTTAGATGGCCTGAGAGAAAAAAGACAAGCAGAAAGATTGTAGGGAGACGCAGAGAGGTCAGGGGTTTGTGCACCCTTTCTGCAGGCTGTCTAACACCATTGCTAAAGATTGCAGTGTGTGTGCCCTCACCCAGTGAGTTGCAGCCGGGTGTGGGACACTTCATGTTGAAGTTGTAGCTCTCGTGGAAGCGGCGGCGTTTGGGCCGGTGGGAAAGGTCGTGGGCTGCGGCCTCTTTGAGTGACAGCTCTTTGGCCAATCTCTCGTCCTCCTCCTGTGACACGACCACGTCGTTGCTGGAAGACACCAGGTGGTTGCCGGGGCTGGAGACCTCGATGTCTGACTCAGACGACTGGGCGTTACCTGTCGGGGTGCGGGGAGGGGTCTCGTCTCGGCCGGCCCTCTGCTTTAGGTCTGCTGAGACAATCAGGACAAAGGGAATGAGAGGGAATCATTTCGGTATTAAGGTACAAACCCTGTATACGCCAGGGGTTTACAGAGTAATGAAAGAAAATTTTTAGCTGAAAATGGTAAGTCAAAAAGTGCACAAATTCAAGATTAGACTGTTGCACATAGAGATGTTAAAAACTATATTAAACATTAATTATGAGGTAGTAGAACTACTTTTCCAGCTTGCCCACACATACATTTGCTTTTAATGAATCTGTGCAGTAGAAATTAAGTTTTTACCAGCACAAACAACACTGAATGTTTAATGGCTTTAAAGCATTGTGGTTAATGGTAGGTTGGATAACAGCAGCACACAACAAATGCCCAACTTAAAGAAAAAACATCAATGATTAAAAAAAAGTATCTGGCTTTTAAGTAGCTTTTAATAGTCCTGCAAAATGTTTTACCACTTTTCCTGTGATTAAAAGTATCTTCAGGGATATCTCTGTAGGTTTCTAAAGTGACCACATGCCAGCGGAGAAATCCAATAGTAAAGATGGATGCCACTGCAGCAGAAAGCCAGTGGCCGTGTCCGGACTGCCATACTAGCATCCTACATACTCACCATCTATATACTACATACTGTCTACTCAAAGATCGATTGTGTATGCGAGGTGCGTCGAAACGTTTTCAGTTGAAGTATACTCAAGCCATGAAGAATTTCTTCTTCTTCTTATAACATTCAGGCAGTTTAGACGCTGTTTAGCGTATAACCGCCCTCTACAGGTTAGATATTGAACTCGATTTTTACAGTCCTGTGTTCATCATCTGTGTTTTAGACCTCTTGTTTTATAATTGTGTTTTTTTGAGGCGGACTGGCGGAGGATCCCTCCGACGCTCTCTGTCCGGCTCATCACAGCACTCAGCTGTCTGTGAGTTGAGCTGGACGAGCCGCGGTGTGTGGAACAGCGATCTGTTCTGATCTCTCTCCACTATCAGACTCACAACACTCATTTCACTTAGTAACTCTAATGTTGTTAGGTATTTATCTTCATCTCTTATCTATTGTAAGAGTTTATGAATGACTGACTGCACGTACAGCTGTCAGATCGCGGACCCCAAACAATATCGTTGCTTAGCAACTTGCTCGAAAATATTTCATTTTCCTGGGCGGGTAGAATTGACCCAGTGCATTGTGGGGCGGTTGAGTAGGAAAAGTATACAATCGATTCATACCATGGACCTATAGACAGACAAGAGTCGTGGCTTTAAAGAAAGTAACGTGTATTTGTGAAAGGCATGTCGTATTACGTTGTTATTAAGTTTGTTTGCCGAATACGGGTGTCATTCAATATAAAGTGGATGGAGCGCTGTGAATTGTTTTCCCCCACGATGGGCGTGGCCTCAGATTATGACGCGCCATGCACTGTCTCTATAGAGCTGTTAAACCTGCAGTGTGTAGAATTTTGGGTTTTATTTCCTAGCAGATTTTGTAGAAAGTAATTATAATATCCATAAGTACATTTAATTTAGTGCATAATAGCTGAAACAATTTTTTTGAATTACTATTTTTTCCCTTAGAAAGGGTCTCATATATGTCCATATTTCTGCATATTTTGGACCAAGGCCTAGTGCCGCCATCTTGAAAGTGTCATAGTTGGAATGTCATCAGGTGCATTGTTTAAAATTTAGAATTGTTCTTGTCCTTGAAGGCCACTGTAGCTTCTGTTATTATTCTAAAGGGTTGGGGTTACCCAGGGAGCGTTGCATTCTAGAACTTTGTAGAACTTTCTTGATGATGTCATATTACACACTGCACCTTTAAGCGGAAGTGGCGGAATTACGGGGCATGGGACCTCTCGGCTGAAAAAAAATGAATGGGAGTCTATGGAAAGTAATCTACTATTTTCTGGTCCCAGTCATTAAATGCCTTGGATTACATATATGTTTTGTATGGGTCTAAATGATCATTTTTAATGTGAAGAGTTTGACGGTATGTTGTATGATTATTCGTCTAACGGCTTTTGAAAAAATGTTACGAGAACAACTACAAGTTTTGTCGCCTCTGTGACGTCACCTCAACACATTCCCTCCACTTCTCGACGGACAGTGCTAATGCTAATGGCTGGCGTGGACAACGCCAACAATCTCCCCACTCGAGAAATTGAAACTCTCCACATGTCCACTTGTGTTGTGGTTTTCGCCACGCTGAAGACTTTTGTCTTGTCATTGAAAGAAGGCGGTAAAGTGCATTAAAGACACAGCCATGTTTCTGAACTAAGCGGGTGTGAGTGGTGGTGACGTATATCACAAGTGTCAAGAGCAGCGAAGAGCTGTAGTCCACAAAAGCGCTCTGCACAAAACCTGACCGTATCCAGCTTCTACTCGCTAAATTGTTCCATTCTTTGCACGAAAAAATACCATCTAAATCCATACAAACCATATGTGTAATCGAAGGCATTTCATGACTGGGACCAGAAAATAATACATTTCTTTCCATTGACTACAGTAGTAATTTTTCGAGCCGAGAGGTCCCATATCCCGGAAGTAAAGCACTTCCGCTTAACAGCTCTATAGAGCTGTTAAACGGAAGTGGCGGAATTACGGGGCATGGGACCTATCGGCTGAAAAAAAATGAATGGGAGTGTATGGAAAGTAATCTACTATTTTCTGGTCCCAGTCATTAAATGCCTTGGATTACATATATGTTTTGTATGGGTCTAAATGATCATTTTTTATGTGAAGAGTTTGACGGTATGTTGTATGATTATTCGTCTAACGGCTTTTGAAAAAATGTTACGAGAACAACTACAAGTCTTGTCGCCTCTGTGACGTCACCTCAACACATTCCCTCCACTTCTCGACTGACAGTGCTAATGCTAATGCTAATGGCTGGCGTGCACAACGCCAACAATCTCCCCACTCGAGAAATTGAAACTCCACATGTCCACTTGTGTAGTGATTTTCGCCACGCTGAAGACTTTTGTCCTGTCATTGAAAGAAGGCGGTAAAGTGCATTAAAGACGCAGCCATGTTTCTGAGCTAAGCAGGTGCCAGTGGTGGTGACGTATATCATAAGTGTCAAGAGCAGCGAAGAGCTGTAGTCCACAAAAGCGCTCTGCACAAAACCTGACCGTATCCAGCTTCTACTCGCTAAATTGTTCCATTCTTTGCACGAAAAAATACCATCTAAATCCATACAAAACATATGTGTAATCGAAGGCATTTCATGACTGGGACCAGAAAATAATACATTTCTTTCCATTGACTACCGTTGTAATTTTTCGAGCCGATAGAGCTGTTAAAGAGGACCTATGATGCTTTTTGACTTTTATGACCTATAAACGTTGTTATGATGATTCATAGTCATGCTTAACCATACTAAATTATCAAATAATGACTTACATGCATTTCGACATATTCCCTGCTGACCGTCTGGGGTGTCTGTGCAGAGCACTAAACACTATTCTAGCCAGTCGAGAAGTCACGTGTTCAAAGCGGTCTACCCTTTCATAATTTGTGCCGTCGCATAAAACTTTGTGATGTCTCCACGCGGATGTTTCCATGTATGGTAATGCTGTCACTTCCCTGTTCGCGTCTGCCTCGCATCTGCCTCGCGCCCTTATAGGTCCATGCTCGCGCTTCCCGCCACTGAAAGTGTTCCGGAAGGAAGGTAACCAATCACAACGGAGTGGGGTTTGCAGGAGGGGGGGAGGGGAGCGGAGATGGCCGAAGCACAGGCGGAGGGAGCCGAAGCACACACACTCAAGTGTTGACAGGATGTGCTGGATCGCCAAAATAAGAGAAAGAGCTTCCCGAAAATCTACATAGTTTTTTGTGATGTGATTCGTGTCAGGTTGCTCTATAGCAGTGTAAAACAAGAAATTAAGACCAGAAAAGTAGCATAATAGGTCCTCTTTAAGCGGAAGTTGCTTACTTCCGGGGCATGGGACCTATCGGCTCGAAAAATTACAACGGTAGTCAATGGAAAGAAATGTATTATTTTCTGGTCCCAGTCATGAAATGCCTTCGATTACACATATGTTTTGTATGGATTTAGATGGTATTTTTTCGTGCAAAGAATGGAACAATTTAGCGAGTAGAAGCTGGATACGGTCAGGTTTTGTGCAGAGCGCTTTTGTGGACTACAGCTCTTCGCTGCTCTTGACACTTATGATATACGTCACTGGCACCTGCTTAGCTCAGAAACATGGCTGTGTCTTTAATGCACTTTACCGCCTTCTTTCAATGACAAGACAAAAGTCTTCAGCGTGGCGAAAATCACTACACAAGTGGACATGTGGAGTTTCAATTTCTCGAGTGGGGAGATTGTTGCCGTTGTCCACGCCAGCCATTAGCATTAGCATTAGCACTGTCAGTCGAGAAGTGGAGGGAATGTGTTGAGGTGACGTCACAGAGGCGACAAGACTTGCAGTTGTTCTCGTAACATTTTTTCAAAAGCCGTTAGACGAATAATCATACAACATACCGTCAAACTCTTCACATGAAAAATGATCATTTAGACCCATACAAAACATATATGTAATCCAAGGCATTTAATGACTGGGACCAGAAAATAGTAGATTACTTTCCATAGACTCCCATTCATTTTTTTTCAGCCGATAGGTCCCATGCCCCTTAATTCCGCCACTTCCGCTTAACAGCTCTATACCCAAACTCGCATACCCAACCGTCACATACTCAAATTGAAGTCAAAATGAGTATGAGTAGGACGTTAGTATGGCAGTCCAGACATGGCCAGTGTGTGAGCTTAGAGAGGCTGGCAGGTGAGCGGGAGGACACATTGCAGTTCATTTCATTTCCTTTCTGGGGTTTTTCCAGACACACTGGGCTTTTTGTCAGGATGTCAGGATAAACTCATAAACTCTGAGTTGGGCAAACCTCTGTCAATGCTAAACAATTACTGTGACGGTTTCAAAGTAACTGTTTAGCCCCCAGAAACATCATTCCTAAATACCACTCATTTTTAAGGCTGACTAAATAATAGTGTGACCAGAATAACTAATCACAGTTGTTTAAAAAAAAATAATTTGAGTAATAAATATCCTGCCTATTCTAGAATTTCTAACTCGAGAAAACATTTCCTAAGATAATTTTTTCATATAATATTTATATTTGCATTTGATGCTTTTATCTTTGATTCTTACAACAAGGTTAATAATAAAGTAAATTACATAACTTAATAGCTTAAAGCGGCTACGAGTAACATTTAAATATCTTTTAAACAGCCTCATGTTTCCTCTCATAATCATAAATTACCTTTAACAGCAAATGAGACCATCAGTGCAAAGAAAGACGTTTTTATATAGTTTTTATTACTGCGTTTGGTCTGGTCGCACACCCAGTCCGATTTTCAGTTCACACGTGCAGGCTCTATGGTCACATATCCGTATTGGTCGCAGATTTCAGTGTGGCGCTGCGCAGCAACGCGATTTGAGAAGCCTATCCCTCCAGGTGAGGGAAGGGGAGCGGGAGCCTTGTTTGAGACAGTTATTTGTAGTCATATTGACTGATAACGGGGCTGAACAAAAAAAAAAGAAAATGCAATGAAGAAAAGCTAAAAGTTTCTATGTTTATGTATATTGTGTGCCCCATCAAAAATATATTAATCACGTTTAACCTACATCAGGAGGTCTCTTAAAATTGGTAAGCCAATAAAAGATCAAATTGAATAAGTAAACAACCTAAGCGCAGACAGATCTGCTTTAATGATTCCCCAGTGTCTTGAAGTTAGACAACAGATCCTGGTCTCTGTAAGGTCATTTATTTGTTGCGGTGACACAAACACAAGTCCAGGATATGTTCTCAGACATGTTTGTCTTCTTTATAATCTGGGACACACTGTGATCACAGACTGAACTGCATTACAATGAATGCAACATGAGACAGACGCCCCTCTTCTCCACCATATGATATCTTCATGTCATTCCATCTTTCCGTCTTTTCTCTCTCATTTCCTTTCTACTCTCTTATAACAAATGCTTCTGCTTTTGCTTTTCCTCCTTATTCAGTGTATGCATGCTCTTCACAGCCTCCACTTCTAAAGGTGCACTGTGTAACTTTGGGTGTCAGAGAAGTGAACATTTTCTAAAAGGTATATTCTCATCACTGAATAAACAAACTTTCCTCACTATTTGAAAGTTAGAAAGCTACCAGAAAAGTTACTGTTTCACTGTTGTTGTTTACAGCAGCAGGGACCACAGTTTTGTCTAACTGTTTAGACCTAGTATAATGTGTGGTTTCAGGTCAATCAAAATAATTTTGTTTTCATTTATGAGGATAGAATAATTCAATATTAAGAGTTACATGTGGCGAAAAATATATCTGCGGGCTCTATACATGTAAACAAATCCCCCTCCTCTGAAACTGCATAGTGCACCGTTAATAAAAATACATATATGTTTAAAATGTCTCTAATGTACCATGATACGGATCCAATTTCTTGGACATACAGGGAAAAACACTGCTGGTCTCACCATGAGCCTCGGTATCTGAGCCAGAGGACCTGCTCTGCCGCAGTGGGTATTTTTTGGCTGTAGTGTTTGTCGCCCCCTGCTGGCTGCGTGTCACCCTGCGCCCGGAGAACACCGACGCTGCCACTACTACTGCTGCTGCTGCTGCTGCTGCCTCTGCTGCTGAAGCCAGGCCTTCGTCAGGACCCGCAGCCACTGGAGAACTGCTCCGTACTGAACAACCGTTATCTAGAAGAGAAGAGGGAACATGGTGAAACACGCTAAGCACATACACCAATAAAATGCTTTAGAATTTAAAGTGTGCAGCTTTAATGACCTAATTAGACTCATCCAATACATTAACGTACTGATTTACTCTTGATCCGTTTTACTGCTAATACTTTTTAGTCTGTAGTTGCAGTTCTGCTTCACAGTCTAAGGTGGAAACGTCTGCCTCAAAAACAGTTGAGTTACTTGTTGCGAACGACCTCAATGGTTATGAAGAGAGTAATCCCGCCACAGAAAAGAAGAATGCACCTCAGTCTGAATCTAATTCTTTTTTCGGAGAGAGAAAAAACAAGCCTCTGTGTTGATTCTAAAAGCCTGTGTGAGGACCACGACCAGCGCTGCCAACTTCTCCCGGCAACAACACGGCAGAGGAAACAGTGTGGGCCTTTCTTCCTCTGCTGTAAATCCCCTCTGGCACCCACGGCAGAAAGAGGTCACACACAGGGGGTGGGAGCAGAGTTTGTGTTTGTGTGTGTGTGTGTGTGTGTGTGTGTGTGTGTGTGTGTGTGTGTGTGTGTGTGTGTGTGTGTGTGTGTGTGTGTGTGTGTGTGTGTGTGGAGGTCAGGCTGTCTGAACCCATTCATGCTCAAATGGCTGCCCATATATAATCGCTTCAACTGAGATGTTGAAGTGAAGGGGGGTTTAAAGTAATCCCGTGGTCCCTGAATGAAGGCATCCCATTCAAATGAACCTACACATAGTGCATGTGAAAATGTCTGGCTTGACGATAAATATATGCACAAAATGTGTCAATAAAAAGTATTTAGTAACGACTACATTTCATTATGGGTGTGGAGCATCAAACACAACTAAATAAGATAAAACAATACCTTTAGGGAAAAATAGCAAAGTTCTGCAATACCCTGCTTTGGTGCAATTAGCCATTGTAAAATAAACAGGTGTAATAACACTTATGTCCACTATACTAAGCCTTGCTAAAGCTAAAGCGATGCTTAGATGGCTATTATACTTTACAAGCTAAGGAGGCAGGCCAAATAAACCTGCAGGTAAAGGGCCAATGCAGACAACATGCAAGTAAACATGGATGTCAACAATGGCGGAATAAAAAATACTTATGCTAAATAGTATTTAAAGACATTTGACTAAAGAATGCATGCCATTGAACATTCACCCTTCACCCGTCCCTTAGCTCTGATATTTTCAGAAGATCTCGCTGATTTGAGGAAATTTGAAAATCACGCCTTCAAGTTCAACCCAAGCCATTACTACAACACAACAAATATATCAACCAAGCTATCAGGACTATTTCAAGATAACTGAAATGTAAAAAATAATAGTATGTAGCCTACAATTGGTATACATGTAGGCTATATAAATGCTTGAATAGATGTAAATGTAGATAAAGAAATAGATGAACTTGTTTGAACTTAAGCTTTTTCTCTTGTTGCAAACATTTTTCAATGTTTACCTTGTGAGCTCTGGCTGAGGCGCAGTGACGCACGGGTCAGGCGCGTGCTGCTGCGCCTGCGCGCACTCTCGGAGGCTTCCGTGTGCTCGTGGTCGGCTGAAAAATCCGAATCCTCCGTCCCGTCCGAGCTGCTGCCTGCGGTCCTCTGGAAACAAGGGCAATTATCAAAATACGAGTCCGGAGAGCCACTCCAACCGTCTCAGATCAGTCAGAGATATTCTTTGAGAATGATTTGGGTAAAGATTTATTTTTATTTTTATGCTTTACCAGCGGATAATTCAACAAAGATCCCATGCTGGAGGAGGAGCCTCACCCCCTCCACATCTCCTCCGGCTCTGCACCCCCCTTTTGTCACGATGGACTTGTCAATACATACTCAAAATAAACCTGACCGGTGTCACCGAATAGAGCCGATTGCATATCGTGACAACCCCAATGTTCCTCTACGTCACCTTACGGGTAAAATTTCGAGTTTTTAGTCAGTTAAGTCGACTGTTGCCAAAAGCGTCTGGCATCTCGGTAAAACAAATTATAACATGAATTGTCTCATAAAGATTGTTTTGCTGCATAAAATGTCGCATCTGCGGGCCTGCCTGCTCACGGAATGAATGATGGTGCTTGTGGGGGCGTGTGAGGGCTAACCCGACACCAAAATAGACGAGTGGGGGTGGGGCAAGGGGACTCCAGTAGTATTCAATTTGCATTGGAGAAAAAAAAACACATTCGGGCCCCATCTACCCCCCTGGAATAATATCCCATCAACAACAGAAGGCTATAACATCAGTTCATGGTGAAATAACAATTTGCATATTTCTCTATCGAATATGTTTTATTATTTACAGTAGCCTATGTATGAATATGCCAAATTAAATGTACACCCAAGAGTTAACATGAAATGAAGTTTAGATACGATAACACATAATGCACTGGGGGTAAATTAGGCATCAAGGGGGGAAACATAATGAAAACTGAGCAAAGAAAATAATAATCGAGAGCTACATCATCAATTAAAATGGCAATATATAAATAGGCATACACAACTTATAACCATATTCATTTATATATAAACATAGGCCTATAGCATAGGTATATTTGTGTCGAGTAAATAAATAAAAACACTCAATCATTATTTTGTATTTAAACGTTTTTATATATAATTTAATTCCCTATCCCCGTGTTAATAAATTAATTAATATTAATAATCAAATAATTTATGTATTCATGAATGCACATGTGTAAAGGCTATTACGTGTCCATTACCAACTTAGGCCTAAACAAATAAACGCAACGCAACGCAATAGCACTAAATGACAGTAACGAGTAATTAGAAAGTATAAAAGAAAAAAACGGGGAAATACACCTCAACACAGAAGCATGGACCACCCGCGCACGTTAGATTCAAGCGAATTTGACAACTTCACAACAAGAAGCGGAGCGCCTCATTTACATACGACCAATCACATTAGAGAGGAGGTGGCGTTTGAGAGAGCCGGCCCAATGAGCGTAACGCTTGGCCCGATTCTGTCCAATCACCTCGTTGTTTTGGTGCGGGCGCTTCGTTCCTGCCTCGCACTCAAAGAACAGCCTGTTCCTTTCATCAGTTAGAGCCGTTACCAATATTAACTGGTTTAAACGTTTCGCAGCTCCACGCCTGCCCGTACAAATCTGAACATAACCCGCTAAAATAACTCATTGTCAAAGCTATACTTGTAAGAAAAATCGATGCTTATTAAACAACACATTTATTTGAACTAAGCAATAAACATTAGCTTGCGTAGCTTTTAGCACAACACAAAACACAGCTCAGGGATGTGTGCATTACCGATATTGATAGAACCCACACCCACATCTTACTAACGCCATATTGTATGGTTTTATTTCAGCTCGCAGGCGGTTTCGTCGTTCTACCTTTGCTAACATTAGCTATGACGTTATGTTGTTGTGTCAGTATGCAGCAAACACCCGCCTTACCTTTCTACGAGGCATGTTCAAATGTGTGATGCGTCGCCTCAGACAGACTATTACTCCGTTCTCTGTGAACTATTTATCTTACGTTGTTCAAGTGATAAGAACAACAATCCAGCAGCTTTTGACATCCCTACTCAGCTGAAAAAAGTGCACCAATTTCTCTCCCTGCACTTCCTCGTGAGTACTGCGCATGCGCGTTGGTTTTTCTGGTCCGTTGACAAAAATGCCTCGGCGTGGAACAGCAGTTGTATGCATGTAGGCCCATGATGTAGGCCTACCTGTGATCACTGCCAAATGCGCTCAAGCGGAACACTGTATGGGCGTTGAATTACCTTAATCCACTTTTTACATATATATAGTTAATGTATAGTTATGCTGGGTTAGTCACGTATTGAATTACGGTGTTTTATTTAACGCAGTCATAGGAGGCAAACCATTTTTTCATAATACATATGTGTTTTTACTTTCCTAATATTATATTCATGATTGAATGCAAAACCCCAGCTGCATTCAAAAATGAACTTTTAAATTTGGAATATCGCAGGCCTTTGTAATGTTTTATGTGGGCTCCCTTTGTGTGAGACTGTTGGCCTATATTTCACCCTGGCATATGTTTTATCTGTTACTGACGTTTTATGTATCTTGTGATGTTTATTCGTGTTAAATTGCACACAAGAAAAAAAGAGAAGAAAATTATACAGCGCTACACCGGAAGTAAACAGGAGGGAGTCCTCTGGGCGTTTGTCAGTGGGAGGAAAGTCAGCACGTTGCAGTTTGACGTGGATTAGGAGCTCAGCAGTCGCTTCCCTGCCCTGTCCCACGAGCTCCAAAGTGAAGAATTTCACCCTGATTTTGAACTATTATGGCCGGTAGCACCGTGAAGACAGTGCACGATATCTTTCAAAGCATGGAGTCCGGACCAACAGGAGCTTCCAGCAATGCAACTGCACAGGTAAAGTCATCACACCCGTGGTTTGCATGTAAGATACAACTATGCTTTTGCATGCTGTCAAATATCAGCAAGTTTCAGCTACTGTTCACTGGGTTTAGCATATTCCTGTTATGTGACCCACGCTAGGTTCGTTAACTGGAAGCTGTCTGTAGCTCACAAGGCAATCATGTGACACAGGCATAGGACTCAGTCCGAACAGAAGTTAGTTATGAAATGTCAAGGCTGAAGCCAAACTTTTGGACACAGGTTTTCCGTTTTAGGGAAGTCTCAGACTAGTGTTTTTTGAGAGCATTGAGGCTGTCAGACAAATCTGAACATTAACCTCTCTCTCTGTACTTTGGTCTTCTGTCTGTAAATAGTTGACCAACTGTGCCAGGCCTTTATTCCTTTTTTCGTCTTCCTGACCAATAAAATATGAGAATAGGCTCCCTTGGGTATCATGATTCATGAACAGTGTCAGATCAGACGAATTTAGAGGCAGTAAGGCAATAAGCTTTCATTGTCGTTTGTTAAATATAGGAAATATTCCTCTTCTCACATTAAAAATCCAGTTTTTGAAAGGAAGTTGTCCAGCAACCGCAAATCAACTGTATCCAATTGTTTTCAGGAGGTTTGTTGTGAAGCAAGGGGAAGCATAATATTTATTTAAACAAAGTAATATTCACATGTTGTATATCATATTGTTTACTGTATATCATACTTATAGGAAGTTGTCCATATATATTTTTAACTTTCTTATTTCTTTCATTCGGATATTTGCAAACATACCAGAACAAGTAGAACATTTAAAGTAATTAAAATCAAATCCTGCAGGATTCTTGTCTTTAGGACACTTCTCCTTGCTGTCCTGAGCACCCCTGAATGGCATCACTACATTTGTGGTGTTTTAAAAACTGTTTTTAGAGCTGTCTACTTGTCAGAGATGCTTACAGGTTAGCATCTTTTAGCCTTTCTCCATTTTGACTGTTACCTTCCCCTCCATCAGGCCTGGCTGGAACACCATTCCCGTTCTCTGGGTCTGTTCATCGACGGAAAGTTTGTCTGTCCGTCAGACAGACAGAGCGTCTCTCTGACCGATTCTAAAGGTACGAGCAGCAGGAGTTTGGAACACATCCACAACTTATGCACTTAGCTCTAAAGTGTTCAGACATGTTTGGGTAGAGGTCAAAACATTCTGACAGCATATTGATGGGTAACTTTAAAACTGAATAAATCTTGAAACATGATGATTGTAAGGCAAGTTCTTGAGGTGTGGTTAATTTACTACAGCTCTTACAATATATTTTCTGTAAATGTAATGTTTGTGTTTCAGTGTTCATACAGTAACTTACAGTTTCATGCCTCTTAATATTTTGTCTGGTGAGCTATTTAGGTGGATTTAGTAGAAGAAGAAAAATCTGTTGTTGTTGATGTGTTATTATTACTTTAGTAGAAGAAGAACTTACTTGAGTTTCTTCTACACTCCTATGTTTGGCGGCAGGTGACATGGTGTGCAGCACAGTGTGCGCGGTGGAGGAGGATGTCTCCCAGTGTGTCGTCTCTGCTGTTGGCGGCTACAAGGCCTGGAGTGGCCTCACCTGCTACCAGAGGGCCAAAGTGCTGCTCAGGTGCGACAAACAAACTCCCCTTTTGCACACATCAGGATCCTCCGCACTGACTGTTTCAACCAGAGATGCACCAATCTACTATTTTCAGTTCCAATCAGATTCCGAAATATCCTGGTTTTGGATATCGGCCGATATCATTATAATTATACATTTCTTTGTTGGTGGTGATGTTATGTGTAAGGATAGGAAGGCTTAAGCAACAAAGCAATTCTAATTGAAAAGAGCAACAAACATACAGAAATGCAACAAGGTTTATCTTATCTGCTTGAATGCAGAAGAACATCAGAACTCAACTTTTGAATGGTTAAATTCTAATATTAATGTGTGCCATATCTCATAACTATGGGCTTAAAATGAAAATTTATTAAAAAATTAAAATTAAAATAATTTAGATTTCTAAAAACATTTAAACAAATTATTTTATAGATTTCTTTTAATTGGAGTTGTCAGTCCGATATCCGATACGTAGATTGCAGACGGCCCCGTCCCTCTCAAGCGCTGTCCTAATGTGGAGCTGAATGTCTTGTGTTTGCCTGTCCTATCCCCTGACAGGGCTGTGAGCGTTCTGGGGCAGCACGGTCAGTGTGTGTCCGAGCTGGGTGAGCTGTGTGGGGCCTCGTGCTCTCCCTCCACCCTGGTCAGGCTGCTGCAGTACTACGGAGGCTGGGCTCAGCTCAGAGACACTCTTATCGCAGACTGGACACCGCTGGGTAAGGTTAACGCTTATACAAAGTAGCATTTGGGTACTCATTTTAAATGGAAGTTTTCATTTTTAATTTTGTTGGTGTGTGTGTTCTTCTTTCCCCCTTCTTTAACAGGTGTGGTGGCGGTAGTTGTCTCCGATGACTGCTCTCTCTACTCCCTTATGCTCAAAGTTGTACCAGCATTGGCCATGGGTAACACACAACACACACACACACATACATATACACAAACACACACAAAAAAATGCCTAAAGACAAACTTGAAAAGTTCCCTTAAAATAATATCTAAGTCTGAAATGTATAATAACTTTCAGTTTCTAAGCCGCTGTTGTTTTTTAGTTTGATCAATTAGTTGGTCTATGCACCGCTTAACAGTGAATATGTATACTCAACAAAAATATAAACGCAACACTTTTGTTTTTGCTCCCATTTTTCATGAGATGGACTTAAAGATCTAAAATTCATTCCAGATACACAATATTACCATTTCTCTCAAACATTGTTCACAAATCTGTCTAAATGTGTGATAGTGAGCACTTCTGCTTTGCTGAGATAATCCATCCCACCTCACAGGTGTGCCACATCAAGATGCTGATCTGACATCATGATTAGTGCACAGGTGTGCCTTAGACTGTCCACAACAAAAGGCCACCCTGAAATGTGCAGTTTTGTCTCACAGCAAAATGCCACAGATGCCACAAGCATTGAGGGAGCGTGCAATTGGCATGCTGACAGCAGGAATGTCAACCAGATCTGTTGCTCGTGCATTGAATGTTCATTTCTCCACCATAAGCCGTCTCCAAAGGCGTTTCAGAGAATATGGCAGTACATCCAACCGGCCTAACAACCGTAGACCACGTGTAACCACACCAGCCCAGGACCTCCACATCCAGCAGGTTCACCTCCAAGATTGTCTGAGACCAGCCACTGAGACAGCTGCTGAAACAATTGGTTTGCATAACCAAACAATTTCTGCACAAACTGTCAGAAACCGTCTCAGGGAAGCTCAACTGCATGCTCGTCGTCCTCATCTGGGTCTTGACCTGACTCCAGCTCGTCGCCGTGACAGACTTGAGTGGGCAAATGCTCACATTCGATGGCATCTGGCACGTTGGAGAGGTGTTCTCTTCACGGATGAATCTCGGTTTACATTGTTCAGGGCAGATGGCAGACAGCGTGTGTGGCGTCGTGTGGGTGAGCGCTTTGCTGATGTCAATGTTGTGGATCGAGTGGCCCATGGTGGTGGTGGGGTTATGGTATGGGCAGGCATCTGTTATGGACGAAGAACACAGGTGCATTTTATTGATGGCATTTTGAATGCACAGAGATACCGTGATGAGATCCTGAGGCCCATTGTTGTGCCATACATCCATGAACATCACCTCACGTTTCACGGCCCCATGTTGCAAGGATCTGTACACAATTCTTGCAAGCTGAAAATGTCCCAGTTCTTGCATGGCCAGCATACTCACCGGACATGTCACCCATTGAGCATGTTTGGGATGTGCTTGACCGGCGTATACGACAGCGTGCACCACTTCCCACTAATATCCAGCAACTTCGCACAGCCATTGAAGAGGAGTGGACCAACATTCCACAGGCCACAATTGACAATCTGATAAACTCTATGCGAAGAAGATGTGTTGCACTGCATGAGGCAAATGGTGGTCACACCAGATACTGACTGGTTCTGAGTCCCCAGCCCCCAATAAAGCAAAAAAAATGCACATTTCAGAGTGGCCTTTTATTGTGGACAGTCTAAGGCACACCTGTGCACTAATCATGATGTCAGATCAGCATCTTGATGTGGCACACCTGTGAGGTGGGATGGATTATCTCAGCAAAGCAGAAGTGCTCACTATCACACATTTAGACAGATTTGTGAACAGTGTTTGAGAGAAATGGTAATATTGTGTATCTGGAATGAATTTTAGATCTTTAAGTCCATCTCATGAAAAATGGGAGCAAAAACAAAAGTGTTGCGTTTATATTTTTGTTGAGTGTATTATACAGCAAGTATTTTTTTGTCCATCACACACAGTGACAGCATCAAATGTTCACATTTGAAAGGATAAAATAATAAAACAAATTAGATTTTAGCTTAAAAATGATTAATTGGTTATCAAAATAATCAGCTAATTAACAAATTGTAACATACTTTGTTGTTGTTTGCTATTCTATGTCAAACTGCTGTAAAATGTTTTGTGATTTCTAATAGAGTCCTGCCTTTTCCCTAGGAAACTCTGTCATCGTTGTCCCTGGTCGGAGCGTCGCCCCTGCGGTGCTCCTATTGGCACAGCTTTTTATGGGGGCGGGACTTCCTGTTGGGGCTCTTAATGTTTTAACAGGGAGTGACATGTCTCTGGGTGCCAAAGTGGCCAAGAGCCCCAGCATCAGCTATGTCACCTACAGTGGCAACAAGCAGGTGTGTTGGTGATCAAATCTGGTGTGGTTTTCCTAAGCAGAAAGTTCAAAGCTACATATACATTTGCTATAAAGCTTTCAGTCGGATTTTTAATGTGACCACGTTTTTTTAATTCATCACACCAGTGTTTGTCTTCCCTTTAGGATGGGCTGACGCTGTGTAAGGCGACAGCGGGGATGGGCGTTGCCTTGTCCGTCTCCCCCAGCATCGGCGCTACCTGTCCCTTCATCATCTTTGAGTCGGCCGACATTGACAGCGCAGTGGACGGAGTGATAGAGACCGCCTTCAAGAAGAAAAGAGAGGTGATTTTAAACAAATAAGTGTCCGTAGTAGAAGGGTGGAGGCCGTCTCCTGCTGTCCCCTCAGACCTCCCTGTCTCTTTAACACTGCTCTCTCTCTCCTCAGGTCCACTGGGTGTTGTGCGTGCAGGAGTCTGTGCTGGACGGTGTGGTGGCCCGCCTCAGGCAGCGTATGGCAGGGATGAAGTGTGTGGCTCTGCACAGCGACGGAGACAGAGCCCTGGTGGACGCTGCAGTACAGGGAGCTCAGCAGCAGGGGGCCATGGTCAGTCACAAACGCAGAGAAAAGCTGTGCTTAGCTGCAACTAATGTTAATGTATTTACTTTGTTTTAAATTATAATCATATAATCATCTTCCTAATTAGAAATTCACCCTACTATCATGATTGTGTTTGTGTTCAGAATCAGTCCTACAAACTGTCCTTCTAGCACGCTAGCTTAACTTTAAACACTGGGAGCTAAATATGCTCAGCTAGTGACATAGTTAAAGCTGACTTTTAACATACAACTACTATATCAGACAGTTCACATACTTTATCGGCTACATACTGCTTAGTTGTGTCACCGTATATACTATTGGAATAGTAGCTAATGCATTTCAGCTAACACTAACAAAGTTAGCACTTAACTGCTACTTAAAAATTAACAGCCGCTGCTACTGTTCCAAGAGTCCATACAGAGATACTCCCAACACTATGTGGATGATTACTATCAAATGCAGTTGTGCTTTTTTGACAAAATATTTTTAAAACAAAAAGTCGGAAAATAAGGTTTTGAAAACAATGATGCAATATACCAAACAGTTGTTTGCTTTTCTAACTTGCTGTGAATGGAAACATTGTTATTTTTCTCTCTCTGGTCCCCAGTTGGTTCAGTCCTGCTCTGCCCCCCCTTCAGGGGCTCAGTACCCTCCCACAGTGCTCTGTGGAGCGGCCCCCTCCTCTCCATTTGTGGTCAGCCCCTGCCCTGGACCAGTGCTGCCTCTCATGTCCTTCAGAAGCAACACAGAAGCAGTCAGCCTGGGTTAGGACGCCTATGTGGATTGACATGCAAGCCTTTGAGTTATCATCATCACCATGCATTCACTATTACAGGGATTGAGATTAAACAGAAAAAAATGTGTTATAAAATAATTCTGGTTAGATTATTTTGTCTAAATTGCAATCAGTGCACCCCTATTCATTCTTCTACAATTATTACTGCACACACTAGGATATAACATTAATTGAGAATCTCAAAGGAGACCAAGATGAGATGCTCAAAGGTAATTACAGTGAAATGCAAGGGTTAAGGTTATGCAAGTTTTTGATCATACTTTGTGTGCTACCAAATTTATTTTTGTGCTACTGAATTTTTTTGCTTGCTAGCACCAGTGCTACCACCTAAAAAAATAAGCGTACAGCCCTGTATCTAGGTGTTCTTATCCGACTTCTCCTGTCCATTATTGTGCCGATTTGTGTGCGAAGTAGATCGGATAAAGGTGTTTACATGCAGTTTAAAAGTCCTGTTGAAGTCATATTCGTTTAGTTTCCTCGATTATGAGTCTGCATATAAACGCACTGACTAACAGTCTCTGATCGTAACAGGAAACCACAGTCCTCATGGCCAGGCGGCCTCCATCTGGACTGAAGATCTCACCCTGGCTCTGGAGACCGCTAAGAGGTACACGCATTCACACACTCATATGTTTCTTCGCCACCTTTACCTTAATACTTTCTGACATGTCTCCCCTATATTGTTCTATCCTTTATCATGTTGGCCCTACCTGTATCCCAATTGTTCCCGATATTATTAACATTTATTTACTTGTATCCTGTGTTTCTTTTTTATCTTCTTCACGATACTTCTGTTGATGCATTTTACAGAAGACATGTTGTCTTGTCAAAGCAGGAAAAGAACAGGTGGAATTAATAACATTAACAATGGCTTCATTCCGATTTGGATATGTCTATTCCAGAGCTCTGATAGTGTGTATGGTTATTCGATGTCTTGTTTTATTGGGACACTTTTAAAGTCCCTACACTCCCTACCGATATTTTCTTCCTCTTCCTCTCCCCTCAGTCTGTCAGTCGGCTCAGTGTGGGTGAATTCACACTCTGTGTCCGACCCATGTCTGCCCGTCTCTGGGCACAAAGACAGCGGCACCTGCACTGACGGAGGACAGGAGGTGGGTTTATATGATTTATCACACAGTTGACACTTAGACAGGGGTCCATAAACTGACTGAGCGTAAACTCATAAAATATATCTTACCGTTGTGTCCCACGGATTAATTTAACTGGACATGGACCCATATCATAAACACTGGAAATTCAGTAAAGAAAAGTGTCTTGCTTGCGAAAAATACATCTTACTTTTCTATGTATTTAGCACAAATTCATTGTTTTGTTGTTTTTAAATTATTTTATGTTCAGTTTGTTAGAAATTGTATTTAAATTGAAACCCCTTAATTGAAGGTATACAATGTTTACAATCCATTTGGGTGATTAAACTACAAATATTTATTGATGTATTCAGTCATATTTCTGACCTGTCTGATAACATTGTGCTACATTTAGTCAGTTCTATACACCAGTCTTACTTAAGCAGATGAGTGTTGCACTGTGTTGTTGACCACTTTCTTCTCTGTGTCAGGGTCTGTACCAGTTTCTGCGCCTGTCCTCTTCTTCCTCTCTACCTCGCTCCTCCCCTGTCTCTATTGACTACTCAAAGTTTGGAACGGCAGCGTGTCCATCTATCATTCCTGGTGATTCAGACTCTGCCAGGTGGGTTTGTAAGGCACTCTTTACTTTGTCATGTTAATGCATTGAACATCACAATGTTCGTAATATCATAACTGCATATAATAGGCTCATTATTAAAATAGTGTGTGTATTTCAATACAGCATGATGTGTTGTAATATATATATCACTCTATTCCCTAATTCTCCATCATTCTCTACACACAGTGCTCCTAAGTCCTACCTCCAGTTTGTCGGTGGTAAGGCCTGTAAATCCGTGTCTGGCTGCAGTGTGGCTGTGCAGTCACCAGGGGGCGAAGGTGTGTTAGCCTATTGTCCAGACGGAGGGCGGAAAGACGTACGCAACGCCGTGGAGGCTGCTGTCAAAGTCCAGCCTGGGTGAGAGCTTTACCACACAAACAAATATTCACAAATGACACACAAAACCCTGGTAAGTTGTTGGGCTATCAAAGTCCAGCTAGAAAACACTGAAAACAAACATGAAGCTATGTTGTTTTCAAAAGTCACAAACCCAAGTGAAAGCAAATTCACACACAGACGACTGATAATGTAGTCATTGTAGTAAGACTAAGTAGAGGTGCTTTTTTTGGGGGCGAAACCGGTTGTGACAAAGGATAATAATAAATCTGGGATGGGGGCGTGGCGATACGAAAGTGAAATAAATATAAATAAAGTAAGAAAAAAGTAGTATAGGTATAGAAATTTTAAGTAAAACTTGGAAAATACAACAAGAACACAGGAAGTACCTTGAGGACATTTCATTGAAAACTAAACACATCAAAGGAATTCCTAATAAATACTGATAGCTGTGTAATACACAAGATCTAACTTTCTCCTATTTTAAGTCTTTTGTCCTTGTTTCCCAGTAAAATTCAACACCTACTTTGAAGGCTAAACCCGGCTATAAACCTGCCAATGTTTGCCAAAAAAATAAAGCGTTCAGAGGTTAAAATGTTCCCTTATAAAACACATTTACTCAGGACTATCACATGCACACACTTTTACAGTCCACACAGGCAGCAAAGTATTTCGCAACCCAGTGGGGGGTGTGTGTTTATCACAATTCGCAGTCCAACTTGACTCTGGGAGGTGATAAAAGGGCACAGTACACAGTCCAGTACATCAACAAGTACGTATGAACAAACTTCAGTCCAATCAACACACAGCTCTTCTTGTTAATACATACAAATCAATATAATTAGGTTATATGATGCGTTTTTCGTGCTGGACATTCAGACTTATAGTTTACATTCCTTGTTTGTTTAGTTCAACCAAAATAATTAAATGTATCCTAAAAAAAATTAAAACATCCTTCCCGTCCTCCAGTTGGATGAAGAAGAGTCCGTCTGCACGCGCTCAGTCGCTCTACTCTCTGGCCAAGGGCTTGGAGGCAAAGAGGCGGGACATAGCTGCGTCAATCACCGTCCAGTGCATGCTCTCATTGGACCAGGCTGAGAAGGAGGTGGAGCTTAGCATTGCGAGGCTCACTGATTGGGCAGCTTACTGTGACAAAGTCCAAGGAGGAACTTTGGTGAGGCTTTTTTAATGTTATACAGTTAAAAAACGTCTGGTAGCATTTGCTGATCTCTTACCCACATCTACATCCTGATGTATCCTTCTCCTTCAGCCTGTGCCACAGTCTGGCTCTGCTCTGTCCTACCCAGAAGCCCTGGGAGTCGTAGGGGTTGTCCTCCCCGACAGAAATCCCCTCCTCTCTATGGTAACACTTCTTGGAGCAGCCATTGCCACTGGAAACGCCATCATCATGGTCCCCAGTGAGAAGTATCCACTGCCAGCCTTGGCTTTCATTCAGGTTAGTATCAAGGTTTTAAATGTGATGTGCAGCAAGTTGGTTAAAAGTGCTTTGAGTTGAAATGCTTCATGATAAAATGCTTCATGTTAGATTATAAGTTACTATATGGTTACAAGTTACACAACATTTGGGAAATGTACCTTAAACCTGTGATGCCTGATAATAACCTAAACATTGTATTCATTTGTAAACTCCACTAGCAGCCAACACTAATGGGCTGCAGCCTTTTGAACATGCTGCTGAATAAAGCAATACAACAATCTAGTTGGGGAGATGCAAAAGAATGGATTAATTTCTCAGACCTTACTTGTACTTAATTTTTGGGAAAGATTAAACATTTCAGAGAGAACCGGTCTATAGGGACTGCTTTTTGATCCTTTTAAAAATGGATTAAGTTTTATGGAACATCCTGTCCTTAAAAACATCCTGCCCTTATAAATGTTTCCCATTCACTTTTTTTAATGGCAGCTTAATGGCAGTCATAAAATATTGCAAAGGACTTTCTATTTTTCTCAACAACAAAAAAAAACAATTCCTAGTATTCACACAACAGTAGTTTAATGGAAACAATGGAAACTCACATAATAAATTAATCATTTGTAAAAAAAATAAAAACATTTTCCTCAGGTGCTCCAGTCGTCAGACCTGCCTGCAGGCTTGGTAAATGTTGTTACAGGAAGTAGGGATCAGGTGACAGCGGCTCTGGCTAATCACAGTGTCATCAAGGCCATCTGGTACTGGGGCAGTGCTGAGGTGAGGTCTATACACCAACACATACATGAACCCCTTGCACACAAGATTGGATTACATCTTAAGAAATGTTATCACCCAGCCATCCCATACATTTTAATTCTCTTGATTTCCTGTTGTAGGGCTGTCAGTACCTCCAGTTCACCTGCACGAGCCCCCTGAAAACCCTGCGCCTGTTCTGCCAAGAGGGGAAAGATGGAGGGAAGGACTGGACTCAGTCTCATCCCTCGCTTCTGGAAGACATGTGGAGGAATGCCGTCCAGTGGAAGAGTGTCTGGATTCCTACTGCATAAGAAGAATGAAAGATGAAGGCGACTACAGCGGAAGTTCTTTCACATCAGCATGTAGAGTTAAGCTGTGACCTGTATGATGGAGATTTGAAAGGAAGGGAGCAAAATGTAACTTTGTCAGTGAAATTAAAAGATAAGATAGATGATGCCTACTGTAGAGATGACTCTTCGCTAAGCCCAGCCCTCCTTTCATACTGTTGCTACACCTAGAGCTTTCTCTTCTGACACGGCTCATAAGCTAAATACATGACATTGTGCTAAATCATGTGCCAAAACCCTGATATTATCAAAGATATGACAATTCAATTAATTCAACATTAACTAATAATGTAACCTGTAGCCCTAAAGCCAGACATGCGGACTATTGCAGCCTACATTAGAGCAATTTGACCCTTTTAATTAAATGTACACATTTAAGTTGGCGTTGCTAAGGTTTGATTGGGCAATGGCTGTTTGGGGGAGGGGCTTAGCGAATTGCCAGTGCAAAGTGTGCGCGTCTTTTTCACTGTTTTCCATTGTTTCTTGTGAGTAAGGGTTTTGTTCCAACATTTTACCGCCAAAGTATTTTTGCATCAGAAATAAACCAACCTGAAGTACTAGGAAATGTGGCACTTAGCAGCCAGCACGGGAAAAAGAAGTGAAAAAAAATCTTATAACCCAAGAAATATCTTATTGATATCTTAATATGAAGTACAGCCATACATGTTCAGGGATTTTCAATAGCTTTTAAAGGGTCCTATAGGACCCTATTGAACATGCAACATTAAAATGAATTTAGCATAACCTTTTCTCTTAGATTTTAAACAATACTAAACCAAACCAAAATTTCCCTTCCAAATGGACCAAAATGGTCCCTAGAAATTAGCAGCAGGTTATGATAGGAGAAACCACAGAGATTCGGTCTGGGTTGTCTTTTGCGAAAAAAATCAACCTCAAAAACAATCTTAAAGCACTTAGAACCGAGGGGGATTTGAAAGGATTTCCCTAAATAATACTTTGACTCAGGTCAGGCAGCATTGCTGATTTATTGACATGATATAAATATGTGTCACTGATATTAAAAAGTTAAACATCTACTAGGGGACATTACACGTTCCTTCATTACGATAAAGACAGCCTAGATTATTTACCTTACCTTGTCAAACTAGTAAAGCAGTATTGTTATGCAATCATTAATACAAGACATCATAAGTTCTACCTCTGTCCTCTACTATCATGCCTCTTTTTTATTGGTCATCACACATCTGCTTGTTCTGTAAGAGTTGCGTGAAAAACCTTGTTTAACTTTTTTTTCAGTCCACAGCTTGAAACCCCACCTGCCTTAGAATACTGTCAATGACCAAGCAAAGTTAAGTTCACCTCTGCGAACTTAATCTTAATGTGTTCAGATGTACTGTACAATAATACTGTAGCTCTTAGCCATGGAAGTGCACTTGCCGCGCAGACATTCCCAGTAAAATCCAGTTTAGTTCCAAATCCACATTGTTAAGATTTTTTTTTTTCAATCAGTATTTGGTCACTGTGGGTCATACTTTTGAAAGAAAAATAAATTTTAAAATAATCATGTAATGAATTTACAAAGTTTCTTGTGGTTTTTAATCCAGGATATCTACATGGCAAAGCTGGTCTGTTGGTCGACTGGTTCACATGTGCTGTTGGATGGATTACCATGTATTACAGACATTCATGATTCCTTAGTATGCATTTGATTAACTTTGGTGATACCTTTATGTTTATCTACTTCGATTTATGACCCCCATCAGCCTCAGCTGTACTTTGTGTGTAGCACGTATTGCAAATGTTAGCATGCTAAGAAGATGATGAACAAGGTCCATATCATGTTAGCATGTTGACAATAACATCTGGCTCCAAGCACCACTGCCAGTACAGCCTCAAAGAGATCCTAGCATGGCTGTAAATCCTTGGCATATGTTGCTAGTTACATAATAACATAATATAATCACTTTATAACTAGTTGACCTGAAGTAGTTATTGTTGACTGGACTTGCTGACCTTTTTCAGACAACATGTGTTACTTATCAGTTGTTCCATGTAGTAATGTTTAGAACTGAGCCATAGGTAATGTTATGAGTTCCAAGTACCAACAAGTAAAACGTTTTGCTGAGAAAAGGGTTATTGGTTTTTGGGAAGAAAAGATAAAACGACAGACAAATGATTTGTCCTGCTAGCAATGAAGACATGAACGGGATCAGGAATTTAGCACGAATATCAAGTCAGTGTTGGTTACTTTACAACGTATCCACAAAACCATATTCCACTTTCCGGTTTACTGGAATTACATTAATTAACCGTGTCATTTGATACTATATAGATCTGGGAACATTGGTATGACCACAAAAAGAAAGGTTGGCAAAATCAATTCAGAAACAAAATAAAAAAGATGTTAACTAGTCTTGTATATTTTAAAACCAGCAGGTTTGACTAAGTTTAATATATGTATATATGTTTATCAATTCAACAGTGAGAAAACGCTTAATTTCAACGTGGCTCATTTTGTCACTTTCATTAAGTATAACTTATTAATTCAAAAATTTTAACAGTTATAGGACACTTTGGTCCAGTTATTGGTTCCTTTTTTTTCTTTTTTTCAACTTTTTTGTTCCTTTTTTCTTTTCCCAAACTGGTTCCAGTTAGACATTTCCCTGATCATAAGACCCATCCCTCTCAATGCAACTGTTAGAAAAACAGAACAAAGAAACAGGAAGTGTGGCCTTGAAAATGTGGAATTGCTGAGTCACAACAGTGACTCAGCATGATACCTCAGTTGAACTTGATACTGCTTTTGAACAAGCTGTGTAACATGACACAGCACAAAATAAGGACTGTGCTGTCTTAATTTGCTGAGTCGCTTGAGTGCAAACATGAATAATGACACGCATTGCACTGTAATGATATCTACTTAGCTCGTTGGTATTATTGATCCAAGGTTAATCTAAAATACAGCTATAGTGCGTTGTATTACACTGAGGGACAAAGTGTCTATTGCAGTGCAACTGATACCATTAACCCGTGCATGTAATCCTCTCTTTAGCCCTGGCCTTTTCATCATCTTTTACCATAATAACTACCAGCGGAAAATATATTGAAATATAAACATGTAACTGTTCAAATATATTTGTTTCTAGTGGAAAGTAAGATGATGTAAGATGAAAGATTTGTTTGATGTTTTCTCTACTTTTAGTAACATGTAGTTGCTGTAAACTTTAGCAGCAGATGTGAGCCTGCACGGTGTCCATATTCATCGTGTCCAAAACAAGATGTTAAGGCCTTACTATATTCTCTTAAAAAAGCATTCAGGAGGCCACAACCCTTAAGACATTTTACAAAATGTTAAATTAACAGAAGAAGTGTCCTCTTGTGTTAAGCACAGGTGCTAAACAAATCACCAGTCCAGACTGACAAATCCACTAGGGCTGGGAGCCTAAACAAAGCAAAGTTATACAAGTGGAAAACTACTGGTTCACATACAGTGCAGTTTATTACAGCCTTATAAGGGCATTGTTACCTTGAAAGGGGACAAGTATAGAGCATGAAGTTTACATGAGAAAAAACCTGAAGCCACCACATTTCAATCCGATCTTTTCAAATTCCTTTAAAAGAACCAGATGGACTTCAACTGAAGAAACATTTAACACATCATGCATTGCAGACTATTTTGAAGTCAGTTACAGTTTTCGGTTAATGACATATCTTGAAACTCCTTTTCAAGTTGACTATATATCATAGCCTATAATACTAATGCTAATATCACTTATCTGACACTCACATAAGAAATAAGAGTAAGTGTAAGTATTAGTTGATGTGTTTCTCCAAAGCCTCTTTATTGCCAGTACACAAGCATTTATAGCACACTTGACTTTTTTTATTATAATGGTCCATCCATTTTCTAACACGTTTATCCTGCTTATGGGCTGCCTGGAGCATGTATCAGCAAGACTATTCTGCTACATCAGCGGGAATTACACCTAAATGAGACTCTTCAATAAAGAAATATCTTGGTTTGAATGTTGATTCAGCGATCATGAGACCTTTTTAGGCATTTCACCGTCAGTAATGTTTCGTAACAGTGCTGTGAGTAATGCAATAAAAACCACCTTGGTTGAAAACACATTATCAGCAGTTTTTGACTGTGCATTTGTGAGGTAAAACAAGTTCACATTTAATGGCGCTATATAGGCTCAAAGTTAATTACGGTACTATGTATCTTATCAAGTTCTATAGATTGCCGAAATGTCTCAGTATTCAACTATAATCCAGGGCTCTGTCAGTTTATAGAAAAACGGACACACTAAAAGTTAAGATTGGATAAAAGTAGGTTAAAAAAGAACACCAGCATATTTGCCTATTTAGGCCTAACAGACAAGTAGGAACTTAGGCCTACTGGCTATTTAAGTGATTTCAGTGATATAGGCCTAATAAGGTGTGTGTGTGTGTGTGTGTGTGTGTGTGTGTATTTTGTGTGTGTGAGAGAGAGAGTGTAGGCTACAAGAATATCATTTTTTTTCTTTTTATATTTCTATGCTAATTGAATATTAATCAAGAACCCACGTTTACATCTAGACAGACCACACACACATCTATTCTGTATTTAAATTAATTAAAATCAAAATATGCCTATAGGCCGAATGCAATGCAGTTTATTCTCTTTAAGCGAAAAAAAGGTGCTAAGTCATTGTTGCATCAGCAGGTTGGAATTCATCAAAGGTAGACTACAAGGAGGGAAAATGCTACTTCACATGTCATCTTTTAGCTTTGTCATTATCATGTGCTCTGTGAGCTCAGTGATTGGCGGAAATGTGCGCTGTTGACGTTACGTCCGTCACGAGGTCTGCCAGGGGTATAAGAACACGGAGCGAGGCTTCTGCCATTTCATCCCCGGGTAGAAAATAGAGAGTTCTTGCTTCAACAGTGTTTGAACGGAATTCTTCCTTCGTCCCGCTTCTTACTTCAACCAGTCAGCCTTCCGGACACGACCAACCTTTTCTACTTGAACACTACTTGGAAAACAATCCTCGCAAAGCTTCTATTTTTGTACCGTTTTGTTAACAAAAGCACAAGAAACACCAGCCAAAATGGATTCCCAAGTGCGTCAGAACTACCACCGCGACTGCGAGGCCGCCATTAACCGAATGGTCAACATGGAGCTGTTTGCCTCGTACACCTACACTTCAATGGTGAGACAAATGACAGTTTAAATAGTCATTTTATAGTAGGCCTACTTATAACGTGTGCAAATTATATGCTTCTGCTGCGTGGAGTCTTGATAATTGTCCATACACTATGGCTGACTGACCGACATAGCCTACTTCTTGTTCTATATTAAATGTTATTGCTTCTAATTAATGGGCCTGTTGTAGCTTGCTATTTCTGTGTATCGCTCATTAACAGGCTGATAAGGAGTGTTTGTGGCCTACACACACTGAAAAAAGTGCTGTGTCATGCTTGTGCTGCATTTTTTTCTTTTACCCCAAACCCCTCCTTACTGAGTCAATGCTGCCTGTCTTAACCCATACTGGACCTTTCAGAGCTATGACTCATGTGCCTGACCACTGTGCCTGGCAGCATAACTACTGTTTGTTACAAGCGTGTTTTGCCAAATAATGATGGGGGACGTATCTTAATCACTGTTTATGTTTTAACCTCACAGGCGTTTTACTTCTCCCGTGACGATGTGGCCCTTAATGGCTTCGCCCACTTCTTCAAGGAGAACAGTGAGGAGGAGCGGGAGCATGCTGACAAGCTGCTGTCCTTCCAGAACAATCGTGGAGGACGCATCTTCCTTCAGGACATCAAGGTAGCTAGCCTACTTTGTGACGTATAACACCAGACCCTGTGTACCTGGTAGCGATAAACTGGGAGTGACGAGATGTGTTCTGAAATTTGTCCCCTCCAATTTGCCACCAATTATGTTAAAGGATTTATTTTATTTTACTGCGAAGGATAATGTATCCAGTTTATTTGATATACCTTTTGGCTCCAATATTATGAGCAATCTTGTTAATTATTCATGCTTGTTTGAATTATCTGACTTTAATCTTAATGAATTACCACATTTGGCATAGTTCATTGTTTCCTATTTAATGAGTGTTAAGTGTCTTACAATGTATTGTTTTTAACCATAGAAACCCGAGCGTGATGAGTGGGGGAGTGGGCTGGAGGCCATGCAGTGTGCCCTGCAACTGGAGAAGAACGTCAACCAGGCTCTGCTGGACCTGCACAAACTGGCAGCCGGTCACACAGACCCCCATGTAAGTTGAATGTCAAGCCAGTTATTGCTAAGATGCTTAACCCCAAACTCATGGGAACCATCGGCATAATATTTTTTTTTTAATTAATTTTTTAAAATGTTTTAATCTTCCGTAACAACTTTCCTCTCCTCCTTTCCTTCAGCTGTGTGACTTCCTGGAGACTCACTACCTGAACGAGCAGGTAGAGGCCATCAAGAAGCTGGGCGACTTCATCACCAACCTGACCCGCATGGACCCCCAGAACAACAAAATGGCCGAGTACCTGTTTGACAAGCATTCCATGGGGGGAAAGAGCTAAACGCCAAAGTGCCAGGAATGACCCTCGAGCTGCAATCTTAACGACACGCAGGCTTTAAACTAAATGCTTCATCTGTCTGTTCACTCGGCATAAAATTTGTATCTAATCTGCTTCACCTATAAAGTTGATCAGTTCTCATATGTTCTGGTGGTGTTGCGGTCTTTTTAATGTCTCATGTCCTGTCACATTTTATCGACTGAAATAAAAGTTCTGACCTGCTTTGAAATCTGAATAAACATTTTGAGCTGGACTCTGGTGTCGGTCTGCATTTGTTAGTAACTTTACATGTATCCAGTTAAATAGCCTAATAATAAGCATTTAATATGGCCATTTGGCTGTGAATGGTGTACAATAGAAATATCTACACTTATGACATGAGATTTATATCAAAGTAAATATTTGTATATTTATAATAATTTTTTTCGCTCCCCCCCTAAATTGAAATACTATTGAGAACCTGCTAATATTTATTTATTTATCTGTACAAAACCACTGAGTTTCTGGCATGAGCATTCTGCATACAATCACCTTATCAAATTAGATAACACAAATGAGCTGAGATAACTTCTGCAGCAAAACACTTCTAAGTTTAGTTTATTAGCTCAATATTTAACATTTAAACAAGACTGCTCAATCTGTGTGAATCTCAGGACAGAGAAACAAGAGCAAATGATTCACTGAGGTTTGCATTTCATTCAAAACATTTTTAAACTGTAAACAGTTAAGGTGGTGTTTTTTTATTATAGGCCAATAGGCCTTCTGTGATGCGATAACCAATACTTGCTTGATTTATTTTTAAATAGCCTACAGAGACACTTGGACATGCGGACATTTATTTACAGCAAATCGCGGCCTTTCGCGCGGATATGACCATACATAAGCACGCATCGCGCTTGCTATAACTTAAAAACATTTTTTTTGTTGGTCAGTTGGAAATCAAGGCAGCCCGCGCCCCCCATTTGAGAAGCACTGCTTTACACTTTGACCTCATTCAATAAGCATGATCGTTATCACCAAATTATGGGTATTTCAATTTCAATGCTTGCGTTGTTACCCAAGCGTACAATTGTGTAAAATTGGGAAGACTACAGCATATCTGAGAGTTTGTGGTATCAAGCCAAATTCACCTCTTAGACCAACAGTTTCTCGTTTATTTCAAAATTAAAAACAAACCATTTAGGATAGAAATGGCTGTGTTGAAAGACGTCCTGATCTTTTCCTGAAGTAAAAGTAGCAAATCTGCAGTGTAGAATATGAGCAAAGGTCCTGCATTCTAAAGTATTGGCATCTTTACATATACTCGAAGTACCAAAAGTACAAATTGATTCTGAATAATTAGATTATTTGATGCATTAATTTAAACGACATTTTCAGGTAGCTGAGGTGTAACATTTTCTTTGATTTACCCCTGGGTAAATATCTACTTTATTTTTACTTTCCACCACTTGTCACAAATCAATCACAAGATCCTTTAACATCTCCATCATTCAATAACAATATTATGACAATGCTTATAAAGTAAAATAGTTATCTTCTAAATATATATTTTTTTCTTATTTCAGATAGCAGTATGCTTTTTTTTAGAGCTGTTGGAGACAAGATTTTAGTTGCTTTAGAAAAATAATTGAAATGCAACATGGCCATCTGCTGGAGATAGTCAGTACTACAACATACCTTCCATAGGAACTTAAATTTGAATTACAGTTTAAAAACAAACAAAAGGGGTTATACATAGCCTGGCAAAAACTACATTACCTCCTGCATGTATTGAATTAAACTTGTAAGCTCTACTAGACTGAGTGTACAGCAACTAACTATAAATCTTTCATAACCTATGTCCATAATGAATCACTATTTTAGTGTGTCAGTCAGCAACAGATACTCAATCACATAGGCTCACACAATGCTGCCCATTTCTCAGGGGTCATGACCTTCAGAGAAATCAAAGCCAGCGCCCAGGTTGAAGGTCGCCAATGACTGACAGTTCGGTTCTTGCATTGCCGACCAAATGAAAGCAACTTCTAGGACCAACATCTACGTGCTCCAGTCACAGAGATCATTCTGCATACTCATCCTCTATTCTATTCAGTTGCATTCTGAAAAAAGAAAAGCAATTAATTTAGCCACAAAATAAGATGAAAAATCAGCGTCCCACTGCTCAGCAGATTAGGGAGTCACATGGGCGAGGGTGAGCAGGTGGTGCACTGTCAAGTAAGGACTCCTGAACATACGATTTAGCCTGGTAGCTCATGTTGAGGTTGCAAATCTGATGAATCAGTAAAAATATATATATATATGTAGAGTAAAATAATTCCACCTATTGTATAACACAAATCTTCCTGACTTGTGTTTTATTAACTTCTTAGACAGTGTTAAAGCACTGCCAGAATAAAGCTGAAAAATTATGTTGGAAGAAATTTGTGTCAGTGTTGGAATAACAGGCTGCTTTAAACACATCATCTTTTTTGGTACTATTCTTTTTGCAGTGGAGGTTGACAGTAAGTAGTTGGCAGTGAGAGATATTGTAGGGATTACACACAGAAGGGGGAGGGGCGAGAGAGACAGAAAGAGAGACAGGGAGTTGGCGCAGCGGTCAGTGGTGGTGGATTTGTTCAAGGTACATTTGGATGCAAACAATAAAAAAGTACAAAGAACCAAGAGGGACACTAAATAAGGTGAGTTATATATTGATTTTTACTCAGTTTTACAGGGAGACATTAGGTCAGTGTTACCAAAGCCAGATTGGAGTTTTAATATATCTTATTCCAGAGTCTTAACTTAACTTGAAGGTGTTCAATTTATAACGGGACCTGAGAAAAGAAAGCTTTGATTTGTTTTCTTTTGATCCATTAATGACTTGTTTCTGCTTAATTTCCTTCACTTAGTCTTTTCTACATGTGTTTCGGTTGTGCAGTTTATGTTAAGAAGCAACTGTGCTGACCTAGAGCACAAGGTTAATGTTAACCTATTGGATTTTAAACTTTAATGCTCATGTATATGACACTCGCTCTATATTTTGATGAATGCACTTATCGCACAGAGAGAAACATTTGATTTTAGAGCAGGTTTTTCAAAACGTCAGAGATTAGTTTAAGTGGATTAGAGGAGGCTAACGCACATCTATTTGCAGGGTACATGTCACATGCAATGCAATGTAGGCTACTTCACAGTGCTGGTGTTTACCTCAATAGCCTATATAGCCTATATGGGTGGCTGTGGTGAAGTGGGTAGGGCGGTCGTCAACTTGGTTGCAGGGTCAGTGGTTCAATCCCCTCCCAAATCCCCATCACATGTCGAAGTGTACCTGGGCAAGACACTGAATCCCAAACTACTATGTGTGTGTGATTGGGTGAATGTGTACAAAACAATGTAAAGTGCTTTGGGTCTGTGAAAAACCAGGGAAAAGTTCTTTATAAGTGGAGTCCATTTATTTTTTAAGTTTCTCACATTTTGACACTGTATCATAACCTTTAAATCCTGCTGCTTTGAATTGGGAGAACAGGTCAAATGATGATGCCAGATATAGGGATAATATAAGCAAATTGAGTAGCCATAGATATGCACGTACAAGTTTTAAAGAAACATAAAGAATGATGTTCACAATCATAATAACAATTTCAAAATGAACAAATGCTCACTCTGCCAATGTGTGAGTGGGATCTGAAATGACAGCTAAAGCAAATAAGTTTGATGTTTTACAAATTTGCTCCGCGCCAAGAGTTACCACTTTCATGTCTGTACAATAAATATAAAGCTATAGCTATCAGCTTGTTAACTTACATTAGCAAACGACTGGAAACGGGCGAAAAGCTAGGCTATAGCCTGGCACTGTCCAAGGAAAACAAAATGAATGAACATTAGTTAACCCAGTCATTTTTACAATTGTTTTTTGTACAAGATATAAACTGTTAATTATTGAGCTTTAGAATTGCTGGTCGGTGGATATTGACTTAAGACAGAGCCAGAATAGCCGTTTCCCTCTGTTTATGCTAAACTAAGCTAACTTAAGCTAACCAGCTTTTGGCAGTCATTTTATATTTATGGAAAAGACATGATTGGTATCACTCTTCTCATCTCTCGCAGCAAGAAAAATTCCAAACTGTCAGACTTTTACTTCAACCTTTTATAGGCGACGGCCGTATTAATGTAGCAGCCTAGTGATTTTGCTGCAAGAAGTTCAAAATTAAAAAAGATAATATAATGATTATAAAAATAGTTTTAACCATTTGAATGTTCTGTTCAATGTTTGAGTAGCCTAATTGAATAATCATTTTAGCTCTAAAACTGACAATATAAAACACATTATTATTATGCATTTTTTTTTACCACAATTTGAAATAGAGATTTTTTTTAAGCACAAGTATTCTCACTGATTGGTCGGTTGGATTCACCCTCTACGTTTACACAATCTATCCTTTCAGTTTGAACAAGTGGTGGACCATGTATCTCCATCGGTAGAAACATTTTGTCGCTGACTCCCTGTACCGTAATTTGTTACCCAAAATTCAACAGTGAACTTCCATGCACAGCTTCACCCATTTCCTATTTTCTACTATTTCTTAACATGTTAAATAATCATAACGCAAACATTTCCTCCCAGATTTATTGTTCATGAGTAGTTTTGTTTTTATTCAGTGTATTATATTTTCTCAAATCATTTCTTAATTTTGACAGGACTTCAACAGAGGCATCAGTGGCATCATTTGTTAATCACTTTATATATTTGCTTCTTAGAACTTTAAAATCCATCAGCTTCATACCATTTTCTACCAGTGTTTGTGTTGTTATCTTTATACATCAAAGCAGCCTTACACTGCTCCAACTGAATTCCAGTCTTTAAAGGTGCTACGAGGAACTTTTAAATATTTCTGAAACAGTCACATTGGTCCTCTGATGATCATAAATGACATGTACTGTAACAGTAAACGTGACCATCAGTGCAAATAATGCTATTTTTATGTTTTTTCTTAATACCTATGTCATGGGTACACCCAGGAACTACAGCTGGTGTAGCAAAAACACTAAGGCTTTTGTCCAAAGGGGCTGCAAGAATGAACAAAAACTGAAAGTTCCTTGGAGCACCTATAAATTATTAATTATGACATCGCCAAACTCTGGACAGAGACTTACTGATGTAAGTTTTGGTCTTAATCCACTGTCTCCCAGATACCAACTTTGGTCATCATTCCCTGATTTTGGGTTGTTCTAAACTTGAGCTGGAATGGCTTTATGCAACATACAGAGTCCTGGCAGAGACAGCTGATTTAACAGAAGTCAGTGGGGGCTTTTTATCCAAAGTAATCGGCGTACCAGGAAGCTTACTGCTATTGAACATTTTTTTGATATCAAATATTATTTCTATTTAGTTTACCTCTGTTATGATGAAATGAGGTCCCATCCTCAAACATCTATGCATCTCTCTTTGCTATTTCAATCAATTAATGCTATTCTATTTTTTATATTGACTTAACTGCTCCATCAAAATCTCACAGTTGATGCCTAAGGGGTCTTTCACTCAAACAGTTTTGTGTGGAATACGCTGGGGTACTTGTTTTGATTTTGTTGAAATGAACAATATTTATTTCTTAGTATGGCCATATTTGGCAGCGCACAGTGAGACTTACCATGCCAGTATGTTTTCCAGTGGGTATCAGATAACTAAAAACTCACAACAGCACACCGTACCATTTTATCTTTATTTTATATTTATGTTTTCAGTGAATCATCGAGATAAAGTTTTATTTTATGGTAGTAAAGACTTTGTGCTAAGCTAAGCTAACCGGCTGGCAGTGGCTTTATAGTTATCATATAGCCTACAGACAGACGTCAGAATTGTATAAATCTTGTTATCTAAATCAGAAAGCATATACTATAAGTGTATCTTACATACACACACACACACACACACACACACACACACACACACACACACACACACACACACACACACACACACACACAGTCTCCCTCTAATCCCCTGCTTATGCAATCCAGAGAGATAAAAGAGTTAATATAGCAGATCTTTCCTAAATCAAATCATGATGGAAACATGATGTGTACGTCTGAGTGTGTATTGCCTCTATTTGAGCTGTCATCATGAGGGAGGACAAATGACAGACAGAGGGAGGGAACAGAAGGGTGGAGGGAAGTATAAACATGAAACTGGGATGGGCAGAGAGAAAGGGGAGGAGACCCAGAGAGGCAAACCGTCCTTAATTTGTTTAAACCGAAGGGATTGGGATTTGGCAATTAATCTTGTTACATGGCTGCAGAACAGTTGGGCCTGACCTGTGTATCAATGTGTAAATGTCAGTGTGCGTATGAGTGCACAAATAGAATAATGCAATCAATTGAGTCAATATTGTCTATGTATTAAGGTAAAGTAGTTAATTATTTCATGGATGCGATATTTTTACCTGTCGCAGTAGAAAAAGCTGAATTTTTAAATAATAAAATAACTGATGGTTGAATTCCATTTAGCTGCTGCAGTTTAAGCGTCCTGGTAGGTATATTACACATGCTGGGTCCCTGTCAGACTGTTGTGGTTTGCACTTGAAAACTATTAAACAAATGTTTTTTAGAATGTGCTGAAATTGAAATTTTTTTTTGAGAGATAATGTAATGTATAAGAGCATGTTTTTCTCTGTGACACAAAGGCTGTTGGATACACACACACATAGGCCTATCCTACTGACACAAGTCAAAGGGATTATTCAAGCAATGAGCTGCAGAGCTCAGTTTGAATCTTGGCACCCTGCCACCATGGGAGGGAAGCACGGAGGAAGCAAAAAGGGACGTTGGGATGGACAATGGTAAAGGGAGGAGGACAAAGGGAGAAAGGAGAGGAAGAGAGACATCAAATGTAAATAGATAATGCAAATAATAGAAATATAAGGAAAGTGGTCTGTGCATGTAGTATAATTCATCTGCAATTGTGCATATTTGTATAACGAAAAATGTCCGGCGTGTACTGAAGCCCTGTACTTATTAATGTAGGCCATCTCTCTGTTAGCCAAAAATCTATAAAGGAAGTGAGTGGTTGTCACCTAGTTTGCTAATGTGTTAGCGTGTCCAGTGGCTATTATGCTCCTTTCACTATGACTATGGCATCAGGAGGAGAAGAATATTTTTAACTTATTCTGACTTAGAAGTGTTCAAACATTACTACAAAGTGTTGCAGTAGTGCTAACCTTGTAGTTGGACCATCACCTATAACAGCCTGAATAAGTCGCTTTTGTCGTATTGTTTGTAGCAATTTGTTACCGAATAAATGCATAGATAGACAGAAAAACTGTCTGTATTAGTGGTATAGTTCAATGTAGGCCTACTGCCCATTGGTGGTTCATTTGTTGCCAGTTTACTAAAAGTTTGATCATGTCTGTAGTTTATTTCACCAAGGTCAAGTGGGAGAAACTGCTGATATCTTCGTCTCAGAATTAGTACATGAACTAATAGGGCCGTTTTATCTTTTTTACGAATAGAAACATGGTACAAGAATACTTTTTATCACCTGCTTATTTTCTGTGAAGAATCTGTTAAAGATTCATTGAGTACAAATGCTAGAGTACCACCTGATATGTATGTCCCTCATAAGGTGTTTTGGTCAATTTGACCTGAATACAGACAAATACACACAGACACACAGAAACGTGCCTGCAATGACAAAGACTCAAATAAACATACACACACTTACTCACAGATCCGAAACAACCAACACCAGTATCATCAATTGTCCCCAAATGTAGGCCACCAAAGTCTCAATTATAGTGTTTTTTGTTACACCTATTAAAACCTCATCATTAAAACAAATAATATTTTCATTGTTACATTGATCAATAATCACAAATTGTATCTATATAGTTATGAATTGAGATAAAGGCCATATATGTAAAGGATTTTAATGTTTGTGTATGACCCCAATAATGTCTCGGGTCAATTTGACCCGAACGGTAACAGAGGGTGTAAAAAGTGAACATAATAGGGGTTAATATCCCACTGAATAATGGATTTAAAATTATGTTTTTGAAAAGGTTATAGGCCAAAGCATGTTGATTTACTTGCCCTTTTTAAACGTTTGCACAAGTAGGCTAGAGCGTAGGCTATGTATGCTGCTAGCAGGCTAAAGTTGTTACTGAAGTCCTTTATTTAGGAGGAATACACTACTACAGTGTATCCAACATTTCAATATGTTTGGGAGTTTTTGTACAAAATACATGGTTATCCAATGAACTGTTAGAGATTAAATTAACCAACAAAATGAAAATTTTTTTTTTCAAAACTTTATTATTTGAAGATAAAATCAATACAATAACAAGGGGAATATAGCAAGACTAGAAATACAAACATGAACAGAAAGGGAAGGGGTGTATATGAATAACATGTAAGAGGTTGTATTAGATCGTAAAGTTATTATTCCCTCCAACCAGTGATGTACAGTAATTGAATTGTAATTATAGTGTGTATTTTAACATTGGGATATTGCTACTTTTGGATGTCAGTTCCTAACCACATACATTTCACCATGATTCTACTTTAAAATGAAATAAAAGCACTTGACCTGTACGAGGAGGGTTTGTTAGTCTCTGGGAGAGGCTTGGATTGCAACCGAAGAGTAAGTAAATGTTGAGAGGCAAGCACGCGAGAGAGGATTAAAGAGATTACAGCCAGGTGAAAGGTATAGTGTCGCACAGCCAGACCAAACTACTGTTAGGTGAAAGGTCAAACAGGATGAATATTTAACAGACACGTCCGAAGAGAGAACAGCCGCGGGTTCGGTGTTTTGTGGACGTCTCCAGAATTGATTAGGAGATTTGAACGTTTATGACCATTTGTCGTCTGCCTTCTTCCTATGATTTGGCAGAGCAGTGATGCGATTGGTCAGCTTGGCCGGGGAGGCCATGGTGCGTCTCCGCAGGGCGGCCGAGGAGGAGGAGAAGGAGAAGGAGAGGGAGCGCCCAATTGCTCCACCCACCTCCCACCACTCCAACCAAAAGTTTGAAAGCATGAAGAACAAGTTCTTCGATGAGCTCACCCACCTGCCAAGTGAGAACACACACACACACACAGACACTCACATGTATTTTTTTTAAATACAAACACAAAGACAATGCAAACACATTCATTCTCATAGTTGTTGATACACATGTGGTGAGTTCTCAAATACTGTATCAAAAATTTGGCCCTGGTTAGTTTGATTAAAGGGAGGTCAACCGGTCAACACACACAACTATTTAGAATGACTTACACTTTTCTCACATCTTCAATCATACCATCATCTAACCATCCTGTCTTCTCATTTCCATTTTCTTGTATCCTGTCTTCCTGCCATTCTTTCATGTGACCATTCCACTCTGCTCTTCAAGATCATAAACTAAGGAGTAAGTCCATCTCTTGTGCTGTACCATTCTGTTTTTCTGTGTTTCAAAGACAAATATGAGTCACGTCCCCTACTGGTGGCCCTTGTATCACTCTACAAGAGAAGTTCAACATAAGTTTGGTAGAGGAGTGTAGTATTATCATAGTGTCATGGAGACACACCCCTTCACCAGCTTTAAAACAAACTTTTGTTTAAGCCAAATTTACGGAGGCCCAATTCCCTTAAAAAAATAAACAAAAGAAAAAGGAAACGATAAGAATGATAAAAAGTAACTCTAAATGATGAAGTCATAATTTGTACGTTTAAGTGCATAGGCTTTTGTGTTGCACTGTAAATAACCACAGCCTTCAGGCAGCATCATCACCCCTTTTAACACAGATTTTTTTTTGAGAAATTGGAAATCCCGGTCCAATTAGTTATTAGTTTTAAGATTTGTGTCATCTAACAGTAGAGGGCCACTTGTTAATCATCTAGGCGGTGTCACCACCACTAGTTCCTATCAAACTACGCAGCACAAACCTGCCGCTCTCCTATTTTCTCCAGTGCCCATGTGGGCCGTGGGAGCCATCGTGGTCGTGGTCCTTGCCCTTATCGCCTGCATGGGATTCTGCATCTACAAGAAGTGCATTAAAAAGGATAAGAAGCCCAAGAAAGTCCGTGAGAGGAAGGGAGGAAGAGGGCGCAGAAAGAAGGACAAGGATGGAGAGGAAGGAGACGACAAGAAGGTGAGGAGGAGAATAAAAAGATGAGGGCGTCCTGTGCATTCATGAGTCGCCACGTGGTGATTATGCTACTAGTGTGATTACAGAAGGCTTTGGAAACAAAATTCAACAGTTGAAATAGCTGTTTCCCATCTTTATGAACTAAGCTAACCAGCTGCTGGCAGTAACATCACATTTAATGCATCATGCAAGATAAGAATAAGAATATTTTCTTCAAAATGTTGATCTGCCCGTTTAAGGTCAGGTCAAAGGATGCAACTAGAGACATGTGTATCCGAAGAAGGTACGTGTCTGACTACACCCTCCACAGGCCAACAGATTTAGCTATAGCAGCAACAGAGCTGCACTGCTTTCTATCTGGTTGTAATGCATGCGTGCCTGTCCACAGCTGTTTGGCTTTTATCCAGGTTTAGGACTAGGACTAGTGAAAGGATGAATTGAAAGCTTCAACTAGGAGCAACAGCCGAAAGCGATGACGGAGTCAGAGCTGCTGCTCTCTTGTGATTAGACACAGCTTGGAAAATCCCTAGAAAAATTTTAACTTCTCTGACTAACCAAAAGTTACAAAGTGCACATTGAATATGTCTGTTAACTGCTAACCTTTCCCTGCTTCTTCCAGGATGGAGAGAAGGAAGAAGAGGAGAAGGAGTACTTAGGAAAACTAGAGTACTCACTGGACTATAAATTTACCGAGAACGAGGTACAGTACACACATCTGCACATTGAATTTTGCAAGCACACACACCAATATCCAACCTAAAAAGATTACCTAGCAGAGATGATGCCCTTTATTCTGAAAAGATAGATCCTTTTCAGAATTTGGAAACAAATATTGCCTACATTTAAACTTATCTCCCCTCCCTCCTCCAGCTAGTAGTCGGCATCCTCCAGGCTCAGGACCTCCCAGCCATGGACATTGGCGGGACCTCCGATCCCTATGTCAAAGTCTACATGCTTCCGGACAAGAAGAAGAAGTTTGAGACTAAAGTCCAGCGCAAGAACCTATCTCCTGTCTTCAATGAGTCCTTCACCTTTAAGGTCTGTATGTCGACACTGGAGAACATGTTGAACTGTCTTTGATTACAGTATCAGAAGAAGTATTTTTCAGTGACATAACGTTTTCTCTATTTTATTTCAAAATGTTATCCTTCCCCAGATACCCTTCAATGATTTGGCAGGTCAGACTCTGGTGCTACAGGCATTTGACTTTGACCGTTTTGGTAAACATGACGTCATCGGTGAGATCAAGATCGCCATGAACAGTATAGACTTGGGGCAGCCAATACAGGAATGGAAGGATCTAAGTGGAGGAGAGAAAGATGAGGTATGTGATTTCAGTCCAATGAAACACGTAATGGATGTGAGCCAGTGCCGATGTATAGAGACACCAACGCAATGTGCAATTTGACTACTTGTTTGTGAATGTGTTTTGTCCCCACAGGTAGAGAAGCTTGGTGATATCTGTATTTCCCTCCGTTATGTCCCCACGGCTGGTAAGCTAACGATTAACATTATGGAAGCCAAGAGCCTGAAGAAGATGGACGTCGGAGGACTGTCAGGTGAACACACATACCATTGTACACATGCTGGTAATGGATGGCAGTAGGCCTAACGGATCCTGGTTCTCATGCTTGCTCTTTGATCCACTGTATGATGTCATTGCTCCCTCTCTCAGATCCCTTTGTTAAGGTGGTGCTGCAGCACCAAGGGAAACGACTGAAGAAGAAGAAGACCACCGTCAAACAAAACACTCTGAATCCTTACTTCAATGAGAGCTTCAGCTTCGAGATCCCCTTCTCCCAGATCCAGGTTTGTGCACTTCCTTGGGTGTGACCAACCTCTATTCTGGACACATACAGCAAGGAGTTATTTATGACATGCATTTGATTTACCTTCTTGGCAAGTTGATGTCAGGTTGAGTATTTATTTGGTCCAATACTTTTATTCAAGGCAAAACACAGGCAAAACAAATATCACCCCTTACAGCATATGCTGTACATTGGTTTTAATGATTTAGCTAATGCTAGCATTCCAACACAGTCAACTAAAATGGAGAACTATAGGCTAAAGCTATACATCAGCGTGTTAGCTCACAGTACAGCCTTGCAGATGTAAGAGCCCTGTAGACTCTTACTCTTGTATCACATATTGCCATAGTTTCATCATATTAACTTCAACTTGTCTGTTACACCTTTAACCTGTGAGTACGTCAGTCAAAGAAATTCACTTGGTTTGGGCTAGTTGGCTAACATCTCAAAGACAAATAACTTCCAAGGTCAAGACACAGTTTAGGCAAAATCAAATATCGCTGTTATTTAATGGTCCATGGTGCTGTAAAACTACATAGAGGCAGTGACAAGTAAACTCAGCTTCATGTCTAAAATGAGTGGAGTTAAATAGGTTATTCAGTAGCCTACTACTGAAGTAGCCTAAGTTTCTGGGAGATGCTTAAGTGTTACCCTGCAGTGAACAATTTGACCAACAATGATGAACTTAATATTGTTAAAAACCTCCGTGCTTGTTAGGTCAGAAAAGCAGCATGTTCCACCAGTTAGACTTACCGTTTCATTCTAAGTTTATGGGAAATAAACACACAGAATACATTGTATTAACTGTGGCTTCTCCTCCTCTACTGTCTCCAGAAAATCCAGGTGTTGATAACAGTGTACGACTACGACAAGCTGGGCAGCAATGACGCTATTGGCAAGTGCTGGATCGGCTATGGCGCCTCTGGTGTCGGTCTGCGCCACTGGTCAGACATGCTGGCCAATCCAAGGCGTCCAGTTGCCCAGTGGCACATGCTGTGCCCTGAAGAGGAGGTGGATGCTGCTCTGAAGGCCCCCATCCGCTAAACACTTTCATAAACACACATTGGTACTGAGTAAACCACCATAGTAGGGGTATTGTTTTGTGAAAACAAACAACTGAAGGTTTTTATTAAATTACCTTTTATTTCAATTGTGATGTGTTTCTGTTTCACACCAATCATCATTTTGTCATACCTTATTTGGGGATGTCTTTGTACTATGTGTGCTTTGTATTGTATTGAATACATTCCATACAAAAACGTGTGTAAATGTATACAACGCTAGTGCTGTGCAGCTAAATGTTGCACTTGCTCATACTTTACACTGAAGGGCTCCACATTTACGCTGACTGACTGACTGACTACTTAAATGACCCGACAATTAATATATTATATTGAGGGACTCCACTCCCCTCCCCACCGACCACATTTCTTTTGTTGAGCTTCACCTACTTTCATGTCATCAATGTCCTTGATGGAAAAAAAAAAACGTTTCCCCCTGCATTTTCAATGTCTTGTCATTTTCAGTTAATTCTGTATTAGTTATTCTAAACATTTGTGTGTATCTTCTTTATTTTCCTCATGTTTCTTCTTGTTTATCCTGTTCAAAATATTTAGTCACACGTTTTTACTGACGATTAAGCTCTATATCTGTGGCTTCTTTTGTGCTTGTGTTTAAATGAATGGGTATCTTGTTGGTGTGTCTGGCGAGTGAGCATATTGATTGAGTGTGTGTGTGTGTGTGTGTGTGTGTGTGTGTGTGTGTGTGTGTGTGTGTGTGTGTGTGTGTGTGTGTGTGTGTGGAAAGCTATGGCTTCCCTTTCCATACATACTATGTGATTGTAAATAAATAGCTGAATAAATAAAACGTTTCTAAACAGAAACAGATGGTTGGGCAGATGGATGGATTTAGATTTGCAGACCAACAGCATAACACGATGAGATAATCTATAGGGTTAAAGATGCTATAGTCCATTAAACATCAGTAATTTCTGATCATGCTTCAGAAAGGGATTATATCCTCTAATACAATCAGTGGTGTTGTTAGAATAAATTAATTGGCAATTTATCCTTCACCCTGTGATTATTGCTGCCATTTGTCCCAGACAATAATTCAATTAACAGGATGAGAATGGATGCTTTTTCTGGACAAACTCTGCTATTCACATTCCAAAGGCATTGGATCCCTCACTGATGAATTTTGTTTCAATGATGTCATTGTGTGTGTGTGTGCGTGTGTGTGCCCTGACTTCATGCAGTGAGTGAAAGACTGGATTAAAAGTGTGTCCTCTTTAGCCCTCGTCTCACGCAGCGAGCCAAACACGTGGGACAGGATTTAGAAAGGTTCGGTGGTGGGGGGAGGGAAAATTACAGGACTTTGCCGTTATAGAGACACAAGTCAGCAGCACGAATTTGACTAGTGTTTATGCTTCCTTTAATATTATGAAACACAGCGGTGCCTGACAGTAAAATTCCCAGCTATCAAAATTATTCCCTGTGCACTGGACACATTTAGGGATAACTGTTTGAGAATCACAGGACTTACCTGGTTTAGTGACACAAGTCAGCAGGCCCGGATTAAGAGGAAAGATTACACTAGGCATACCGCATTTTTTCGGGCCCCCTCCAAACGGATACTTCACGATTTAGTGACAAAACTACATACATTTGAACTGCCACAAGAGTATTATGCTCATTCATTTGTTTAAGAGTTGCGCGTTTGTAAACGGGAGTAAAGAGAAACGTAACCTTGTGCGACTTCACGTCTGTTTGTGAGCGCACTGCAGGAGCACTTCTGTAAAGTGCGTGCAGAGTCCAGTGTGCAAAAACGGATTAACATGACCACGGGCCCTGGACACAAACCAGCCATGGACCCCTATCAACACGCAAATACAGGGACTGGCACACCGTGCAATCCACAATCACACACATTATAATGCAGCGCACAGCCTAGAGAGAGAAAGAGAGAGATAGAGCCAAATACAATTCTATAAAGTCCCTCTGGTGCTGCGCAAGAGAAAGATAGTCTTTGCGCCGGAGCCTACTAGACAGTTAGATTAGGGCAGAGACACCGACGATGCGAGCGCGCTCTAAGCGCGCGAGCAGATTCTTTTTGCCTTTGTAAGATCTCTGCGCCTGCTTTTTCGCCCACCCTTGCCCCCATAGACATTATAAAGCGATTCACCTGGTGAAACCTGGCGTGGAACTCTGTGGTGGGTAACGGCGAAATTCACACTGATGAGACATCGCCGGTGTGAGCCGCCGCACAGAAAAACTCTGGTTTGACGGCTAAAATAATAACCGGGGAGCAGAGCCGGCCCAAGCCTTCATAAGGCCCTAAGCCGAATTTGATTAGGGCCCCCCTCTCCAATGTTATCGTGGCCAAATGATTGACTATTGTTAAATGTCATTCACACACCCAGTTCATCGCTAGTGCCTCCAATGTCCAGCTTAGTGAAAATAGTAGCCAGCCGAGATCCTGACTCTCCAAGGGGGGTCCGGGGGTATGCCCCCCCGGGAGATTTTTTGTACCTTTTTAAAGTGAAATGCATGAATCTGGTGCACTTTGAGAGGGAAATTAAGAGGCTAAATCTGAGGAATTTTTTGTGAACAAATAATTTGGAGATACTGGCTCAAATGAAGTAGAATTAAAAGCTATTGAAGAAAGACATATGGATTTTCCATAAAAATATTAATATAGAAAAAATATAATTCAGTGTCCTCTGGGATGGGCTTGGTGCTTTTTTTTCTTTTATGGGACATATTTCTCTGTAATTTAATGAATGCATTTAAATGCAGCGAGAGGAACGTAGCAGAAGAACTCTGTTGTCCAGCTATCTTTTTTTCCACAGATGAGGCTGAAATAGGCTATAGACTATACACAGTGCATGGGCAACTGAGGGCAGCCCCATTTCCAATTTTTTTAAATAAACTCAATACCGAGTGATAAGTTAACCTCGGATGAACTGATTCAATTATTAGGCTATTAACTATCCAGACCAAAACATTGTATTAATTTTTTGTATGATAACTTACATTTGCATAATATGATGTTAATATCAAACACACATACTAAAAAAAAAAAAAAAAAAAAAAAAAAAAAAAATGTTTCCTTCTCACTGGGCCCCCTAGTGGAAATGGGCCCTAGGCACGTGCCTAGAATGCCTATGCCTAGATCCGGCCCTGCAAGTCAGCAGTACGAATTTGACATACTTGTTGTGATCTGTAATGTAAAAGGGGTTCGATTATTACTGTCAACACATTACAGATCTGTGACCTCGAAATAATGGCATTTAATATCATAAGTTATAAGAAGTGTGTATTTTCAGTCAACAAAATAATTGACTCTTTATCATTGAAAAAAGAGCTTTGTTTTCTCGAGCTCAAGCAACCATTCACTTGTTTTTACAAGATAGCAATAGCAGGACAAAAAAGTATGCCTATGTTCGTTCTAAGCTTCCATGAAAAAAGGACAGGTTTGCCTTACTTATGACACTGCCTAAAAAAGACAGTAGATAACACAACACTTGGTAAAATAGCTCTCCTTTATTAAACTGCATTATTACTGGGTCAAAGCATACATATTTGTGTGAATAAGACACACTTAAGACATGGGTTACCCACTGGAGGGAGCCCTTCAATGTGATTTTGGAGTTCTTTGCAAATGTCTCTACTCAAACGTGTTGACCAGTGGTCTCTCATCTTCATTTAAAATGCTTGTTACACTTTTTGAAATAGTGGAGGAGGAACTACCAGGACTTGGTGGAGACATGTTATCTACACTTTGGACAAGGAACAGGATTAATGTGGTTTGGGAAGTTTGGGTTCCCGTGCTTGAGCCATTGTTCCCAAAATCCAACCCCGGATAAGCGGATGATGATGGATAGATATTTAAAAGAATACAAATAACTAGGTTGGGTATTACTGTGTACACCTCATTTCCGCTGTTCCTGTCGTGACTGGTATGCAACGTTCCAAAGAGGCTGAGATGCAGCTGTTAACATCTGTCTCCGCATGAACCCCACCACCACAAAGATCAACGGTAGTTTTAACATACGATGTTGGCCAGTCACCATGTTACACTGCTCCTAGGAATATACGCCTATTCAAAGACCATCAAAAGGGAAGATATTAAATGTATTATAGGTAGGATCAACTTCAAAACTGCTACTGCTACTATTCCTGTTTGAGTTCCCTGATGTCATCACAAACAGACCAATGAACAACCTTGTGACAAAACAGACACAAAACGTCAAAATGTCATTTTTTATTATCAATACATTGGAACAACACACATTAAATATCTTTCACACACAGAGGAAAGTGCTGGCGAGCAGTTTTGGCACTAGAGGACGGTTGAGTGGACTGACCTCCAGTCATTCACCGCCTTTCCTTCTCTGTTGTCACTGTGTTTTTTTGGTTTTCTCTTTTTCCTCTTTTTTTCCTCTTTACTTCCAGCGGCCGCCAACCTTCCCTTTGCCGTGGACTTTTTTACTGTTGGAGGGAGAGAGAAGGGAAGAGAATGAAGGATACAACGAACAGATTAAGTTTACAGCTACAGTTTATCATACTTTATGTTAAAGTAGCTACTCACAATTTCTGAGCATGCTGGATTCTGTTCAGCAGCACGGTGATCTGAAAGGGACATACAAACAGAATTTAAAAGGTAACAGAGATTTTCAAATGATTACGAAAGAGATCCATACTATCAGCACAGTACAATGTATAAAAAAATATTCCGGATCATAACATACTGACCTAAACCAGATTGATTGATATCATACTACTAGCTATAGTTTGGTCTGACTTTGCGAGACTAACTGATTAGCAACTAGGGCTGCAATGTATTTTCGTGATCTATTATTTACACTGTGGAAGCTAAGAACGGCTGTGCTTGCAATTCTTTTTTTTTTATGACGTTACCTTATGATGTTACCTTGTTTTTAACAAGTTAATTTTCTTGCGATCATGAGAAAACAAAGCTCAACAAAGATTTTTTTCCTCTTATTATTTATATTATAATATCATCTGTCTTTATCTTGAGATAACGCAGTACTCCTTTTAGCACAAAAGGGTGCTTCCCCTCATGTTTATTATATGATCTCCTTTCATTACTTATCTTGTGATCTTGAGAATCACAAGTTAATCCACCATTTATTACAAGATAACAACATTAATAAATAATTGTTGGCAGAGCTGTTCCCATCTCCCATATCACACTAATTGTTTTAATAGGATTTCTTAGTCTATGAAATGGCATAAGAAAGTGAATCCCCCATAGCCCAGGTTGTCATCTTCAAATTGGTTGATTATTCTCTAACAAACAGATAAAATTATAATGTAGTATATTTCTGAGGGGTACATCATAAAAGGTGTTAGTTTGAGAAATAGAATGAATCTGCTGAGACAGGATGGATTGAGGTGGATAAAGTATTTTATTAGGATAAAATAACCCAGCGCCTGTGTCAGACCAGGCTGGCCATGCCCGGTTAGCCAATTTCATTATCCCAACCCTCCCTCTGTCCGTGTGTGCTTCTTTTTAACCCCAAAATGTGATGGCCTGTTTGGTCCTTTTCCCTCGCTAAGATCTGCCCTTAATCAGTCTGATTGGTGAATTCGAACTATCTGGACACTGCCTACTTTCTTACAGCATCATCTTCTGGCCTGCAAGGCATGTCGCCCAGATGTCTGCCCATGTGCTTTTGCAGCAACACTGGTGGACAGTTGTCCCATAAATTAGCATTAGTTCTACACGTTTTCCTGAGTTTGTTTAAGTAGACTCAGATACATCTCTAGTTCAGGCTCGTAAAAAGATGCATTCCTTGTACGTCCAGAGCCCTTGACTGCTACATGAACCGTTCTGGTCGCCCCATTGGCTCTTAAATCCTTCTAAAACATATACAGTCCTGCTCACCATTATTGGCACCCATGCATTTAAAGAACATAATTTGTAATATCTTCTGAAAAAAATTATTCAAGTGAAATATTCTTTGTCTGTAAAGAACTTGTGTTTGATACATAAGAGGAAATGATAACCAACAATTTAAAAAAATAAACAATGAGAGGAAAAAAAATAAAGCTTAAAGCTTGCTGTGTCACTGGTATTGGCACCCTTTGCTTTAAATCAGTATGGAAGCACATTATGACTCACCTGTGGTAAATCACAAATGAGAATCACCTGTGATAAATTGTCAGTGCCCATGTGACATGAATTAGCCAATGAATGATGACTTCTGTGTTTTAAAAAGCCATCTGTTAGCCCCTTTTCCTTTGTCATAATGGTGAAGACAAAGGAGCTGTCAGAGGACATCAGAAGTCTAATTATTAGCAAACAGAAGACCTCCAAAGGGTATAACGCCATCTCCAAAGACCTTGGTATCCCTGTTTCAACAGTGCGTAATGTTATTAAGAAGTTTGCCAAGCATGGAACTGTCAAGAACCTCCCTGGACGTGGGGGAAAGAGAAAAATTGATGAGAGAAGTCTTCGAAGGTTGGTGCGAATGGTGGAAAAAAACACCACTTCAAACATCCAAAGACCTGAAGGCCAACCTGGAACAGTCTGGGGTCATGGTTTCAACAAGTACCCTACGCCACACACTAAACCAAACAGGGCTTTATGGACGAAGGCCCAGGAAGACACCATTAGTGAAGAAAAGGCATAAAAAGGAACAACTCATCTTTGCCAAAGAGTACCTGGACAAACCACAATCCTTCTGGGAAAATGTTCTGTGGACAGACGAAACAAAAATAGAGCTATTTGGGAATGCACACCAGCAGTTTGTTTACAGGCGGTGCAATGAAGCCTACAAGGAAAAGAACACCCTACCAACAGTTAAGCATGGTGGAGGATCCATAATGCTGTGGGGCTGCTTTGCTGCATCTGGTACTGGAGGCCTTGACCGTATCACAGGAATCATGAAATCAGAGAATTATCAAGAGATTTTAGAGCGGAATGTCCTACCCAGTGTAAGAGAACTTGGTTTGAGTCGAAGATCATGGATCCTCCAGCAAGACAAAGACCCGAAGCACACATCCAAAAGCACACAGGAATGGTTGAAAAGGAAAAAATGGACTGTTTTAAAATGGCCAGCAATGAGTCCTGATCTCAATCCGATTGAAAATCTTTGGTATGAGCTGAAATCTGCCATTGGGGAAAAGAAACCTGCAAATGTTCAAGAGCTTGAACAATTTGCAAAGGAAGAGTGGGAGAAAATGCCAGCTGAGAAGTGCAAAAAGCTTATAGATGGCTACAAGAAACGTTTGGAAGCTGTCATCACTGCCAAAGGGTGTGCAACCAAATATCAAAGAGGGGTGCCATTATTGCTGCACATGCTGTTTTTTAATTTTTTTCTTTGAAATTACCATATGTAAGTTGAAAAAACAATTGTCTTTGTTAAATTACTTTGGACCTCTAATTAAAAGATCCTGATGATATATATTTGATACATTTCCATTTATTTCTGAAGATATTGTACAGGTTATGCAAAAAAGGAAGGGGTGCCAATAATGGTGAGCAGGACTGTACTAGCTGAACGTGATTTAACGGCTGTTTTTCCCTGCAGACCCATATCCTAAACAGCCAGCATTCCGGCCTCAACTTCACACACACAGAGAGAGGGAGCCTTTTCTGGCTTTCCTTAGTTAATTCTGCATGTAATTAAGCAATCTCCTGATCATCAGTAATCTTAGAATGTGTCATTATGAAATACACTACAATAATAATCAAGGTTTTTGTTTTTTTCTGCCAATCCGATCTCAACATCATTGTTACAACCTTCTGTTATTTTCTGTTTGCAGTTCACCTCATATCTCTGGTGCTTCATGTGCTCCATGAAGTCAAACTTCTCAGACTCCAGCTGGTAGATGGAGTTCCACAAGTCTTGGGCCTTTTGCCTGTAAAACACAAGGACAAAATATTAGTAATCTTAGCGTCATCTTTGTTGCTGACAAACAAAAAACACTTCATCTTCTTATTATTTGTGTTAGCCTAGCTGTCTAAAGTACACTTGGAGGACACTCACTTAAGCCCATCCTCCCGAATATTGTCTAGGCATAGTGACTCGCGTCTCCCTTCTAGAGTCTTCTTCTTGATCTCTCTGCCTGTCAGGCACTTGCCCCTCCTGGCCTCAGCCTGGGACAGAACACACACACACACACACACACACACACACACACACACACACACACACACACACACACACACTACACAGTCATGGTCCATAACAACATCTCCTCATCATCATTCTAATCATCACTGTCTTCTCCACAGAGTATAACAGAACCCCTTTTGACCTTGGTCAGGAAGCCTCCAAAGTTGGCTCCAATGCCCGTCAGTACTTTCTTCTTCTTGGCATCATCGTCAGCCTTCTTCTTGGCTTCCTCTTCCTCCTTTCTCTGCCGTTCCTCCTGACAACAGAAGAAGAAGTGTGGTGCAGAACAAGGAGAGGGAAGATCACGTTTAGGTGTGACTGTGTGGACTGTGTGATTAATCTTTATGTGATTATTATGAATGTGTGTTACCGCAATTCGGTTCTGTCGGTCCTTCTCCTTCTCGGCTCTAACCCTTTGGATCTCTGCTCTTTCAAAGCGACGGTGCTCCTGATGGACAGCAAAGCACACAAAAAAGTCAGCAACTGTTTAAATGCAGTATACTAAACATTGAGCAATATTTGGATAAAAAGAACACATTACACATTATATATTTTTTTTTATAATTCAACGTTAATTAGCAACTTTCACATTCACACTGTGAGACAGTGACGGATAAAGTACTCAGATCAGTTACTCAAGTGCAGTCAAAACACCGATGTTGAAATACCCGGTACTCATTTACAAGTACTGCATTGAAAATCCTACAAAAGTTGAAGGCACTGAAATATTATAAGAAAGTCTTTACATATATCAGAAGTACAAGTGCTCATTCTACAAGGGGCACCTGTGAGTGATATATTCTGTGTAGCATTGTTAGCAACCCTCGGTTAATATGGTATTCAAAAGTTAACATCTTTGCTTTTTTAGTGAAATATTGGTTGGTTTGATTTCTTTGGGACATCTGTCTTAATGTGAAATGTCTCTTTGGTTGACCTGCTAACAACTCACACACGTCTGCATAGTGACAAGGAGCCCCAACTATACACTGCATATTGTAAGCAGTCACAAGCTGAAAAAGGTGGGGGACTAGGCCACTGGTTTGATCCTTCATAGGTTTTGTAGCATACAAAAGTATGTACCAATGAGTTATCTGCCAAGGTACAGTAAATAGGAACTACAGCTGTCACATAAATGTATTGGAGTAAAAAGTTGCTTATTTCTATTAGTAGCATGAATAGGCACAACATGGAAATATACCAATTACAAGTACTTCGATATTGTACTTAAGTATAGTATGAATAAAGCTTTACTGCGTAACTTCTGTCGCCCTCATGAGGAATTCTAAGTCATTACAACAACACTTTTGACACATATTCATGAGGTACAGTAAGCCTCCAGTGATCGTGCATGGTTTTATTCCTTCTGCTGTATGTCCAGGTTTTCTTTCTTAGCAGTAGAATTAACTACTTAAACATTTCTTAGGTGCTTCTTGTGATTTTTCTGAGCACCTGCGCCAGTGTCGGGGGGGGGGGGTGACACCAGTTTGTAAACGCTGCCATACTGAGAAATACAGAGAGTTTTGCGGAACTTACAGGCTTAATAAAGTTTGTGTCGACCCGTTTGGCGATGTCTTGAATGTAACCAATATTAATTTATATGAAAAAAGTTATGTGCCTATCTAATCTTGACTACAAAGCTTTCAGTATAAGTGAACTCACAATTCTTTCCTTGAGGCCGATGAGTTCTTCCTCGTCCTTCTTCCTTGCCTCGAAGTGGACGTCGATCAGAGTGTGCAGCTCCAGTAAATCCTTCTCCATGCGCTTTCTATGGATGTCCTGGTTGAACAAGGGGGCTATCAATTTTCACAAACAGGGCTCTACAGGAACGTATTAGGTATGGCTCAACTGAAAGTCTCATGTCAAAACTAATACATGGGACAGACTACATTTTATTTGCAGTTTATCTTATAGTACTTCTGGAAAATAAATAATTGTATTGTGTAACATATGGTGTGACAGTGCTGCTTCTTCTTTGCCAGAGGTTGATGAACTCATAGATTCACAAGCTTGGAGGGGGTTATATGCTGTTACAGGATGATATATGTTCCATACTGTATATGTTGGTCTTAATATAGAAATTTTCATAACTTACATCAAAATCCACTCTGTCGCCTTCAGGAATCTTTGGTGGGGCATGTTGAGGCACCATTGGTCTGGAGAAAAAAAAGAGGATACACAGATGTTTGTGGTTAATTAAAAGATAAAAATAAGATTGATAGGAATTAGAAAAGAACTGCTGCAACCAAATCAAATAAAATAAAGTGAACATACTTGGGTTTGGGGCGTTCCTCTTCTGTTGATAGAAGAGAGAAAGACAAGAAAAGAGAAAGTTAATATAAATTTTAATTTAAAAATCGGAAAGTTGTTGATTACGCTATTAATGCGACTAACAGTACAGCAGGCATGGGACTGGGAACAGAAAAGACAACATACATTTTGCATTTACATATTGGATCACAAGCTATCAGCTATTCCTTACTTTTTTTCTAAAAGATAAGGTTGTTTGTCAGGAATTATTGATGAGACCAAACTGCTCTATAAAGTATAACCTTTTTTTCAATGGGGTTTCCTGAAGTAGATCTTCTTTTAATACGTTAGCTTACTAATTTAAAACAGTCTGTCAGTTAGCCAAAGTGGTGTTGAGCTTGAGGGCAAGGAGAGCAGGGGAGGTGAGAGTTTTACCCCTTAAGGGAACCACACGTCTACCATGTCTCACCTTCCTCTTGGGCGTCTTGATCTGGTGCACCAGTCACATGAAAAGAGCGAATGGAAGATGGAAGGAGGGTATCATAAAAAACACAATGACAAGAGTGACAAAGGCAGCATTGATTATGGGTGACAGTCGGGAGAAAGGGAATAGAAAAGGTAAGGTAAAGTAGAGGGGGCAAGGAAGAGAGGATGGGTTGAGGTCAGAAAATGAGTAGGCAAGGAAGGCATGGAAAACAAGAGATAAAGGTGAAAATGTGCAAAGGGAGGTGCGAGAAAGCCAAGACAGACAGACAGCCAAGACATAAACAGCGAAAGGAATGACGCATCAACAAGAATGTTTGTGGAACATTCGGTGAGCATTCATTATTGCATAATGCACATTATGGATAATCTTTTACATGAGACTGGATTTTTTTACTGATTTGAAAGTGATTATACACTCATTAAAACATATACTTATGAATATTATATTCTAATTTCTACCAAGTCTGTTCTGAAAAACCGTCTTCTGGTCATTTTACCTTGGTACTGTTGATGCTCTGATGATGCACCAGCACATCATTATCCACCAATTGGGAAAGAGGATGAGGGGAAGTTGAAAGGTCAGAGTTAGCAGATGAAGCGTCAGCCAGAACTCACACAGTTATTTAGGACAAGGGGGGGGGGGTGAATCATTTCTGGGTTATTTGACATCTTCCTCAGACGACAAAGAAGGACATTTTATTATAATCATAATAATGTTGTGTATTTTCAACATGTTGGGATCAAACCAGTGTTATCTACAGACTTGCAGCTTTCCCTGAACGTCATCCAGGAATTCTGGGAGTCTTTGTAACCATACCTCCAGCATTCACCTCCTCCTCCTCCACCTCCTCCCCCTCTTCCTGCTCGGGCTCAGGCTCTTCCTCCTCCACCTCAGCCTCTGGTAGAGAGAGAAGGGACCGGGAATTAAAGTTCAATTTAATAACACAGAGACCCTATTGTACCGGGTCCAGTGAGCTACTCCGCCTAAAGGTTTTTTGAGCTCACTCCAGCCAGGAATGACTGCCTTTACATGTAGTGCTCCTAACTCGAGGAAAAATGACTGCTCTTCCTACTTTTGGTTTATTCAATGATTTCTGAATTGTACACATCTGACTGTGTTATATCTGTTTTCTCTGCTCATTACATTATGTCATCCTTTGTGTTTATTTTGTACGCTCGTCGTCACTGTAAATGAGGGAAAAACCTCAGTGTCTTTCGAGTGAAAATAAAGGTTATTGATTGATTGATTGTTTATTTAAGAAAGGGACAATGCAAATGAACAAAACACATGGAAGGTATACTGTACATGGCTTTAAAGATAGCAGAATTAGCCCAAATAATCATTTTCAAATACTTATTGAACCTACCCTCCTCTGCCTGCTCCCTGGGGAAACGAGGAAAAAAGAAGCAGAAGAACATATTTATTAGTTAACGTTACAGTTGATGCGTTTGTGCTGAAATTATCCTGTTCTGTCAAGCCATTGGCAGTGATGGATGCTGCTCTACTCACTCGTATTCTTCTTCAATGTCTGACATGGCTGCAAACAAGAGAAATACATGACAATGAGAAATCCTCTATTTGTAATGAAAAGTTTCACCACAAAGTGACAATACCTTTCATCCACCTTTATGTTTTTCAAGATAAAGCATTGCAATATCTGTCATTGTAAGGAAATTGCCTTGAAGTTTGAATGACTGCAACATAACAGGCGCTTTGGTAACATTATAAATTGTTTTTCAAGGGAGCAGCCAATGTGGTTTAAATGCCAGCTTAATGACCTGTCTGCGTTTAAGTGAATGATTAAGTCATTATTACTGAATCGTATGTGGCCATGAATCACTTTGAAGATATAAAACACACACACACACACACACATCACATAGAGACGCAAAGCAATGCACACTGAGATGGTTTCGTCTATAAATTGTCCCTGTGAGCTGCGATTGTCCTGGCACACAAACCACGCACACAGACGGACACAGTGTGTGTGTGCTGACACCTTCCTGGCTGCGGACACAGGGACACTGATGGAGCATCAACAGGTGAGAATGTGACAACGCAGAAAGGCCAGGCGGGATAGAGTTCCTCACTTCCTTGATCACCCCCCCTCCACCCCACATCTCTTTATATCATTCTTCTCCACTTTTGTTATCATTCAGCCTATCTCCCTCTGTCCTGCTGTATAAGACTAATTATTAGACGTGATCATGTACCTTAAGATACTGAAATACTGTTGAACATCTCACCCGCACAAAATGAAAGGGCATTTCCTCACACTTGAGTGTTGACTTCAACTTAGCACCTCTAACATCATATCTGCTTTCACAGACATTTTTGGATTAGCATAACACAGACGTCTGATAGACTTAGAAAATCAGTCATCAGTTTGGATGGAGGTCTTTGACACAGGTCATGAAGTTCCCTTTACTTGATTAAGCGTCCAATTATATTTCTGCACTCTTTTCAACAGACATTATTCAAAACTGTTAAAAAAAGTTGCTTTTAAAATGAGGTAAATCTTATTTCCAACAAACTCATTAAGATTCACATCAGACATCCCTCAACACACTGCCAGGCCCTTCTATCTTCTCTGCCACTCACTCTTTATTCCTTTCATCAGGAGCAATTTAGAGCAGCCACGTGGTTGAATTTATCAAGGTGGTAACTGTCATCAAACACTCTACCTCATCTTTTCACTGTCTGTTTTCGTGCACACCGGCCGTGCCAGAAACCAGCAGCTTGGCATAGCCGGGCAGACAGTCCTTTCAACGGCAAATCGCTATGTGTCCAATCTTCCATGCGCTGTTGCTGAGCCCCTCTCTGTTTGTGTTCATACACACGGGAGGGAGGGCCTTTGAAGCAGTCTAATGTCTGCCTTCTCAGTTTCAAACTTTCCATTTAAAATGATGTAATAATGTGGTTCCATGTCACAAAAATAGACCATACAATAGAACCTTTAAGACTAGTTTGATTATTTTTCTTCACTTCTTGCTGACAGTTTGATAAGAAAAATGTATTGCACAAGGTAGATTTACACTACAGCTCGCAATTGGGTAGCTCAGTATGGAATGTAAAGAAGAGGAAAGCTATTGCACCAACCAAGAAATAGACGATCTAATTTCCCCCCATAAAACCACAGGTCTTTAGCTCTTTCACTTCTGTTTTTGTATTGATTAAAGCAAAGAAAATACATATTTATAATAACAAGGTATGAAATAATAAGCAGCTGCTCGTAGCCTAATGTTTTTTGTGCAGACATGAGATGTACTGATATTCTCATTTACTGTAACTCAGCAAAAGAATACATTTAAAAAAAATATTTCTCAAATTGACTATTCCTTTAAAGAGAGAAGTATATTTTCTTCTACAGTTTATGTTATGCATCTTCTTATATTAATTCGCTGTATACAGTCAAAGGACACAAGTAGTTACTTGGGAAAGGTACTCTTATTTTGATGGGGCTTTTCCTATGACTCACTCTTAAATGAAGACGGAAGGCCTTACACTTTACTCAAGACCTCTAAATAAGTACATGACGGATGAGACAGTGACTAGTGGGAGAAATAATGGATGGATGAATAAGAGGGGCACATTTCAACACCCCTGCCTGGAGAGTCTGGAAACAGCCCAGTTTGGAGTTGAATTGAGAGAGGGTGTGGGAGGCATGAGTAGACAGGGGATTTGGGAGAGGAGTCAAGTTCCAGCAGTCAAATGGCTATAGGGCCTTAGCAGGGTTAATTTTAGTCAAGGGCAACATGTGTGTGTGTGAAGTAAAAGAGAATGGGCATGCAGCAATACCTCATTAGTGTTAAAGAGATGATATTGTAGCCTATTAATAGAGTCCAGACGGGAGAGGAGCGTAGATGGAAACAGGTCGGTAAAGAAACAGAGCGCAAACTAGAAATGCAATTTCTGAAGACATTCCGGTGTGTATGCTGATGCTGAAAAGCCGACGGTACACCGGATAGCTGAATGTTGAATGAGTATGACTATGCAGTACATGGAAGGTACTGAACAGCTGAATGACGATGAAATGTAAAAAGTTTTGAATGAAAAAAATAAATAAATAAATAGTAACTAGTTCTAACTGAAAATATGAAAAGTGAAAAAAAGCTAAATCATAAATGTAAAAAAGTTGACGCTAGAGTGGATAGCCTAAAATGGAATAGGTATGAAGTATACATAAGAATATGTAATTTGAATATGAAACTCTTATTAAGTTGAATAAAAAATCTAAAAATCTGCTTAATAGTCTTTTAATGGGCAGAGTGAGGCACCAAGCTGTGTGTTTGTCATAATGAGGCAGCCATCCCACCTGTTAGAGGGCTCAGAGAGGTCATTTCATCCAAAACTTCACCTCAAACTGCTGCCTCAGGCTCTAACTCCCAATCCGTGAGTCAATTGTGTCTGTAATGTGAAAAACATGAGAACCAGATCAGGTTAAAAGTGTAGGACTGTCTGCCTACCTTCGGGAATTTCAGGTCACAGGTAATATATGAGTTCATGTGGCAGTTGGTTGGGCATCCTTTAGCTTGGAAGCATAAGCTACAGCTCCCATGTGTTGGTTCAGCAGTAGGCCTATCATGTATGCGACCAGCACAGGATTTCCCACGTTTTGATATCAATATTTTCCATGTAGGGTTAGATGTGTGCGAGTGAAAGCGATTGTGTTTTATTTTTTAACCAGTTCTACATTGTAGCTGTTAGGCTCCCACTGTATCACATTCCGTCCCATCTGCTCCCACTTTATTGTCAAATTTGAGAAGATGAATTTTACAAGCCTTCAAACAAGGCTGAATATTTTGAAACCTATGAATATGATTTGAATGTTGTACGATACGACGGTGGCAGGGCGGGGATCGAACCTCCAACCCTTTGATCATCGGCCAACCCGCTCTACCAACTGAGTCACAGTCGCCCCACATGTTCTATGCTGCTAGCCAAAAAATTGGGGGTAATAATAGTAATGAAAAATGTGTAGAAGGAAATGAAAACATAACAGAGTTGGCTTAAATGTTAATATACATCCTTAGTCGCTTCAAGCCAACAATGTGCTTTGTTGTAGGCCTACAGCTAGCTAGCTAGCCCAAGTAAATTAAATTGTTCATCTAAATAGTTTTTAAGTTGGTTAATTTACTTTTTATCACTTAACAATTTGGAAGAAAGAGCCACTTTGTTGCTTGAGCAAAAAATTCCTTTTTGAAACGTTATTAGGGCACTGCCAATAATTCAAGTGGCTGCTCACAGAAGAGCCATTTGGCAGGTTGAGCCCCGCCCATGCACTCTCCACCAATCAGAGACGTCACTATGATGCATAATTCCGACAGGCCAATATTCCGACATATTGAATACAAGCTTATCGGTCAGTTGGTCGGCACTGTGTTAAATTTGATTTTAAAGGTGCTCCGAGGAACTTTCAGTTTTTGTTAATTCTTGCACCCCTTTTGGACAAAAGTGGTAGTGCTTTAACTAGCCAGCTGTTGTTCCAGGGGGAGTGTACCCATGACAAAGGCATTAAGACAAACTATAGAAAATAGCATTCTTGGCAGTGATGGTCTAGTTTGCTGTTACATGTCATTAGAGGAAGAATTAGACTGTTGAACAAATCACAATGAAATAATCACACTAAAGGAAGCAACCAAACAGCGAACTTCACACTGAACTAGCCACTGCAAATGTTACACACACACACACACACAAATGCACACACACACCATAATGTACTGTATTAAAGCATAATACCCTATGACTATATCCCTCCGACTCATCCAGTATTCCTACTAAAAAAACGAAAGGTGGGAACATGTTGTTAGGTCAGTGTTTGTACTCATCCTGTGTCTGAGCTACAAAATGAAATCCCCTACCCAGCTGGACCAGAGTACATATTAATAATCTACTGGACAATGAACATGCACCCAGCCTGTTCATACATTGTATGCAATAAATAAGGAATTTTCAGCATTTTGTAAGTATTTCATAAAGAGGTGATTGTTGAAATTGGAAGAATAAATGACTTGGTTAACTTAAATTACAAATCAACAGCAAAAGCTAATTTGCAATATCCAATAATAGATTTCTGAAGTTGCTCAAAAACAATAAATGTGAAGGAATTTTTTTTTCTGCTCACAGCTGGGAAGACTGTTATCTGAAAACAGACGTTTTGGTAATCCTCACCACACACTCTAAAAAGCTCCAAACTGTGTTGATGTAGCAGGAAAAGTTTAAGAAGCCGGTATCTAAATACCTTCAACTTTAAATGTTTCTATTATATATTTTTTTTCATTAAAATTTTATTATTATTATTATTATTTTTTTTTTTTATATTATTTTTTTATTATTATTAATTTTCTTTTTATGGTGCTCAGATGCTCAGAAGCCCAAGATTTAAGTCTGCTGTTTAGAAGCAGGGCACAGACGACCTATGCAAATGCAAAATGAAGCTTAGCAGACTCATATGTAACTTTTTTGCATTGAAAGGGTTGTTTATTGGCTGATGGGACCCATGCCAGAGTACCCTTGAACACAAAAACAAGTTTTTCAGAAGTTTTTGAAAGCACTGACAAATCTGAATACATGCCACAAAATGTCCCCTTTGACGATACTCCAGACAAATTAATAAAAGTTTTTTTTTAACTATATAAATATGGCTGCCTGGAGAAATCATAAACAATCTTTCAAGTGTTACATTAATATATTCTATTCTACTGTCATCCTTCATATGGGAACACAATCTAATGAGGACATATAAGAGACAGACATACCTGTATGAAGGTGTGGTCTCACCAGACACAAGGGACGGACAGAGGGACAGACAGACTGAGTGGCTATTATACAGAGACAGTGGAAGTTTTATACAGCGAAATGGACGGGCACTGTGTGTGTGTGTGTGTGTGTGTGTGTGTGTGTGTGTGTGTGTGTGTGTGTGTGTGTGTGTGTGTGTGTGTGTGCGTGTGTATGAGCAGCACTGTCTGAATAACTATGTGTGTAAAGCATGCTGTGAGAATTACTGAGTGTCCAAGTATCCAACACAAGAATAACTGCGAGACTTTGTGCGCAAGTGTGCAGATTTGTGTGTGTGTGTGTGTGTGTGTGTGTGTGTGTGTGTGTGTGTGTGTGTGTGTGTGTGTGTGTGTGTGTTTGTGTGTGTGTATATGTGATCAGGGC